>CM060954.1:43422186-43447186 GCA_030765055.1 Mantis religiosa
GATGATGATGATGATGATGATGATGATGATGATGATGATGATGATGATGATGATGATGATGATGATGATGATGATGATGATGATGATGATGATGGTGGTGGTGGTGGTGGTGGTGGTGGTGGTGGTGGTGGTGGTGGTGGTGGTGGTGATGATGGTGATGGAGATGATAATAACAGTGAAGCAATACAAATATTGCAATATAATTATTTGCCTTAAACTTCTCATCGCTTTAAGAAAATTAATTAATTAATTCTCCACAGAATTGAACTCTCTGGAGAATTCATCAATTTTCTTAAAAAGGATAAGTGAGGTTTGTAGTAAATAATTATATTTTATTACTACTAGAAATGATGAAAATACCCTCAAATTTCGAACTATCAGCTAATTGTCTACGGAGTTAATATATATAAATCTATATATATATATAATATACGAGGCATTTTTTAAAGTCAGTACCGTTTTGGAATAAAAAAAAAGACCTGCACAGATACCGAAATAATTTTATTTTTACATGAAAGCCTGTAGCTTAATCTACTTTTCTACATAATTTCCGTGAATATTGAGGCACTTGTCATAACGTGGCACCAGTTTTTGGATACCCTCCTCAGCAAATTCTGCCGTTTGACGTGTTAACCACTGTATCACAACTGTTTTGACTTCGTTATCGTTTTGAAGACGCTGACCGCTCAGATGCTTCTTCAAGTGCATGAACAAAAGGTAGTCGCTGGGCGACAGATCAGGGCTGTATGGAGCATGATCTAGAGTTTCCCCATTGAAAAGATTTGATGAGATCTTTGGTCCGATTAGCCACATATGGACGGGCATTGTCATGCAGCAAAACGATACCCTTACTCAACTTGCCACGTCTTTTGTTCTGGATTGTACGGCGCAGATTGTTCAATGTCTCACAATAAGACGCTGCATTGATTGTCTCATTACGAGGCAGAAACTCACTAGCAATACTCCTTTTCTGTCCCAAAAAACTGTGCACATGATTTTCCGGGCAGAAATTGTTTGCTAAAACTTCACTTTTGTGAGTGATGATGAATGTGGCCATTCCATGGATTGTTGTTTCGATTCTGGTGTGGCGTAGGCCACCCATGTTTGGGCCGCGCCGTGGTTCAGTGGTTAGACCGCTTGGCTCTCACTAAGGCGGCCCGGGTTCGATCCCAGGCGTCCGCAAAGTGAGAATTGTGGTGGACAACACGGCGCTGGGGCGGGTTTTCTCCGGGACCTCCGGTTTCCCCCGTCATCTCATTCCACCAGTGCTCCATCTTCATCTCATGTAGCATCAGTGTCACCGCCTGCGGTGCCGTATGTAGTAAAAGCGGTCGTTAAACACTACACATATCATTTTTCCACCCATGTTTCGTCACCAGTAACAATTTGGTCTAAAAAATCTTCACCTTCATTGTGGTACCGCTCAAGGAAAGTCAATGCACTGCCTAAACGTTGGGTTTTGTGCAAACTTGTCAGCATTTTCGGAACTCAACGTGAACACAATTTCCGTTACTTCAAGTTCTTAGTCACAATGCGATACAAAACAGTACGAGAATATTGAGGAAAATAGTCGCACAATGATGAAATTGTAAAGCGTCTGTTTTCTCTGACCTTTTCGCGCAATTTCTGCACCAAATCTTCAGTAACGACCGAAGGACGCCAACTCCGTTCTTCATCATGCACATTTGTGCGGCCATCTTTAAATGCTCTCACCCATTTCCTTACCATTCCATCACTAATAATGTTTTGTCCGTAAACTTCACAGATCTCACGTATGATAGAAAATTTGTAGTAAGAGAACCATAACAGCATTCGTCCACGTTATAAGGAGCTTATTACTGAAGTTTTATAGTGCGTCTAAATGCATATTTAAGTGGTTAGTGCGTATTTAATTTGTGCATATTTGTGCATATATTTCACTTTTTCAACAATGATTCCTACAAATATTTCACTCCGATACTTTAAGAAGAGAAGGATACGAGAAAGTTTCTCGTTTACAGCTCTTTTTGTGTAGGACTTAGGTATCATGTTTCTAAATCCATGAAAGGTCGCTGAAAATGAGAACGTAGAAATACGAGGGTGGGTCAAAAAGTAATGCCTCCCATTTCCCCCCTCCCCTTAAATAAGTAAGTTATGTGAAAACTTTGAATTTGGCGCAATTCCTCAAACCTTCTTCTCCAATCCCCTGTAGTAGTAACTTCCTAAGTCAACAGGTGACAGCACTGCATCCTCTTGCAAAATGGCTGACATCTACATTCGTATAAGACAGCGTTCTGTGATTGAATTTTTGACTGCGGAAGGCGAAACGCCAATTCGCATTCACGAAAGGCTAAAAAATGTGTATGGTGATACAACGGTGGATGTCAGCACTGTTAGACGATGGGTTCATCGCTATAACGAAGCTGAAGGGCAAACACCATTGGCAGATGAAAAGCGAAGCGGCAGGCCGGTGACTGCAGTGACTCCATGCAACATTCAGCGAGTCGATGACATCATTCGTGGTGACCGCCGGGTAACAACAGGTGAATTGTGTCGCATTACCTCCCTCAGTAAAGGCAGTGTGATGACGATTATTCAACAACTGGGTTACTCAAAAGTTTGTTCACGTTGGGTACCTAGAATGTTAACCGCCCCAAACAAAGAAACAAGGAAAACAATAGCCTCCGAACACTTGCAGCGCTTCAATTTGGAGGGAGAGGAGTTTCTGGAAAAAATTGTTACTGGAGACGAAACGTGGGTTCATTTTTTGAAACTGAATCAAAGAGGCAGTCAATGGAATGGCATCACATAACGTCACCGAAGAAAACAAAATTCAAAACTCAGCGGTCGGCAGGGGAAATTATGGCGAGAGTGTTTTGGGATGCAGAGGGTGTGCTTATGATTGATTTTTGGAGCAGGGATGCACAATAAATTCTGTCCAATACGTCAGAGCTCTTAGAAAGCTGAAAGCACGTCTTCACCGAGTTCGCCCAACAAAAACTATGGCGGATGTTCTTCTTTTGCATGACAATGCAACACCTCACACCAGTCGTTACACCACTGCAGAAATTGAGACATTGGGATGGCAAGTCTTACCTCACCCCCCATACAGCCCTGACCTGGCACCATCAGACTTTCATCTGTTCGGGCCACTAAAGGAAGCTCATCGTGGGAATCGTTTTGAAGATGAGGAGGCTGTGAAAACGTCCGTGCGTCAATGGCTTAGGAAGCAAGACCGTGTGTTTTACCACACTGGAATACATGCCCTAGTTAAAAGGTGGACCAAAACTGTGGAAAAGGACGGAGATTATATTGAATAGTGACAAATTAATCGTGAATGTTGGATTCAATTTTCTTGGCAATTAAAGGAGAAAAAATAGGAGGCATTACTTTTTAACCCACTCTCGTAATAGGTGGTCTTGCTAGGTATTAATACTAAGCCAGTATTGCTCCTCGTTTAAAAAAATTAAGTTTAGTGTGAATCTCATTGTTCAACCAAAATGCAAATCAACAGAATACAGACTTTACAAAATCGGTTTCTGCGTCTAATAGCGAATGCACCTTGGTACATTCGCAATTCAACATTACACAAAGACATGCTTACTTCAACAATAGAAGACACTTTTCAGTTCTGCTACACACGCCTCTTCACTTCCTTTGGTTAGCATAAAAATGCAATTCTGAGACAGATTCTTCAGCAAATGCCAGAAGAATGAGCACGGAGAAAACTGAAGCGAAAACGACACAGATCTACTAATTTAAAATTATCTCAAAACAGTTTAAATGAGGACAGTCACTGGGCTGCAACCTTAATATACATTTACTATTCTTTTGAATAATTTTATGTGTGTTATCTAAACTAAAAATACTTTGTATAGGTATAAAAAGTGTTTAATAAATTAAAAACAAAAGAAGAACGTGGATAACACAAGGAGCGCTTCCTGATATAAAAGTATGCCGTTCAACAATCATGGGGTAAATCTTTGAAGTTCGGTTCGGCCGTTGCAGCATAAAACCTAACACGGTTTGTATTAATATTCCAAACGATGCCGTGTGCCGCAACGATAACATCTCCAAGAATTAATGTGCCATTTTCACTTAACACTTAAACTTGTAATAATGTGCTGCTAATCGTTCCTGAAGTGCAATAGGAAACGGAATATTACAATGCCGATGGAGAAGATCAGTAAAGCTTATTTGGTTTGTTGGGTTAATGAAAATCCTAATTTAACAAGAGATGGAAATAGAATACACTGCCAGTGTGTTAAAGCATTAAGTTTTATTTTTTCGTTTTCAGAATATTTTACAACGAATGCGATTTTCTAGTTAGTGATGTTGCTTTTATTTAACTAAAAGGAACCTGTATTACTTTTGTACCACTGTTAGAGGTAACTTACAACAAAAAATCATAGATTACGCATGATCTACAAACAGATGCTCACAGAAATATAAAACCATTATGCTTGACTTCGCCTCGCTTCGCTTCGCAGGTACTGGCAGGCTGTGTTAGCCCGAAGATTGTTGCTGTGTGCCCACCCAGGATAGGGTTTAACCACAGATAGGATTTTCTTTATAGTTTTTTAGGATGGCTGTTTTTGTTTGAGGATGGTGGATTGATTACGAGGTAGTGTAGAACTCCTCTAGAAGGATAGAATGCTTTCCTTTAGCACCCTGGCGTTGAAGGATTTATTTTGATTTTGAACTGATTTATGTTAAATTTGGAGACCAACAACTCTTGGTAGATTATGGGAGCTCAGCTTTTGCTGCTGCTGGAAATGCTCCGTGGTTACCTTGGATGCCCGCAAGCCATGCGGGGGACCCGGAATAGTCGGCGACGACGTCTGGTGGGATCATAATCACCAAGAGACCGAACCAGGGCACTTCTGTGCAAAGGTAACTATTCGTATAATTTTGTAGCCCGGCGTCTAATTTCATCTTCCACGTATGGAAGACCCGAGGCTTCATGGAGGAACCTTACTGGAAAGAATCGGCCCACTGAATAGATGGACCTAAGTCCTCTATTCTGAGCGCGTTGAAGATATGCCAGCCAGGAATCTGCGGCCATGCCCCAGACCTCGCAGGCATATAGCATCAACGGGACTATGAGAGCTCGAAAGAGGTATAGCTTTACACGGACTGGCATCGATCGAGAACCCAGCATAGGATACAGGGAAGCAATAGCTCCCTGAACCCTCGCCGAGAGTTCCCTGATGTGTCGACGGAAAGTCAGACCCTTGTCTAGCTCTACTCCCAGGTATTTGATAGAGGGTACCCATTCTATCCTTCGACCTCTGAAATGGAAATCTGGGCAGTCTGCGGGGGTGTGGCGCTTGGTGAATAGAATAGCGTGGCTTTTGTCCGGATTAACGGACATCCGCCAGCGCCTGCACCGCTATTGTGTGAGACGGAGGTGTCTTTGGATTGGGTTGAAGGCTCTGCGAATGTCTGTCTTTGCAGAAGAGCAGCACGTCGTCAGCATATTGTGCCACTTCGACGCGCGGCTCGGTTGGGAAGTCTGCCATGTATATACTAAATAGTGTGGGAGATAATACAGAGCCTTCTGGGACTCCGCCTCTCACGGGTCTGAGAGTAGATGTTTGCCCCGCAACTGTGACTGTAAAAGTGCGATGTTTTAGAAAGCTGTGTAAGATGTTGATTAATTGATTTGGTAGGCCTAGGTGGATAAGCTTGTGAAGGAGTCCGGTGTGCCAGGTTATAGAGAAAGCCTTCTCGACGTCCAAAGGCACTGTTGCCGTGAATGCCTGTTCCTGGAAACCCAGGGCAGCCGTCTCCACGACTCGCAGTAGCTGTTGGACTGTCGAGTATGACAAACTTTAGTATTTATACGACTGGTAGCAGTACTTTAACGGGTCTCATTAAAGTACACCTATTCATTAAAGTAATGGTATTCGACCAATCACAAGTGGCCACGTAGCACTGTGAAAGCCCAAGTATCGATTATTCTCGTTTCTATCGACAACGATACTAGCGCCAGTTTAGAAAAAAGTCAAAATGTCTGACACTAGTAACAGTGACATTGAACATACACCCTAAAATAAAATTGAAATTTCAAACGCAATACTAAAATCAGTAGAAAAAGAAAGCACACAAATTAACATCAATTCACCTTTAACGTCAGCTATTCATCAAAGCCCATTCCCATAAATTCATTTTATTAATTGTACAATAAATAACCTTAGTTTGAAATGAAGTCAGTTCTGTTATAATCAGCATTAATTGCAAATAATATTTCAATAAATTCAATTTGTTCCTGTTTGTCTATACGTTCTTTTGGGTTAAACTGTGTCACACGTTAACACTGTTTATAGGGAAGTAAACACTATTTCTGCGCCTGCGTTCTACGTCTCACTTTAGATAAAGGAATAACGATTGTAATATATCACTCAAACCAGAAATGAATACTTTGAAATGAAACCTTTAATTTAGATACATGATCGAGCATAAACAACCTTATGAAACTTGACTATAATGGTAATTAAAACGCTCGTATCATCTTCGCTTTGCTCCTTAGGTTAATAATAATAATACTCGCGTTTTAATTATAGTCTCGTAGCATAATATACTATTAAATACCAGAAGGAAATCTTTTCTCCAGAAAACAGTGAAAATTTTAATTGTTTACTTCACTAAACAGACTAATGCTAAAATAGACTGAGAGACTAATGAATATTAATTAATTAATGCCTCAGCTTAAAATTAATATATGTGAGAAAGGTGAAATGGTGTATTTTATTTTATATGCATATTATAAAGTTTCTAGAGCATATTTAGGAAATTTTTGCTGCATAGATTCATACACATATTATTACTTCTTCTTCTTTCTCTAACTCCTTTGTGCTGTTAAGCGTGGAGTACAAGCCTCTTCTACCCATTTCCTCCACTTTTCTCGGTCCATTATCATTCTCTTCATTTATGTCATGGTTTTCCCTCTATCCTTCCCCAACTTCTCAATGTATTCCTGAATACAACATGCGTGGCCTTCCCCTAATTCTTTAACCTTCTGGTCTTGCTTCTAAATATTGTTTGGGTTTTCTTTCTTTTGACATGCGGAGTACATGTCTATACCATTTAAGTTGTCTTTTTTCCAATATTTCTTTAACGGAGTGTGTACCTAACTCTTCCCTTATTGTTAATTTTCTAATCATATCTCTTCTTGTCTTCCCTACAGCTCGTCTTAAATATCTCATTTCCATAGCTGTTATTTTGCTTTCTTGTTTCTGTAGGAGAGTCCAGCTCTCTGCTCCATATAATAGAATTGGTAGTATTATTGTTTTAAATACTATAATTTTTGTGTCTTATGTTATTTCCTTTTTTCCCACAATAGTATTATTAATCTGATAGTAGACGGAATTGGCCTTTCTTATTCTGTTTAAAATTTTCTGCTCTATCATATTAATACTTCATACTACATATAAATCCGAGCTCATCATACTCGTATATGTTGCATTAGTACCTCGTGTGAAATATGATAACACAAGGTCACACTCATAGAATGAGTATATAGAATATATATGTCAATCACAATTTCTGATACAGTGGCTTTGTGGCTCTGGTTGTCTTAGAATTCTAACTGCACATGATTGAGGCCATTTCTGAAAATCGCTAGGTTTCCAACTTTATGAATACTTCACTTACTCAAAGCATTGCAATGAATGTACTATACATTAAGGAGCTTTTAATACATGAAGAAAACCGGACATTCAGCGCTGCTCTCGTAGTACTTAAAATATAAATTTAATTCCTAAAATGTCCGGTAAGAATATTGCCACTAAGCCAAAATGGACACATACCTATATCAGGTCACATGGTTCCCAATGGAAAGGAAGAAGTTGACCTCTCTGGCACACGTGCAGTGTCCTAGAACTTGAACTTCTAGAAGGTAATGTCGATTTCACTAAATGCTAGTACTCGCGTGAGACCAGGGAACATTATGCTTCGTTAGGTCATCCTGGGTCACTTTCATATTTGCAAATCTTGTTTAACAGCATTCTGACTTTGTGAATATCTCTACGTCAGTGATACCAATGCAAAGGCCAGATCTCAAATCCTGAATAGCTCCTTTCACGTTAACTGTCTCTCTCTCTTCGTCTCTCCTTCCATCTTTCCACCTGTCCATCTCTCCCTCTATCCCTCCCTCTCTCTCTCTTTCCTTTCCTCTTTTGCTTAAAATATTAAAGTGTAGCTTCCAAAAGTGTACATCTAAAATCCGAACGTTGCGATTAGTTCTTTAAGTATATTTAATGGAGAAAATAAAGAAAGCAAACTATTAAAAACAAAACATGTAAATAATTTTTATGTATAATTTTAGTTAAGTAACAGTACTATTTTTCATTTGCATAAATACCAACGCAAATTTCTCGAAAACTTATACTATCCTACTGCATGCACTGAAAGAAATCGCGCACAAAATTAATATGTGCCAAAGCAAGAATCGTACCGGGAAATATTCCAAACACAGAGATATTTACGTGAGGTTATCGCAGATATACGACGACTCCAATATATGTATACTCTGTTCAGATGTAATCATGTCTTCTGGACAGCAACCTGTCATACATCGGCAGGCGCGAGAAAACATATATAACGTGATTGAATATTGCGAGAGGGAGAAAGAGAAGGGAATCAAAATCCCTTTGTGATTCCTCAACAAATATTGCTGACGAATTGTCTTGGATTGTACTTATATCACTTTAGTCCTCCAGATACACTTAATCAAAGTCAGTAGAACTGTTGCTCATCTTACATTTCCATGGCAGGTTTTGCATAACGTGTATTATTCAGAAGCCATGTCGGAGGGCAGGGGGGTGGATGGTTATATAATGTGATGTAAACGAAAACTATGAATATGTCGTTATTTTTATTTATACGAGTATTTTTCATTCGGGACCATCTTTATTAAACAAACATGAAATTGTGTTTCATTAGTGATTGCAATAATAGTATCTAAAATTATCTACGTACACATAATGTTGTATAGCTTAGCATTGTGATGCATTTAATTCATATGGTTACGGCAATTGCCTATTTGTACAGACTGATCACGCTTCATAAAATAGTAATTATAGAAATAATTTAATACTAAAAAGTTTCCGTTAAAGGCAGAGTTTTTTTAACCATAAGATTAAAAGAATTTATAATTATTGGGAAAATGAATGAAATAATGAAACAAGAAGCTCGAGGTTAACAGTTTGTATATGTATACGATCAGTGGCGGCTGGTGGGTTAAATTATTGGTGGTGCACAAATGAAAAATAAAATACAGAGTAGTAATGACTCACCTATTTATGCAGATTCTCTACTCTACTCTCCTTAGACCTGGCGAATCTATCGATAACTTTTGCGTTGAAGTCGCTGATCTTCATAACAAAATCTCTCTCAATTGAAAGCATTGCTAATGCTGACAATCGGTCCTGTGACATTGTGTTCCTAAGGAAAGTTTTTATTCTTTTTAAAGTTGAGAAATAGCATTCTGCTTCAGCGGTAGACATTGGCATAGTTAACAGTACTCGGGGGAGTTTGACATATTCGCTGAATGTAGTACATAAATTGTTTTCCTTATGGAAGTCCATCAAGCACAAAGCGCCGGACATTCCACGAAATCCCTCTCGACTGCAAATTACAGTCAGTTCTCTACGAATTTTTGTTCAAATGATAAAAGGATAGAACCTTATTGTTTCTCTAAGGGAATCCTCTGGAAATGTCTTGGGTTAAACATTTTTTGAAAGGGAGAACGCAAAAAGTTAAAGTAGGTAAAGAGCTGTATGATAGTGGAACTGTAAGTTCGGGTGTGCCGCAAGGCTCAGTACTAGGGCCTTTACTGTTTCTCATTTTTGTTAATGACATTGCTGTTAATATTAACTGCCAGATAAGGTTGTTTGCAGACGATTGTATCATTTATAATAAAATTCGGAATACAGTGCATGAAACCGCTCTTCAGGATGATTTAAATGAAATCTGTAATTGGGCTGCGGCTAACAAAATGTCAATTAATGCCAAGAAAAGTAAGTCGATTGTTTTTAGTAGAACTAAGGGCAAAATTATTGTTAACTATCACATGGGAGGGGTGCAAATTCCACAGGTGGACAGCTGCAAATACTTGGGAGTGTACCTGGCAAGTAATGCTGGATGGGACGAACAAGTAAATTCCACAACTAGGAATGCGTGGAAGGCATTACATTTCGTAATGAGAATATTGAAAAAGGGGAGCGCTAGGTCCAGGGAAATTGCCTACAAGGCCTTAGTGCGGCCGGTTATGGAATATGGAGTAGCATGCTGGGACCCGTATAGAGCTAACCAAATCGATCCATTAGAAAAAATACAGAAGAGGGCAATAAAATTCATAAAAAGAGGCAAGTATTTTGGGCCTATAAAAGGAGATGAGACTAAATGGGAGGATTTAAGAATTAGGCGTAAAAAACATAGGTTGGTAGCGTTATTCAAAGCTAATGCTGGTGTAAAGGCATGGGTGGACGTTAATGTAAGGTTAGATAATCCGGATTATTATGGACGAAACGATCATAGGTATAAAATTAAGGGTAGAAGATACAGAACCGACGTAGGAAAATTTTCTTTTGTTAATAGAACCATTGAAGAATGGAATGAATTGCCTGTAGCAGTCTTTCAGGGCTGTCCCCTGTCGTTGAAGAAATTTAGAAAAAATCTAGATGGTTTATAGTTTAACTTTTGAATTATAATGGTATATAATATGTAAATAAAGAAGTAATTAGATAAGTTTTAAGTGACTAAAGTAAAATAATATCATGTTTGTATTGTTTACTGTATTATTGTTGTAAATCTAGTATATGTAATTTGATCTGTATTCTTAACTCTGCCACCGGGTAGTACCCAATTGCAGTTAATAAATACATATATACATATAAATTTTCTTGATGAAACAAAGTTGAGGCTACCAGATGCCCCGTGAAGCTAAATCTGTCCTTTGCTTCTCTAAGAATGTCACATACTTCAAGAGCTTCTCTTCTTTTCACATCATGATCTTCTATTCTTCTCCTCTTAATTGCAGTTTCTTCGTGTTCCTCGATATCCACGCTATTTCTTACCTTTTGCACTTCCCTTTTAAATGCGTTTAGCTGGGCGATGGCAAATGTTGCATTGCAGTCTCGTTTCTGCAGCTGATTGTACAAAATGTCCACATGTGGCATGATCTTGTAGAAGAAAGACAGCCAGAATACAAAATTATAATATTTCAAAGTGGCCATAAACCCAGAAGCCTGAACAGGTGAGGCGTTGTTGTTTAACAGAGCTCTCTTCTGAATAACCTCCATGCATTTAATTAAATTCTCCCTGTGTTCGAAAAGCAGAACACACAGAAGCTAAGCCTAAAGGTCACGCTATAGCCGTTGCTAAGAGCAGGAGGAGTGAGGTTTATAAACCTCCATTTAAGCAATATACAGGGTGTCCATAAATGAATATCGGGGTTTTAACGCTTTATAACATTAATTTTATTAAACTTACAGTAATGAAATATATGTCACATGAAAGAGCAACTCAAACAGTTTTATATACGAGCTTACAAGTGTTCTATGTGAGCACCATTTGTCACACGGCACACATCAAGTCTATAGCTGAGTTCTTCCCAGACGTTGAGCAGTGTGTCTTCAGTAATTGTTGCAACAGCTGCTTCAATCCTGTTTTGTAATTCATGGAGGTCAGCTGGTAATGGAGGTACATACACACGATCCTTGATGAAACCCCAAAGGTAGAAATCGCATGGCGTTAGGTCGGGTGAACGTGGAGGCCACGCATAGCAAGCTCTGTCATTGGGTCCCTTGCGGCCAATCCAGCGGTCGGGTAAAGTTACGTTCAACCATTCGCGTACTGCGTTGTGCCAGTGAGGTGGCGCGCCATCTTGCTGGAAAATGAAATTCTCTGGTTCATATTGTTCCAACTGAGGGAAGAGCCATTGCTCTAGTGTATCAAGGTAGGAAGTACCAGTTACAGTAGCTTCACCAAAAAAGAAAGGTCCGTAAACTTTCCGCCGGGATACAGCACAAAAAACATTGATTTTAGGGGAGTCTCGTTGCACTTGTACGACCTCATGAGGATTTTTTGAGCCCCATATCCGCGCATTATGAGTGTTAACATGTCCACTGAGGTGAAAGGTCGATTCATCACTGAAAACAACATGATCTAGAAAATCTTCATCGTCATTAAACAGCATTACGTTAGCGAAGTTGGCACGTAAACCATGGTCTGCAGGCTTTAGAGCCTGTAACAACTGTAAACGATAAGGACGTAGTTGCAATCGTTTCCTTAAAACTTTCCAAACAGTCGACTTAGCAATTTCTAATTCACGACCAGCCTTCCGAACTGATTTCTTTGGGCTACGAGTGAACGACTCTCTCACTCGCTCAACATCCTCTTCGCTAACTCTTGGTCGTCCCGTGCTCTTCCGTTTACAAAGGCAGCCTGTATCTTCAAACTGATGAAACCATCTACGGATGTTATTGTCACTTGGAGGATCACACCCGAACTTAATGCGGAACGCACGTTGCACAGTAACTACAGATTCGGTCTTTGCAAACTGCAAAACACAAAACGCTTTCTGCTCACTAGTCGCCATCTTTGCTACTACCGCTTTCTAGCGGATCGCGGCGTAAACATTTCACGCACATGCGCACTGGTGCCAACGAATAAAACTGTTTGAGTTGCTCTTTCATGTGACATATATTTCATTACTGTAAGTTTAATAAAATTAATGTTATAAAGCGTTAAAACCCCGATATTCATTTATGGACACCCGGTATAATAAGCCACTTCCATCTCTTCACCTTTCCGCAACCCCCTAAGAGAGCCAACATTTGGGCGAAATCTTAGGTTAACTCTTCGCTGCAAACCTGCGGCTCCTACAGCTAATCACTGTTTATTTCGACTTCTGCGGTCATGGGCAGCTACAGACGATAAGCGTAATTGAAACATGTTTGTATATAAAACAATGCAAACAAGTACAGCTTTAATGTACAAAATGCACCTGTTGTATATTCAGAATCAGTGGGTGTAGCGCAAACCTACAACCTTATGGAGGAACCGCCCCTGTATACGATGATAACGGCAATGACAGCGAGACATCTTTCAGTGACAGAACATTTGCCACTTGAGTAAAATACCTTTTCAGAGAATATTCCCGTTGTACAGATTGGTCACACTAGAAAATTAGTTGTTCTTTCTATAGTTGCAATAGCCATTTAATAATAAAATTGTAGCAACTAATTTGTTCTGCACCGTAGCGTAGCGGGCTAAGGCAGCATGCCTTGGTCCCTCCCCAAGGAAAGTGGCTCAGCTTCGATCCCGCATATGTGGTGGGGATTTTAGGTCCCGGGTATAGGACCGGTGCCCAATCAGCATCGTGAGGAAAGTGAGGAGCTAACGCTAGATAAGCGGCCCTGGTCACGGAAACCAACATTCCCGCTGGAGGATGCCGAGATGCTGACCACATCCTCTCCCCGTATCGGTTGAATGATCGTCCACCTCTGCCGTGCGTAAGTGGGCGTGAGATCGGCAGTCGGGTTGGTAGGCCTTGGCCCTCTAAGGGCTGTCGCGCCAGTGGTTAACTTTAACTAATTTAGTTGGTTTTCTCCCTTTTTCCCTTATGAAAATTGCAGAAGATAGGGCGGTTTAGCCTGATTTTGTTATTTGAAAAATATATTTAATGCACTTATAATCATTAAGATTATTTTTATGGTTATGTACCTGTGTTGCATATAATAATTGGCTAATCTTAAATATCAGACATGCAGTTCACTGGTGCTCCATTTGTGTTTCGTTCCTTACTATACGTCAGTTTACTAATATTTCACTCTTCTAATCTGCGCGATAAGAGAAGATCACAGCGCTGGTTACTGAAGGTCACTATGCCGGGTAGTATTCATTTTTATGCTATAATTCATCAACTGATTAAGGAATTCATTTGAAACGTGGTAGACAGTGCAGAACCTTACACTAGAAAACTTACTTTTGCATCAGTAATATATTTCGTATCTATAATTTTATGAAAAAAATAAGACGTTTGTCTCATTTATTTGCATTGCACTATGATAATTTGAGCTTGATGATAAACAACGACAAACATTGTCATTCGTTTTCATGATTGAACATCGTCTTATTTAGGAGATAAATTAAGATTCTGCTGTTTATAAACAGACGGGAAAAGAGCACTTATTATTGCCATACGATGCTGCCATAATGACTAAACTGTTTATGAAACGTCAGTTCAGGCATCTATATAGCGACAGCCGTGAATAATCTTATCTACTGCATGTAATAATGGTAACACCTGCACATATTAGTTTGGACATCTCAAAAATCGTCTTTATTGGAAAAGAAAGGGAAAAAAGAAGCACTCGAATCAGAAAGCATGTGAACCACAATTAAAAATATCCAACGGCTACACTTTTTTAGGCGAGTGAAGCACACAGAGTACCAATATGGAGTTCAATATATTCGTACATAACCGCATTTCTATCCAGTTGTGTATAGCATTTATTTCCTTGGAAAACGTAATTCGTCACCATTTTTTTAAGCCTACAGAGTAATGGATAGAGTCAACATGAAGAATTCAATGCCACGGCCGGGATTTGAACCACGGAACTTCTGGTTTCCGTCCAGTCACTCTAACCCATTGAGCTACCATGGCCAACTTGCCGTCATGACATTAAATTTTCCATTTGACTCATATATTTCCCCGATAGACCACTAGGGGCTCTCGCATCCGAGATACACCGTTTGTGGCGACTTACTATCGTAAGTACTTGAGTCCCAGGCTTCATCATTTAACTCTTATTATTTTAGTTAATTGATGGAAATTAATCATTTCTCCACAATAGCCGTATACAGACTAAAGTTTTTGATGGATAGAGTCAACATGAAAAATTCAATGCCATGGCCGGGATTTGAACCACGGATCTCCTGATTTCCGTCCAGTCGCTCTAACCTATTGAGCTACCATGGCCAACTTGCCGTCATGACATTAAATTCTCCATTTGACTCGAATATTTCCCCGGTAAACCACTAGGGGCTCTCGCATCCGAGATCCGTGGTTCAAATCCTGGCCATGGCATTGAATTTTTCATGTTGACTCTATCCATCAAAAACCTTAGCTATTGTGGAGAAATGATTAATTTCCATCAATTAACTAAAATACATGTAATGCTGCATATAATTTCAGCATCATAATAGGTGCATATTCCTCTTACTTTTCACTAACCACTGGCTAGAGTCAAGTGTAACACAGATTGTTTTGGTCTGTTTACAAACCAGAAGAAGCGGGTCAGTAGAAAGAAACAGGTTGACTGATAATGGGTGCTCGCAGGTTCGCAAGCTCGCAGGTGGCTGTTACTCTCGATTAGCGCGTGCCGTTCTTGCTATGTAAGTACAACTTAATTCATGAGGAGGTATAAAACAGATGCCTACTAAAATACTGAAGAGAAACAGCTGTTTTTATTTTACTTTCATTAATTACAATATTATTACATATTTAGTATATACACTATTGTTTTATTAAACAAAATTACCATCTCGTCCAAAATTATTTTCTTTAGTTCGTCCATTTTTTTCTGCTTTAATCTGGAGTTTTGCTACAAGTCAGAAAATAATTTGTTACACAATTTTTCCATACTTAGTCAAAATTTGCTTGCTTCCGGATTGAAACAAATGTGTTTTCTAATTAATTATGAAATTGACAATGGTTTTTTTCCTCCCTCTTTTGAACTTGTATAAAGACCGGTTTGATTTTAGAGCCAAAATCACTCAACCTTTACAATACGGAATAACATTAGAAAGGGCTGGCCCCGTAGCTCAGTCGGTAAAGCACCTGCCTGCCGTGCTAGGGGCCCGGGCTCGATTCCCGGCGGTGGGGGTGGGGATTTTTCTCCAACCCAGATAATTCCTCATCTTCCTCAGAGTCTGGAAGTATGAATGAGAGTGTGAATGTGTGCGAGATCTAATGATTAAAACCCAACGTTTACGAGTTAACACCCTCAACGTGTTCCAAAGGAGAACAGCCGCCGATATGACCATTGTAGTTAAAGGCGGGGTATAAATGGAACAAATAAAAAAAAAAAAAAAAAAAAAAAACATTAGAAAGGCTGTGCCTAATTCTAAAATTTCTTTTGCATTTAAATTCCATCTCGCCTTTAATGATAAGTACTCGTGGTAACCCTAAATCTACGATCGTAACCCATTTTTTTTCTACGAAATGCAATGCAAATTTGTTTTATATGATTTGTGAATGTATCTAAAGAGTTTAATTTATATTTTGGTAACTGTTCTATAAGTATGAATGATCTTGGAAAGTCGAACCAGATGAAAAATGCTACGTGGGGGCCGGGATCCCAATCAGGACCTTTACCTGTTATTATCATTGCTCTACCAATCTATTAACGAGATGGCTATTTGAATGTCAAGTCTTCTCATTATAAACTTCTAATGCATTTACCTTTCTTGCTTTGCTTTCTAATTATTTCTTAAGAATTCCATTTAAATATAATGATTAAATCTTTTCATTTTCGTTGTTTGGCAAGTGCTGTTTTTGAATGAAATGCGACATTCTGAAATCGAAATCATTTCTCTTTCTATTGCATTATTTTCTATAATGATTCTGGATATTTCATTTTCATTACTGTAAGTGCCATAGTGTTACGATTTTTAGATTCTGATAAATAGTATATTTCATTGTTACTTTATTTAACTCTTACAGTACGCTTTTTTTAGATGCTTTTCTGAATTAGAAATAATAAACTGCTTTTCAGGAAACATAAGTGTGAGAGTCATCTAATATAAAATTTGAGAACTAAATTCGAATCTTAACCTTCCCTTTTCTAACAATAAAGGTTAAAATTTACTTTAACTACGTTAGAATGCAGGTTGGTTTATTTATTTTGTCATAATCTACTCGACATGTTTGATTTTTTAAAATATTTGTATTAATGTTTCTCATTCGTAATTAAAACTAGGGTACATTATTTTATAAAGTTCATAAGTATAGGTCTGTTAAAACATTTTCATATTTTCAGTCGTAACTAATTTGGAATACATTTACATTGAACAGAAAAATATAAGTATTCATATTTATTTGTGTTTATAACCTGAAATTGTTCTTGCAGAATATTTTGTACATTTAAAAGTGCTGAATAGATTTAAGAATATAACTGAGATTTTAACATTTTGTTTGGTTATAATATAAACACGCATGTAAACTATTCGAACACTGGAGGTTCAAAATAAAGTCTGAATATGTGACCTTAAAAATTGCAACAAAAATTAACATTTGATTAAATGTTCACAGTTTAAATTCCACATACGCAGCCTCTTAAATCATGAAATTATTTATCCTTAAACGCCTTGAGTATCTGTATTACAGCTCAGAAGTGAAGCATAATGTTATAGATATTGAGGACCTCCATAATTTTTTCGCACCGCAGATGCTTCCATTATTTTTACCGTTGCGCACAAATAGTTTTGTCACGGTTTCAGGATATGTGGGTTACAACTGTCAGGTGGCCTTGCCTCATTAACGCCTCATTGCTCAGGTAATATGCTTGAACTCCCCGGAGTGTTTTGATCGGTCAGCTAGAAGCAAGGAGTAACCCTGTTTATCTTAAACCGTGTCTTTACCTTATGTAATGGGCGATATCTGAAAAGTCCAAGCTTGATTAGAGTGCAAGGTCTGGATAAAATTTCTCCAAGTATTTTCCCTTTATCCTCAGCAACAGCTGTCGCGTAATTTTCATCTCTTTGAACCTGTTGTATCCCAGTTAACATCACTTCACGTCTCTTTTATAGTAGGCATTGTAGTAAACATAAAATATATCTTAAAGTAGCGTAAACGGTTCATCCACAACCGCAGTAAATGAAAGCCTAAAACAGATGATGCCATAACAGCCCTGAAATAATTTCCAGTTATATAATTTCGGGCAAATTTGATTTATTAAATAACCTTTCAATTTCGGCAGTTGTAACAGGAACAGTGAAGTATATATCGTCAGGATAGGCAAAAATCAAAGAGCAGTTAGTCAACATTACATTGCCGAATGGAATGTCTCAGGTGATTTCACCTGTGGCCCCCATTCGGGAGGCACAGGTTCGATTCCCGTGACCGACCTACCCATGGGGTTTTTCGGGAGTTTTCCCGGGTCACCCCCGAATTTCCTGTCCCTCCATTACATCTCCATTATCATTTCATATCATCTCTCATCTTGTGATCTCTTTCAGGTTGTGTTTGTAATTTATTTGCGTCCTCCCAACGTTAAGTCATATCGGACGATGATTGGAATGGGTGAAATAATGCTCAAATGAGCCCAGGGTCCATGGAGCTTAGATTTACCCAATATTCGTCTTTTAGGATAAGGGAAAACCCCGGAAAAAACTTATCTTGGTAACTCACCCTGACCGAGATTCGAACTCGGGACCTCTTGCATGTGAGGCAGACATGCTACCACCACGCTACCGAGGCGGGCTGTCTCGGCGTTGCATGACAGGATGATATGCTCTTGGGAAAACACTTCCACCTCCGGTAGGACGGTCTCTGGTTCTGATGGGGCCGTTTCTGGACCACAGTACGGTGGCATACCGGTTGTACTGGCCTGCCGGTTTCCATCTGGCAAAGTGTAAGGATTCTGCCCTCTGCACTGTCATGGCTCAGTGGCAGGGTCACCCTCTGTCTGCTCTCGCCTCATTCTTCCTCCCGGGTGTACCTATGCATAGTTTACAAATTCTTTTTCCAGATTTTATCACTCTCTTGCCAAAAAGAAGCACTCTGTCTTATGCTTACCTGTTAAGTTAATGACTCGCAATGGGTAGCTACCCAAGAGAGCATATGTTTCTTGTTGCATATGTTAACTTTATCAGTGTAATGCAAATTTAGTACAGAAACTTTAATATTTATTGTGACTTTGTGGGTTCGTGAAATTAAAAGTCCAATTACACAAACTAAAAATGTTCTTTATATCCACCGAATTACAGTTGAAACACTTGACGATTACACAGAATTACGTACCCCACACAATTACAATTCGCCAATTCGTCTGTCACAGGTCCACTCTACACTCACAATTACGTACAACTCCTCTGATACACGTACACAGTCTTCCGGTCCGTTCACTCACTCGGCGCTCCTCACGGCTGCTTGCCAAGAACTCAACGTAACTGTCCACTTCATCCCTTATATACGCAGATCGCTGTGCCTGGAAGTTTCACGGCTCAGTGAATCATCCTGAAGGTTCCAGACTCAATGGGGGAGGGGAAAGAGATGGCTAGTGACGTTTTTCCAACCATCCCCTCGTAGCACTACAAGATAAATGGGTAGGTGTGGGCTGAATGCCTCCGGTCTCCCACCCTGCTGCTAGCTGGCCGTGCCTTACGATAATTAGGTGACATTGTTAATATTTAATATTAGATAAATACGTATCTTTGAAAGAAAGTCTCTTCAAAACAACGGCCTTAAGTTAGACATTTCGGCTAGGTTTGAAAACCTAAATGTTCAGACCAACGATCCCCTTGAATTTAATTCAAACTTTAAATATTTAGTTTCACGCTCAACCAGTATGAAAATAACATTAATAATGATTGTTCCTATGAATTATCAAATATTTATGTAAAGTTATAAAAAAACGATTTGAAAATTCTAAATACGTTAAACAAATTTAGGTAATGAGTAGATGTACCTATAGATAATAACAATAATAAATAACAATAAGTATGAATGACTAAAAAGGGCATCAAAATGAACGTTACCCACCTTTGTAATTTTTTGTTGTAATTTACGTCCTTCAACGTTAAGTCATATCGGACGGTGAATGGAGTGGATGAACTGATGCTCAAATGAGTCCGGGGTCCATGGAGCTTAGAGTTACTCGATATTCGCCTTACAGGATAAGGGAAAACCCCGGAAAAATCCTTATCCAGGTAACTCACCCTGACCGAGATTCGAACTCGGGACCTCTTGAACGTGAGGCAGACACGCTACCACCACGCTACCGTGGCGGGCTATCCCCCACCCGACCCGCCTTTGTAGCGCAGATGTTAGCGCGTCTCTGTCGTTCAAGAAGTTCCAAGTTCGAATCTCGGTCAAGGTGAATTATCTGAATAAGGTTTTTTCCGGGGTTTTCCTGTCCTTTAAGACGGATGTCAAACAGGTCTAAGCTCTATGAACCCAAGGCTCAATTGAGCATCATTTCATGGATCCTCTGATATGGCTCAACGTTGGAGGACGTTAAAAGAACAAATGCTGCATGTTCTCAAGCTTTTCTAATAAAAGTACCTAACGCCATCTGAGACAGAGAAGTCGGAAAACAAACATCTGTTGACCATGAATGTACATCTGTAATCGTGGTAATTTTAAGGAAAGTGGCAATGTTATGGTCGGGATCGGTCGGAATTGAGATACGCATGCATAAACAACAGAAAGCTAAAGCGGAACAAAGAATTCCTAAACGATCCATCAGTATAATCTACTTTTGTTGTTTTCAAGGCAAACGAGAGTGAATTTCCGAGGCCATGACGAAATAAGAAATTCTTTTAAAAGGAGACAGTTATGTGGAACTAGTTAATTACCATCGTAATTGTGACCTGCACTTTACACCCACATTTCAGAGGTTCTTCTAATCATGTCACTTACATCGGAAATTTGTGTTATCCAGCGTTACAAACTTTTTCGATCATGAAAATCGGTAGAAAGCTTAAGTTGGTCGGGATTGCCATGAATTCCACAATTCTACGAATAATACTTATTTAACTCTTTTAACTCGCCATGGAAACTAGCGACCAACAGTCTCGATAAGTTGATATATACGAGGAGGTGTCATAAAGTTTTAATTATCACCCTTTAAAAATGTGATAGAGAGTTTGTGTTGATATGTGCTTGTTATTTCTTCTCTATGTAGTCTCATACAGATTTACACATTTTTTCCAGCTTTTCTTGACCTTCCGAATACCTTAATTGTAGAAGTCTGCAGAATTCGCTTTAAACCACTCTCCCACTTCATTAATGACGTCATTTGTGTTGTCAAATCACCGACCACGTAACGGATTCTTCATTTCCGGGAACAAGAACAAGTCACTTGGTGCGAGATCGGGCGAATAAGGCGGTTGCTGTAAGGTCTCAAAGCCACATTCCCTTGTTTTGTCAACTGCAACTTGAGATGAATGAGCTGGTGCATTGTCAGTCAGAAGACGAACAACTTTGGAGAGCATACCGCATCGTTTCTTAATCGGAGCTGCTCGTATCTTGTCCAGAAGATTGCAGTAGTATCTTCCGGTGATGGTTTGACCCTTGGCAAGATAATCTGTAAGTATGGCTCCACGACAGTCGCAGAAAACTGAAAGCATGACCTTCCCAGCTAACTTTTGCACCTTTGCCCTTTTTGGGGGGGGGGGGGTAATCGGCATGTTTCCATTCCATGCTCATGGTTTTTGTCTCTGGATCATACTGATAGTTCTAGGATTCATCCTTGGTTACCAGACCATCAAAAAATGATCTTCATCCTGTTCCAATGGCATGAACATGTCTTGAAATGTCACGCCGTGTTTGCTTTTGGAAAGGGGTTAGCAAACGTGGAACCCACCGTGCAGACAACTTAGACATGTGCAGTCCTTCATGAATAATTTTCCACACACTACCATAACTGTGTCTCATTCATGATCATTTGGATGGTTCTTCATCTGTTTTCCAGTATTAAACACTCCACTTTCTTCACTGTGACAGCTGACGGTCTACCAGATCTTGGCTCATTTGTCAGGGACATGTGACCAGTTTGAAAATTCCTTTTCCACCGCACAATAGTATCATACGATGGGCAATCATTTCCATAAACAACCGAGATCTCATCATGGAATTCCCGGACAGTTTTGCCCTTCAAATGCAGGAACCTGATCACACTACGAGCCTCAATTTTCTCCATCTTACACTTCAGTTATTTCTGGCACTCACTGTAAAAACAAAAGGACTCAAATCACTGAAACTACCAACATTATGTCCCGAGGGATCAACGATGACACTGAAAAACGTTCATCCCTCCAACATAATAACTACCGGGGGATAATTAAACCTTTACGAAACCCACTCGTATGATATAATGGTATAATTTATCATATAAAATAAAGAATGTCGCAAATAATCAATCAGACCTATTCAATATAGTTTTGTTAAGACTTAAAAGGAGTTAAGCCGCTCACTAAATGTTACATTTTCAGCGTAATGTACCTTTCTTAACAATGTTGACTGCCTTTGGGGTCAGGTAGTTAGAATGTAACCTATTAATCCAGCGGTCCCAGGTTCGAGTCCTGGTTGTAAGTTATTCTTTAAGCCAGTATTACTCCTCATCCTTTTTAGAATCTGCAAGTTTGAATGAGAGTGTAGATGTATATGTGAATTTAATGTAATAGCAAAAAGTAAGAGCAACCCAAAGATTAATATGTAGACGAGAGAACATCATTATTGTCGAGCAATCATCGTTTCAAAGGTAGGAAGCGCCGATATGACCTTAAATCAGCATATACCTGGAACAGAAAAAGTTGTTAATAAATATTTGGTTGCTGAGTCCATTAAACTCCGGGGTTCTTTTATTAACTCGTTTATTGATGACAGTTTCGTTTCGTAGACATCGTTTCAGTGCTTCTGTAAGACTAAAAAATAATAGAACGTACTACATAAAATATAATTATTTATCACAAACTTCACTTATCTTTTAAGAAATTGATGAAACTTTTCACAGAAGTTAAGAGACTAGTTTCACAAACTTTATTTTCATCGTCAGTCCATATTTCCTTCGTTGTCATCGCTACTCTCCCTAGATGTATTATTTTTGTATTTACTACAAAACCCTGAAAATAAAACAAACTTAAAGACTAAATCTACTACTGTATTTCAAAATTCATTATGCGATTTCTATTTTTTAAAATAAATCTTTTTTCCCCCAAATCATTATATCTATTGGACCATATAATTGTTTTAATAGTTTAACTTTTCGAGTTGTTTCATGGTTAAATGACCAAAAATGATCTGCCACGTCCAATTTATCGGTCTGTTTATACCTAACATTTCGAAAATGTTCTTTCGTTCTGGTTTCAAAATTACGTTTGGTCCTAC
Organism: Mantis religiosa; assembly: GCA_030765055.1. Lineage (NCBI taxonomy): Eukaryota > Metazoa > Arthropoda > Insecta > Mantodea > Mantidae > Mantis > Mantis religiosa. The sequence goes on from CM060954.1 coordinate 43,445,288, forward strand.
CAGTGTAAACCTGTTCACAATCTAACAATTAAATTGATAAATGCCAGACCTTTTACTATCGGGAATTTTATCTTTTCTTAGAAAAATGTAGAATATTTTTAATATTATATTTATTTTGAGGAACCAAAGTTAAACCAAGGTAATTTGCTACATTTCTCTAAAATAGATTACGTTCCCGATGATAAAATATATGACATTTATCAATTTAATTGTTAGATTGCGACCAGGTTTACACTGGTAGGACCAAATGTAATTTTGAAACCAGAACGAAAGAGCATTTTCGAAACACTAGGTATAAACAGACTGATAAGTCGGCCATGGTAAATCATTTTTAGTCATTTACCCATGAAATAAACCCAGAAGTTAAATTATTTAAAAAAATTAAATGGTCCGATAGATTTAATGGTTTGGGGAAAAATATTTATTTTAAAACATATAAATCGCGTAATGAATTTTGAAATACTGACAATCGATTTTTATTTAAGTTTGTTTCATGTTCAGAGTTTTCTTTACTAAATACAAAAATAATGCATCTAGGGACAGTAATGATGACAATAAAGAAAATATGGACTGACGATGCAAACAAATTTTGCGAAACTAGTCTCTAATTTTCTGTAACAGTTCCATAATTTTCTTAAAAGATTAGTGAAGTTTGTGACAAATAATTATATTTTATGTAGTATTTGTTGTTTCAGTGTTCCTAGCTTCTGTATTTTACATACTAGGATAGAAAGTTCCCATTTTAGCTGTCAAATATTTATTAGTAAAATATAAATGTTACGGTTTTCTTTGAGTAAACCGCAGCGTCAAATTGGAGGAGGCTAAGGGTAAGCAATATTCTGTGTGATAGGTGATAGCAGAGAAAGGAATGTGAATGTAACACACCAGATTCTTCAATAATCAGAATAAATGAAATGCTAAAATAGTGTTATTTCTCCTTACTCTATGATTAAGAACATAAAAGCATCACAGTTTTTATATTAAGGAATATTTATTTCTCTGATATAATATTGGAAGAAATTGGGCAAAACTGATAAAAATTCTTTAACCCAGTTTCTAACAACCAGTTCAAAATTGATAACGCAGTAGATAGCCTAAATCAATAATGTTAGTTACATTGGTTGAGCAGTTTCTGCAGCAACGCTGGACATAAGTTTCTAATTTCATATATTGTTACACATAGGTAAAAAAATTGAGTACAACATACGAGGGTCGTTTGATAAGTATGGTAAAAATATATATTGTTTTTTCGTGAACATCGCATCTTATTTCTCGATATAGTCTCCATTGATGGCTATACACGTGGTCCAGCAATGTTCCAGTTTTTTCATCCCATCAGTAAAATAGATTCCGTCAAGGCCTGCAAAATACTTGTTGACGGTGACTACCACTTTTTCATTTGATGAAAATGTCTTACCACCAAGCCAAATTTTCAAGTTTGGGAACAGGAAGAAGTCACTTGGGGCTAAGTCTGGTGAATAAAGTGAATGAGGAACCAATTCAAAGCCCAACTCATGCACTTTGGCAATTGCGATTGCTGGTGTGTGCGATGGTGCATTATCCTGGTGAAAGAGCAATTTTTTTTTTTTTTTTTCATTTCAATCTCGGTCTGTTTTCAGTCAACTTATGTTGCAAATGATCCATCAATGCAACACAATAGGCTCCAGTTTCTGCCTTTCCCCAAGTAGTCTGTGAGGATTATTCCTTGATAATCCCAAAAACAGTGGTCATCACCTTACCAGTTGATAAAATGGTCCTTACCTTCTCTGGTGCAAGTTCACCAGACTTTTTCCATTGTTTTGGCTGCTGTTTTGACTCTAGTGTACAATGATGGATCCAAGTTTCACCCACGGTCATAAATCGGCGAAAAAACTTTGCGGATTGCGATTAAACATCGCC
>CM060954.1:43452186-43839686 GCA_030765055.1 Mantis religiosa
AATTTATGACTCAAAAACTTAAAGGAAGAAAAAATAAAATAAAAATAGATTATTTCAATAGCATGTTTTTGATTTGGTAAAAAAATATTTGAAGGAGACTAGAAGCTGCAAAACAGTTTCTTTTAGATTTCCTAAAGTTGAAAAATGCGCATTTCGGTGGTTTCTGAAATAAACGATTCATTTACGGACTGTTCATATATTTTTCTGGTGTTATTGGTCTAAAATTTAGATGTTCAGGAGACTTTTCACTGCCATGTGAATCTTTATCTTCATTGCAATTAATTATTAACCTGCTATATCACATTTTTAAAAAGCAAATCTCTACACATATGGATACAGACCATAGATTATAAAGTGTTAAGCCATAAACACGCGGACGTTCCTAACCTCCAGACTCGAAGACCCGTACCAGTACGTAGAGACTGCGGCTCAAAGTGAGTAGTCGACGGGTATCTAATTAAGGACTTCCAGAATACGAGGCTTACTGTTTAACGTGCAGCTATCTCACTTGGTCATTACTGGGGACATTTTAAGCTAAATTTTCCCTCTGAATTCTATTTCGTTTTATTCCCATTTATAATGAAACTGAAAATCCATTTACACAGCCAGTTCTTCTAGTGTCGGTGTGAACGTCCTCCTAAGTTTACGTAAAAGGAAAGGAAATGCTGATTTCTGGATTGTTGTCTTACCCAATAAGCGACAATCGGCTAAGACTTCTATTGCATCTGGTCGAACATTTGAGAAACCTTATGATTAGATGAATATGATTGCAATGTGAACTAAGAATGTCAAGACAGAAGAAGGGAGAGAGAAAAGTCTTCAGCAAAAGTAATTAAACAAAAAGAAAAATGATTTCTTGAATTTCACATATTGAGACATGTAACGTGGTCATGAGAACTATGTAACCCAGTTTAGTCAGTCATGTCTTTCTCAAAGCTGACAACACAAATTGTATGTTGCCACCATATTATTACGTACACCGCAAACAATAGACATATTCAGACCAGAATGTCTAACAATTTCCCTGTTTTTTCCAGTAGTTTAACAACGGACTGCTTAATTTCCTTCATCCAGAGAAGCACTTTATTATCCAGAAGTTAAGGCAATGACGTATGTCAATCAATACAAGATTTATAATGCTTGGGAAAAGAAAGCGATTGTGATAAAACTGTTTTAATACATACGTTACGCAATTTTGAAAAAGCAAAAAGACTGAGCATGGAGATGTCATGGACAGACTTTTATACTGAAAGCTCATATCCCCAAAAGGTTATGTTTGTGCTTATGTAATAGTATACTCAAAAAGCGAAACATTTGATAAATGGACAACCTCTTAAACTATATTACTTTAAGGATGTAACGTTAAGAACTTTTTTTCAGAAACTCTCCTCGCTCCAAATTAACTTTTATATGGGAAAATGTTAATTATTTTTCAGTATGGGCTTTAAGGGGGGACGTACGAGAAAATGTTAAAAAATCTAATTTTTTTTTAATTGTTTTGTAAAATAGTATATAGTGTTAGCTATCAAACACCAATATATTATGACTGTACGTGGTGTGTATGTATCTTTAAAAAATTAAATGCCCTAGTGTTGCATAGTAGCATAGTAGCAACACATAGTCTTCCATCAGCTGTCTTGGAATCTATAAAGCCCACCTACCAATTCTTAGCACACCCAGACTTGCTAAAAAAATGTCTCTATGGAGAGACACAAAACCCAAATGAAAGCCTCAACAGTCATATGGAAAAGGTGTCCCAAAATATCATTTGTGTCTTCCATAGTGGTGAAAATTGCTACATTTGATGCTGCAATAGTGTTTAATGATGGGAATGTTGGCAGAAAGAAAGTCATGCATCAGTTAGGGTATCAACCTGGTGTGTTTATGGAAACAATTTTGCAGAGTATCGACATTTGCATCGCTGGTGCAGAAAGAGCTATGAAATTAATGCACAAAGAAGCAAGACAGAAGAGGAATTTAAAAAGAAAGGCTGAAGACGACCAGAATGAGGATACAGACTATGGATATGGGAAGTTCTGACTTAAAATTAAAAGGCAAACTGAATAATACTTATTGTATTTTTAATTGCCTTTCCCCGTAACTTGCATTTTCTACAACTTCAACACATTTTTCTCTCAAACTACTTCATCTACAGTGATGCAATTTAGCACACAGCTTTCTTATGCCACAGTGAACATTTTGTTGGTTCTAGAATTTAAGATCAAGCTCCAGATGGAATGTGATGATACAAAATATATGAAATTATTTTAATTTTTAAATGATGCATATGATTAACATTTTTTTTTAAAAATTCTATATAGCTTCAATAAGAAATCTAAATCCAACAAATTCAATTTTAGTGTGTTTTAAAATAGCATAACAAATTTCAGAAAGATAGCATATGTGAATTTTGAAAAAAAAAAAAGAGCTTAAGTTTGTAAATGTCTCTGCATATAGAAAAAATAAGTAGCATTAGTTATAAACAATGGAAAATTATGAAAAAAAAATTGTGCATACTAATTGTATTATCTTAAAGAGTATACTAAGTTTCACTTCTCTAACTTGAAAACTTTGGATGTTATGGCTATTTATGTAAGACCCTGAATATTTGCATACGTCCCCCCTTTAGGATTTTAATTAAAATATTGTATATTTGATATATTTAAACACAAACCATAATATGTACATCCTGAACATTGCCTAAACGATCATATATTCATTCCAATTTAATTCTGATCAATTTTGTAAAACTGAAGAACTAAGAAGGTGCATACAAATTTATCGCACGAAAAATTTTTTTTAAAGATTATTGAAAATTATATATTTACACCAGTTACCTTTTATTTTCTCTACTACAGTAGATATTGGAAGTAGTGTACTCTACTAAACATTTCTACATATAAATTTCACCAAAGGCACACATTTGAGATCTAATGAACAACAAAAGGACCTTTTAGAAGTCTCCTACCGTTTGGTGGTGTATGAACAGCATATCTCAGAACCAAAAATTCTCTTTGTTGTCGACCGACATTCCATCAGTTAGGTAAAAAGTTGTCTATTTATAACAATATCACCCTTCAGAACTTCCACACCTGATCATTTATAATGTTTCCAAATGGATTTAACAAAGATTCGATTTCAGCATGACCTGCTTTATTTTTAACGCTTCACTTCCCTAGTAAACGACAAGTAAAAATAATGTTTTCATACAAGCGGTGTACATGTCCATTTACTGGTAAAATGTACGTTAAAAGTCTCAAAAGCCATAATATAAAAGCTTCTAATATTTATTTATTACCTGTTATTCTTTTTCATTCCTTTTATCTGCTAACAATGGCTCACACCACGTTGCAATAACCAGGACCATGACCATGACCATGAGGTGCTGGCTGGCTGTATATAGCCAGAAGTTTTTGCTGCGTGCCCACCCGTTTAGGGTTTTACCGCAGGTAAGGTATTCGATACGGGATTTTGTAGGCTGGATATGATGTAGGTTTTGAGGTTGATGATATTTGTGAGGTTACAATTATTGTACCTTCGGGATGAAAGGGCAGGATGCAATACCCAGCACCCTGGTGTTTTTAATTTAGTTTAGGTTGGGGAGAATTTTGTTGCCAAACAACTTTGGAGATTATGTGGAGCGCAGCTTTAGCTGCTGTTAGGTTTAGCTCCTGGGTTATCTTGGGTACCCGCATGTCATGCGGGGGACCCGATGTTGTCTAGAACGGCGTCTAGTGGGGTCATAATCTCCCAGTGATCTAACAAGGGCGCTTCTATGAGTTGGTAAAGTTGCGTAGACTTTTGATGCCCGGCGTCTAACTTCGTCCTCTACATATGGAAGTCCCGAGGCTTCGTGAAGCAACCTGGTAGGAAAATAGCGACCCACAGAATAGATAGACCGTAGCCCTCTATTCTGTGCACGTTGAAGCCATGTCAACCAGCTATCTGCGGCCATGCGCCAGATCTCGCAGGCATATAGCATCACGGGGATCACCAGCGCTCGGAAGAGGTATAACCTCAGGCCAAGCGGCACCGAGTTCGACCCCAGCATAGGATACAGGGAAGCAATTGCTCCCTGTACCCTTGCCGCTAGGTCTCTGATGTGCTGGCGAAAGATTAGGCATCTATCCAATGTTACTCCAAGGTATCGGACAGAGTTAGTCCACTCTATCCTTCGACCTCGGAAGCTGAAGTTGGAGAGTATAACCAGGGCTTGAACAGGGTTGCCTATTTAGCGATTTTCCCGCCAGGCCTGCAGATAAACAAAGAGCTAATTATAAGGTCGGGTTTTGCATAGCTGCATTACATTGTTATGATTGTTATTTCTATTAGACTGACCAAGTTAATTTTTAAAAAATATACCTCCAACTGTGTAGAAGTGTTAATTTCTGTTTTAGAAAATAGAAGTCCAGTCCAGTCGTGTATACAGCCTGAAGATTTTTGCTGCGTGCCCAACCGTTAAGGGGTTTCTAATTTGTTTAGAAGGTAACTATAATGTTAAGTCATATCGGACGGTGAATGAATTGGGTGAAATGATGCTCAAATGAGTCCAGGGTCCATGGAGCTTAGAGCTACCCGACATTCGTCTTTAAGGATAAGGGAAAACCCCGGAAGAACCTTATCCAGGTAACTCACCCTGACCGAGATTCGAACTCGGGACCTCTTGAACGTGAGGCAGACACGCTACCGAGGCGGGCTTACCATCCAAGTTAGTATGCAGAACAACTTGGAAAACTGAAGGATTTTGAAGACCAACTAGAAGGATTCTAATATATGCGTTGGCAATACGGACTACAAAGGATATGCAAAAATGTGTTTTGATATCTAGTAAATAAAACTCTTTTAAAAAAACGCTTTACACACATTTTCCTTAACATTACAAGTGTGACAATATAAATAACGACGTGTTTTGTCACTAAACATAATTGAATGTCGTTGTTGCATAGACTACTGATTGCTCTTAGAACAAAAACTGAACTTAGAATAACTAGCAGGGTTTCTTTTGATGTAGCTAACATTGAGAAAATAGTACACAGCTTATGGACTGCATTTTATATTGTACAAGCACCTTTGTATTTAATTTGACATTTATATAATATAAAACATAATTATGGGTAAAAATTACAAGTACATTAGGCTGTGTACTGGATTGGAAGGAAGGAATTCGGTATGGAGGCCCAAACTTGGTCTATTGTATCTATGCCCCTCGTAGTGGAGGGGATCCGTCCCCTTTAGCTGCCGTGGTGCGGGCGCTGTGGACCCTTAGCACTAGTGGTACCTCTGACGTTACCAAAGGAACCTCGGGCCGAACTGCCGAGCCTCTTCTTTATATGGAGTTGTTCGGATTGGGTTGGACTCGCGGGGGCAGTGGTTCCCGATACCCGTGGGAGATCGGGTACGTCTCCGGACGGGGTTGAGGGAAGTCATTAATATTCCCACGTACTAGTCAGCATAGCTAGTAGAAGGTGTACTAGATCACCAGGCGGCCCCACCGAGGTCATATCGGTAGCCTCCCCATTTTGGAGTTGGCGCGCGTAAGTGGCGTATCCACTTCCATCCCGTCTTGAGTCCACGGGCTTGTTAGTCTCTAGGTCTTGCCCTATGGAAAGAACCTCGGAGGCGCCGGGCGCCCTTTCGGTACAGTTCCGTAACTCCCTGGTCGAAGGAGGCCCGGGTCCTTGGTCCTACGGGTCTAGGACTAATGGGAGTAGAACCTCTGGCATTAACAGTATCTATTCTCCAAGTGAGACATTCCCGGGAGGAAAGATGAGGCTAGAAGATACAGAGGGCAGCCCTTCCAAGAAACCACGACAGTGCAGAGGGCAGGATCCCTACAATTTACCAGTTGGAAACTTCCCGTCAGGCCAGTACACCGGCATGCCACCCAACGTGATACTGGAACGGTCCACCAGGCCGGACCGGAAACCGCCCTACCGGAGGAGGAAGTGTTTACCAGGAGCATATCATCCTGCCATGCACCGCCGAGACTTCTGCCCAGAAACAGACCACCAGATGACAGATGATGTGAAATAATTATGGTGATGAAATACAGAGACAGGAAGTTATTAACCTACCCAGCATTCGACCCGGGAAAAAACCCGAAAAAAAACATGTGTCAAGTAGGTCGGCCACGGGAATCGAACCCGTATCTCCGGAATGCGGGCCACAGACGAAACCGCCTGAGTCATCCCACTTGGTAGACTATGTACAACTCAACTTTACTTCCCGTAGGGGAGGGGATCCGTCCCCTTCAGCGGCCGAGGTGCGCGCGCTACGGACCCTTAGCATTCGTGGTATCTCTGACGTTACTAGAGTCACCTTCGGGCCGAACTGCCGAGCCCCTCCCGTAGGGGAATTGTTCTCATTGGGTTGGGCTCGAGGGGGCAGTGTGCTCCCGACACCCATGGGGAATTGGGTACCTCCGGCCAGGCTACGGCCGCCCGGAGGGGTTAGAGGGTTGCCTCATAAGTCCCGGGTACTAGCCTGCAGAGCTAGTAGAAGATGTGCTAGATCACCAGGCGGCCCCACCGAGGTTTTCGGTAGTCTTCCCTGCGGGATTGACGCGCGTAAGTGGCGTATCCTCTTCCAACCGTCTTGACGTTGTAGTCGATGGGTGGAGGGGGGGGGGCTTTTTAGACCCCATGGAAAGACCCCCGGAGTTTTCCATCGCTCCCGGGTAGAAGGAGGCCCGGTCCTACGAATCCAGGACTAATGGGAGTAGAGCCTCTGCCGTTAAACGTTAATTCAACTGTATTAATGCTTACTACATCGGATTTAATTTTAAAATCTAAGGTACCTGGCACATCTGATGGAACCATACTGCCAAGTCAAATATGTGCGCTTTACATGTTTACTCGTACTTTATTATATAATACAAGTCGAAATAAATTGAAATGGTGAAAACAAGGGGTAAATAAGACTTAGTAAAGAAAGGTATTTAGTAAATACAGTTGTGTCTCCACCTGTGAAAAATAAAATAAATGCAACTGCGGTGTGCCTCTTGAAGTTACAATGCTGTTATCATTGCGCCTATACTCAGCTCTCAACAATGGCTGTACGAAACAAACCTTTGATCAAACTATTCTGACTGTAATCTCCACATAACTTTTTTTTTTTATATATAATTTACATCCTCCAACATTTAGTCATATCGGACGGTGAGTGAAATGGGTGAAATGATGCTCAATGCGTCCGGGTCAATGGAGCTTAGAGTTAGCCGACATTCGTCTTTCAGGATAAGGGAAAACCCCGGAAAAACCTTATCCAGGTAACTCACCCTGACCGAGATTCGAACTTGAGACCTCTTGAACGTGAGGTAGGCACATAGCGGTAAACTTTTTGCATTAAAAATAATTCCTAGTTGTTATATCTGTTGTATATATTATTGACTTTTACAGCATTCCTAATTACTGCAAACACGTGTTTCTATGAGCCTTAGATATGCGCAAAACTAGAAAAATTATTGAAAATAATATTTGTGTTATGGTAAGATACAACCCTTTAGTATTTAAAGCAAAAGCTGCTTTGTTAATTTCACATGGCTTTCTCTGCTCCCTGTGGTTTATTTTTTTATGCCTTCTACAAAATATTCTCTGTAAAGGTTACTTTTCTTTGTTATTCATCTTTAGCGAGATAAATCTTTGCAGAAATAGTTCTATTACACATTTCATTGCAGGTGCATGAGGGAACTATGCAACAGAGTCAATGTTCAGATCTTTTTATGTTCAATTTATACTCCGCCTCTAACTCAATGGTCATATCGCGACCGTTCACCTGTTGGCGATGGTGTTATCTCGTAGACGTTAGGTTGCTGTTATTACTCTCGACAGAGCGTTGAGGCATGTCGACCTTCAAGTGACCAGCGCTGCGATCGTCTCTTATCTGGCCTTATCTGGTCGATTAGAAGAGTGAAATATTAGTAAGTTACGAAACACAAATAGAGCTATTGGAAGCTGCGTGTGTCTATATGATATGATTTCTCGCCCCTGCTGATGTATGACACATTACTGTCCAGAAGACATGATTATAGATTAGATTAAATTGATTTGCGTTCAGTAGGTTCACTTGTAGCCAGAAAAGGCTGTGAACATTGAACATGTCCAGAAGTATAAAGTTTAATAACATATATATGTACAAAAGTTAACATAAGACACATATTATAGTATACAGGCAATATGAACAACATTATGGAAAACAAAGCAGAGATAATTATATATGATACAAAATCAAACACTTTTTAATTCAGCTTTCACTTGGCTTATGCCAGTACGTCTCAACCTTTTTGCAATGGATACCATTCTTGTTATTTCTTAAATACATATACATTAAAAATAAACTTTCAACATGCATCAAAGATTTATTAGTAATGATTTGTCATTGGAATAGTTAGATACTACTTATAGAGCTACAGAAGCATTATCAGGATAATTTGTCATCCAGATAATCTTGTACAAAATAAAAATATTTTGAGCAAAGGTACTCTCTAACAGCATTTTAAAAGCACCGAAATTATCAACTTTTTCTTTAAGAACATTAGGAAGTGCGCCAAATATTTTGATAGTTTCATAATACACACCTTTCTGGAAGCAAGAAAGTTTAGCACTGGGATAATGGTTATTATACTTTTGTCTAGTGCTTATTTTGTGAATTACATTATTTGTTGCAAATAAGGCACGATTGCATACAAAGAACTTTAGGATCGAGGGTATATACATGCAAGGAAGCGTTAATATCTTCAATCTTGTAAAAAGATCTTTACAGGAGCAGATCTGAACAGACTATACATACACTGGACTCGCTCTGTACGTGCGATACGCGATTTTTTTTCCGATACGCTTTCTTGCTTTGCCATGTACTACTTTGTATTTTAATCATTAGATCACGCACACATTCGCACTCTCATTCATACTTCCAGACTCTGGATAAGATGAATCATCTTGGTTGGAGAAAAATCCTCACCCCCAGCCGGGAATCGTATCCAGGCAGGCAGGTGCCCCACCTACTGAGTTATGGGGCCAGCCCTTTCAGATATTTAAAAGCCGCGAAATTCCTTATTCTTTTCTTGGCAGAAACACTTATGCCCGATTTCACCAACAGATGTTAAAATCGACGTTAACAAATGTAACGTAACAATTGTCACAGCACTAAAACTAATGTTAAATTTTTTGCATTTCACTCGCCTGTTTTCTTAAAATGTTAACAAACCTGTGTTAACGCCAGGAAACTTGTAAATATCACAGCTATAGAAGGCTATGGATGATTTTCTGAACGTACTCCGATGCGCTTTTGTTTTCATTTTCGTCTGCACAAATGGCGGATGAACAAAATCATAAATAAAGCCATAAGACAAATTTCTCATCGACGGAGAAAGAATTGTTAATTGAAATGGTGACGAAGTGCAAGGATATCGTGGAAAATAAGAGGACGGATGTGGTGAATGTAAAAGAGAAAGATGTCGCGGGGAAAATATTGGAAACGAATTTAATTCAAATGCATGTGTCACTACTACAAGCACCAAACAACTTGTCAGTATTACGTAAATTTAAAACAAGGTGCGAAGAAGAACAAGTGACTTAAACGTTTGAAGACGGGAGGTGAACAATGTACTATCCATATAATTCAGTGAATTATAAAATCGTAAAGCTATTAATACTTGAAGCAAAGGCGAGATCGGCATATTCCTTTCGATGTATATTCTAACTCATTATTACGTAAATTTAAAACGAGGTGCAAAGAAGGACAAGTGACTTGAACGTTTCAAGACGGCAGGTGGACAATGTATTATCCACATAATTCAGTGAATTATAAAATCGCAATGTTATAAATACTTGAAGCAAAAGAGAGATCGGCATATTCCTTTTGATGCATGTTCTAACTCAGTATTACGTAAATTTAAAACAAGGAGCGAAGAAGGGCAAGTGACTTGAACGTTTCAAGACGGGAGGTGGACAATGTATTATCCACATAATTCAGTGAATTATAAAATCGCAAAGTTATTAATACTTGAAGCAAAAGCGAGATCGCCATATTGCTTTCGATGTATGTTCTAACTCAGTATTACGTAAATTTAAAACAAGGAGCGAAGAAGGGCAAGTGACTTGAACGTTTCAAGACGGGAGGTGGACAATGTATTATCCACATAATTCAGTGAATTATAAAATCGCAAAGTTATTAATACTTGAAGCAAAAGCGAGATCGCCATATTCCTTTCGATGCATGTTCTAACCTCTCTTCCGCAGTAACCTTCACAGCAACATGTTTCGACAGTCTATACCTCCGTAAAACAATTTTCTTCGGATAGTTCCTCACAATCATTTCTGCTCATAGGCCGTACTCTATTATGAATGCCATTTAGACGATCTTAAATACAGCAAATCGACATCAACAGCTGAGTTCATGCTCGCCATCTTGACTATTTACAATCGTTATGGACTTAACATTAGAAATTCGGCTTGTTAGTTTAACATGAGATTTAACACTTGTGTTACGCTAACACTTGTTGGTGAAATGCAATTTTTGTTTTAACTATTGCTAAACTCGTGTTAAGTCTTAACATTTGTTGGTGAAATCGGGCATTAATGTGGAAAGATCTGAATAACACAGAATACCTCAGAGATGGATAATGCCACAAGAGTAGTGAATTGTGTTTTCAATAGATCTACATTGTATTGTGTAGGACGATTTTATCTATATCTTGTTGCTTTAATCTTACACAAAATTACAAAAATTTCCTTAGGATGAAGATGATTCACAGGCTACTCAAATCTTCTTTTCACCCCTTTGAAATATACTGAACTTAAATACAAGATTTGGTATGCTACTCTCTCTTCTGTCTCACAAAGCAGCGCGACAAAGGCCTTCCGCTCCTACAAATTTTAATCCAATTTTTCGATTGCTAACCTTTTTTAAGGTTCCTAGCACCCAAGCATATAAAAAGTAATAAACATTAATTTTAAATAAAAAGCAAATGAGTCTCTTTTTTCTATTTTTTTATTTAGTGGCCTTAAACATATATTTTCTGTGAAATCTCTCCACATGCAATTTTTGGGTAGAATGCAATAACTATTAGATACATGGTAGAGAACTAAAAACGCAAGAAGGCATATGTTAAAGCTGTCAGAAAGCTTAATAATTTATTTAGATACTCAATAAAATAAATATATTTCAATTCACTGTACGTGAAATGTGTATATTCAAGAAATATAATGTATGTTTAGTTCTAATCATTACAACATACAATGTGGATATTTCTTCCCACTTCTAAATGTCTACTGCTCAGTACATGTACTTCCAGCTTTCTTTTTCTCGTAATTACCACTGTAATGTAATGAGGTCAATTTTTTTCTTATTAAAATCCGTAGAATCCGGCTACCGTTAGACGATCAAATGTAACTCCAGGAGTATGTACACATTTACTCAAAACAAGTTGGACGTAAACACTGTTTAGATCATTCGCAGGTTAAACTCATATACCATTTTCGTAATTCTTTCAGATATTTGTATAGTGCACAATTATTTCTCATACTATATTTCATACACTAGACTGCGCATTCTTCAGCCAGTTTAGTCTACAATATAAATGTTTGGAACAGTTTTAAACTAGTGGAATAGTCTTCCACAAACTACCTACTACTTGATGTTCTTGAGATAGTCAGAAATCCAGAAAATAATTATGTGCATCAAATGTTACAGGAAGACCACCAGTCTTAATAAATAGTTGACACCGTACTATTAGCGGAAATGCCGATTTATAGACTAACTATTAAAGTAATAGAAGTTCTATTATTCCAACAGAATACTTTTACTGTCAATTGTTTTAAAAAGTTAAAGGAACGGTTCTCCTTTAAGTTCATTTCCTGAAACATTGTTTAGTACCTTAAATTTAATATTTCATCGATTAATTCTATTCTTTAAAGTTTAATGGCAGAGCTGGAAATGTTGTTCTGTAGTCAGGAAATGTTGGTGTCCCTAGTTTCCTACTTTTTACCCTATAGCCCGCCTCGGTAGCGTGGTGGTAGCGTGTCTGCCTCACGTTCAAGAGGTACCGAGTTCGAATCTCGGTTAGGGTGAGTTACCTGGAATAGGTTTTTCCGGGGTTTTCCCTTATCCTGAAAGACGAATGTGGAGTAACTCTAAGCTCTATGGACCCTGGGCTCATCTGAGCATCATTTTACCCATTCCATTCATCGTCCGATATGACTTAACATTGGAGGACGTAAATTACAACAACAACAAAACCTATACACGGTGTTCATTTTTATTCGTTATTTCCCGCCCTCCGATTGAGCAAGAATGACGTCATAGTTGACTGGTAAGTCTATCTTGAAGTCATAGTGCCCTCTACGGAGAAGCGGTAATTTTTGCAGAATAGTAAGCAAATTACTGCGGTTGTGCTAGTAACTAATACAACCACCTTTCCCTGGATATGAACACAGAGCACTACGTCTTCATGGTTGAATGCTATATTCGTACCAGCATTAAAATTGGTGCGACATATAAATATAATTTAAACCGCACATAGAGGAGTTTATGCAAAACTATCCAGCATTCAGACAAGTCCCTCGGAGCGCAATGTTGTCAAAAGTGTCCAGATATCGTCAAACTGACATACTCTTGTTTGAAACATAAACGTCTTACGTTTTATCAGTATACGATATAAATTTTTGGTCATTCTCACGCTTAATTAAAATGTCTATTAATGTTGGTATCCTTTTGTCTTTTAAAACCACTAGGTGCATCAAACATTTCCAAGATACAGCAGTTATTTGCAAAAAGAGAGACACTGGATGCTATAAAGTGACTGGTCCCAATCTAGAAGCAATAAATAATGTTATGACAGAAAGGCCTCAAGCATACCTTCTCACAATACAGACACTGTTTAAGGGGAAGAGAGAAAGGAAATATAAGAAAATGGACACATGAGACTATGTACTAGAAATATCTTCTTGTCTGGACTTGTATAAAAGCTTTGTACATATTGTAACACTAATTTATTTTTCATTCCTAGAACATGTTCGGCTAATTTTCTGGTTTGTGATGAAGTTACATTGTGAGAAAACTGTAGGTGATAGAAAAGAATTGAGATCAAATTGAAATATTTCTGTTTTATATGACAGGTTTACAATATGCATATATGTCTACTATAACAGAAAAACAGTTGTTCACTGTGAAATAAGTGTTCATTCCATTTTTCACATTCTTCATGGTATACTTTTATGTCTGCATAATTAGCTTTGCAGTACATTGCAGTATATAGTCTTTTAAAAACAGTTATCATATCCACGCACCAGGCGAAATTACGCGCCTTTATACTACGCGGGTAGGACCCACGTCTCAAATAGTATATTTACCTACCGGTAGAGAGTGGCCTCAAAGCTGCTGTCAGCACATCAAATACGATCGCAAGTCGCTAGGGGAATCGCATATAAACTCGATCCATCAGCGATGCTATTGATGACGTCAAATTTTGCGCGGTAAAATTACAGATAAAAATGAACACTGTATTTATACTGCCTACTTCATCATTTCTCCCAACTAAACAAACAGGAAATTTGTTTACTTCAAATAAAATTTTATCATTAGTGGGAATAATGGTGGTGATAAAATCTTATGACTTCCCAAAGTAAAAATAAGCTGCGAAAAAGATGAAGATGAAATTGTACGTAAACTTTATGCAATGTAAAACTTAATAGCAAGGTGTCGAAAACAGTGTTAAATGACAATAGTTTTGAATCTTCTATTGCCCTCAGTACTTATGTATAAGGAGTCATTATTCGATGAATGAAAAAATTAACAATGCAAGACTAAAATCACAGTGCAAGATATACCTACTGGATATCAGTTGAAATTAAATCCAGATATCTTCAGTATACAAGTTAAGAAGAAGTTCATCTGTACACATTTTTGTAAAATAATCTTAAATATTTTGGAAATTATATATATTTGAAAGGTAAAACTTAAAATAAAGCAAACAAACTAATATATAACTGGGAAAATGTCCAGAAGTAGTCTGTCATATGATATAATTATTCCAACCATCTTTTCCCTATCCCAAAACTTTGTAACCTTCGTTTTACTCCGGAACAAAACACAGTCAAGACTGTCTCATAGGAATGCACGGCGCTCTAACTTCTTAAATCATAGATTCTAGGTTCGGTTCCCGGCCTCCGAAAAATATTTCTTTAACTAGAACCACTCTATACATTGCGCAGATTCTAGAAGTGAAAATGGGAGGGGTGTCCTTGGCATTAAAATGTCTATTAATAGCCTGCTTTGCGATCAACGGGCAGAAGTATACAGGGGTGGGCATATGTAGGTATACAATATTGACACTGTAACGGTTCCCCTTGGTCATAACCATAAAGTCGCTTAATATATGTTATATCAAAATAATATTAGGTTGGCATAGATATTCTACACTGATTATTTTGCATTGAAAGGAAATAAACAGCTATTACAGAAAAACACATTATAGTAGATAGGGCATGTATATATAATAAGAAGTGTATGATGGACTAGAAATGTAGATGAATGGAGAAACAAATATGACGTCCCTCAAGGTTGAGAACAAAGGTCGGTTTTCTTTCTTCAGAACAGGTCCACCTCTAGGAACAATGCCTGCGAACCATGTGGAGGGTCGGTCTGCCGCCCTGTCCTCTCTTTCACGCCAATACGTACGTGATCGATACAGTGGAGTCGTAGATCATCCGAATTACTAAACTTTCGCATCGTAGTGCTTCGGAATTAAATATGTGGACGTTGTGGGAAACTCTCTGTCAACGTTCGGTCATGCGCACATACAAACTTCGTACGATGGTTAAAACTCGAAATTGAAACCAACCAATTACAGTTTAGAACTTACACACGTAATTCACACAAGAATTCAAAATGTAACGATAGAGGGGGAAATCCAGGAGATATTGGATCCGCGATTTCGATAGCTGAGACACTCTCTTTCGGTCGCGGCGTAGTGGAACCACGTCGTACATACCAGTGCGGTAGGAATACACTGAATACACAACACGTGTAAAGAACTCTATCGTTACCGCCAAACACAACACACGTGTCTGCAAACAGCGACTTTACAGGTGGCGAGTGAGGTATCTAATCACAATAGTGAATAAATCGATTATGGAATAGTCGAGGAGTTTTCTTCGCTAATCACACCACACCCAGTCAGGACGTATCCCACACACTGGAACAAAGAGGAGAGTCCATGCAAAGCGAACCCCGAGGAAATCCCTGACCTGTCCAGTAAATCTCTCCCATCCGTAACCCTCACCCGTCACCTTCCCTACTTTATGAGGTGTTGAGTGCTGGGAGGACTCAATCAGGTGCCTAACGGGCAAGGACCGCCTCAACACATATATGTGGAGCATATATGCATTATATGTATATATTATATTTTAAATACGTGCAAAGAAAATCACCGCAATAAACATAACAACATACAATACTAACATTGACGTATTAGTATTACTAATATAAATGTTCAAATTGTTTGCTTTCAGCATTTACACACTCTTGTAGTCTAGATATATGTCAAACATATTCTTGTACACATTTCCGTATCGTCATCAATTTCTTGGCATGCCTCTCTTATATACTGAATCATTACATCAACAGTATGGAGTCTTCTTGCAAATACCTTATCTGTAACAAAATTCTCCCAAAAAGAAGTTCATAGGAATAAGATCTGGATATCTTGGAGGCCATTCAAACAACGTTCATCGTTCTGTCCACCTGTTTCGAAATTCTTCATCTAGAAGGCGTCGCACAGTTAGCACATAGTAAGCAGGAGCTCCATCTTGTTGGAAACAGAGGTCATCACCTTGTTGAATTCGTACTCGTGGCATTGCAGTCCTTAAAATCTTGATGTACACGTTTTGGTTTACACTTGTTTTCAAAGTGATAGGCCCAATGATTCCTTTACATGATAGATCTGCCCACACTGTAACGCCGGTTGGTTCAGCTGTTCCTCAATTGTTAGTGGGGTTTTTCTGTAGAGTAGTAGACAGAGTTATGTCTATTTACAGCACCCGACAGTTTAAATTGTGCTTCGTCGGACCACACAGTTCTTCGAAAAGTTACATCAACTTCATACTCTTCATTCAAAATAGCTTCGCAGAACTGTAAACGAAGATCTGGATCAATCTCAAGTAAACCATGCATCAATATAGCGTCATAAGACTCAAAGATCTTCGAGAGGTGTTCAGTTCCCTAGAGGCTCTTTGCTTTGATTTTTGTGGACTTTGACAAACGCTTGAGCAACTAACATTTCATTTTCAGGAGTTATAATGGTGACTGGTCGATCACTTTTGGTGCACTACCGACAGACACTGTCTAATGAAATTTGTTGCGTACTCTGTAAATTGAGAGTCTGGATGGAGGAGGTGTTCCTAATTCTTCACGCCTTATCTCTCAAACCCGTTCTCAATTTCCTGTCTTTCAGTAATGTTCCAAAATTAAGATTCATTTATACATAGTTAAATTACCGGCATTGTGATACAAGATTGAAAAGAAGGAACGAATAAAGACAAAAGACAAACAAATGGACAAAATACAAGGATGTTAAACTTAATAATGAAATAAATAGTCATACAAATCAAATTTACTCAACTTAGTCCATTATATTTGCTAATCCTACAACTTTATACCTACATATACCCACCCCTGTATATCAGATTCTCTACTGAATGGTATAAAGGATCGCCTTTATTAAAAGTACATACATTAAAAACGTAATCTTCTGCTTCTGAATAAAATTTGGCTCTGCTAGAATACTCATTCTGGTATTGTATTATAATATGCTGCATTTTCAGCTACTGGGAGGGAAAATTGAGGCCAGAATTGCTATGGCATTGTGAAGGAGAACCAGAGCATATCCAGCGAGCTTACTCGTTCGCATATTAACTTATACTATATGGTATTATTCACTTACACGCTTCCTTGCACTGCTTCTCTCTTGGACACATGCGAATCTGTTAATAACGGTCACTGTATCATTATATAAACGTGCAAGGGAGCCATTTCGGCTGAGACACTGTAAGATCTACGAAAAACTCAGAAACTACTACTGCAGAATTATGTTGGTGGAAGAAGTGCATTTCATTCAAATATTTGGTATCTAAATTCCACCGGACATGTGCTGTTTTAGGTCCTAGTAGTTTTCCTAAAGAAATGTAATTTTTAGAAAACATTTACCTTTAAATGGAATGTATAATAAATGGAGACATACAAATCAAGGTGTAAGACAGGGTTGCAGTTTGTCTCCTATCTTATTCATAATTTATATAGATGACCTGATTAGAGAGTGGATGTTTAAGATTAACGGAGGCATTCATCTTGCACCAAATTTTATTCTTAACACGATGCTATTTGCGGATGACCAAATAATTATAAGTAAAACTGAAGACGAGCTGCAAAGAGCAGTATATATGTTACAGAAGTTATGTGAGAATTATAATTTCAAAATTTCCACAAATAAAACAAAAACAATGGCGTTTCGAGGTAAAGACCCTATTAGAACCAAAATAGTAATTGATGATATTATCTTAGAGCAATTTACGGATTTTAAATATTTGGGAACATATGTCAGTTATAAATATGAAAATGATTTTAAAAATAAATTACCAATGTTTCAACAAATATGCGGCATAATAAATAGAAGCCTGAAAACTAAAACCAGAAAAGAAACACGGATGAAATTTTATAAAGTAATGGCTGTGCCTGCTTTTCTTTTTGGTTCTGAAACATGGGCATTAACAAAAGCAGACAAAAACAAGATACAGGCTGCCGAAATGAGATGTTTAAGAGCAGTAAAGGGATGTACTCTTTTAGATAAAATTCCAAATGAAAAAATAAGAGAAGACTTAGAAATAAGTTCTTTAGAAGAAAAAATAATAAATTATAGAAATGAATAGAGAGAGCATATTGAGAGAATGCCGAGAGATAGGATCCCAAGAAGAGTTATAAACTATAACCCTAGAGGAAAGAGACATCAGGGAAGACCACGAAAACGATGGTCAGACATATTTTAAGCCGGAACAGGCAACATTGCCTAGCCCTTGGAGTGAAGAAGAAGAAGAAGAAGAAGAAGAAGAAGAAGAAGAAGAAGAAGAAGAAGAAGAAGAAGAAGAAGAAGAAGAAGAAAGAAGAAGAAGAAGAAGAAGAAGAAGAAGAAGAAGAAGAAGAAGAAGAAGAAGAAGAAGAAGAAGAAGAAGAAGAAGAAGAAGAAGAAGAAGAAGAAGAAGAAGAAGAAGAAGAAGAAGAAAGAAGAAGAAGAAGAAGAAGAAGAAGAAGAAGAAGAAGAAGAAGAAGAAGAAGAAGAAGAAGAAGAAGAAGAAGAAGAAGAGAAGAAGAAGAAGAAGAAGAAGAAGAAGAAGAAGAAGAAGAAGAAGAAGAAGAAGAAGAAGAAGAAGAAGAAGAAGAAGAAGAAGAAGAAGAAGAAGAAGAAGAAGAAGAAGAAGAAGAAGAAGAAGAAGAAGAAGAAGAAGAAGAAGAAGAAGAAGAAGAAGAAGAAGAAGAAGAAGAAGAAGAAGAAGAAGAAGAAGAAGAAGAAGAAGAAGAAGAAGAAGAAGAAGAAGAAGAAGAAGAAGAAGAAGAAGAAGAAGAAGAAGAAGAAGAAGAAGAAGAAGAAGAAGAAGAAGAAGAAGAAGAAGAAGAAGAAGAAGAAGAAAACATTTAATATTCAATACCTTTCAAGACATGCAATTTTCTTCGTGAAAACAGTTTCCAACTTCCTTTTGTTTTTATATGCTTCTTAAGACTCTAGCACTTTTAACAAAGTGTCTGTGATATTGTTATTAACAAAGCGCATGTCTTGAATCTACTATAAATAGACTTTGTAGTAGAAATTAATTGCTCTTTCACTTTCGCCGTTTGTAGAACGCACTATGAAAGGGTAGAGCCAGACTGAAAAATTCAATGCCATAGCCGGGATTTGAACCACGGGTCTTCTGGTTTCCGTCCAGCCACTCTAAACCACTGAGTTACTATGGCCAACGTGCCGACATGACATTAAATTCTCCAACTGACTCGTGTTTCTCCCGGTAAACCACTAGGAGTTCTCATAAACACATGAGACAACTACCTTAATGGCGACTTACTATGCTGTAAGTACTTTAAGGCCCGGGCTTTATAGTTCGGACCACTATTAGGTACAATTAATGGAAATTGTACGGAAACCTGAAGATCCGTTGTTCAAATCCCGGCTATGGCATTGAATTTTTCAGTCTGGCTCTACCCAGACTTTGTAGTCTTTTTTATGTTTTGTCTTTAGTACATTTTCTGAAACTTGAAAAGATGTTTGGATAAAATATCTAAAAACAACAGAAATTTGTGTCTTTTTTTTTTTTTTTTTTATTTTTTACTTCTCAGCAATAGCCGTTTCGAAGCAGTTCGTGATATGCGTATACGTATAAGGTCATTTAAATTGGTCATAATTGTCCTCCATGGTCTAGGGGTAACATACTAGCCTCTGGTTCCCAACATCGCGTGTTCAACTCCGGAATGTGATGGTTTTCTTTTCGGGCGTAAAAATATTTAGCACTGGGTTCTTCGGAAGCGAAGTAAAGCCGGTATCCCCTGTCGTAGATTTACGGCACGTAAAATAATCTCAAGCCTGATAAACATGTCTCTGAGCAAAATCACCAAGGCGGCCCGGTTCGATCCCAGGCGACAGCAAAGTGAGATTTGTGGTGCACAACACGGCACTGGGGTGGGTTTTCTCCGGGACCTCCGGTTTTCCCCGCCATCTTATTCCACCGGTGCTCCATCTTCATCTCATGTACCATCAGTGTCACCGCCTGCGGTGCCGTATGTAGTAAAAGCGGGCGTTAAACACTACACACACACACTCTGAGCAAAATTAAGTAAGTGGTCTTACGTGCCCAATTGGCAGTTAAAGAGCGTCCATAATTAAAATTGATGGTAACTTCATCGCGCAAGAGAATCGAGATTTGCCGGAGAAACGGTATTGGCAGAGGTGCACTAAAATCTCAGGCACCATATCTCTCATTATTATATTAGACAAAACGGGTGCTATTCTTCTTCTAGCACTTATCACGCACCTTATTCCGATCTTCAGGTCCTAGTGAGGGTTTCATGCAATAACCTACTGTCAACTGTACTGATATCAATTATTTGAGCAAGTTTGTTTACGATTTTTGAGGCAATTACTCTAAAGTGGCAGCGATTTCGTCTAGTTTCTTTATCTTCTTTTAAAGGTGATCTAGAATGTTTCTTGTCTAAACGCTAAAATAAAATTAAAAAAGTAAAAAAAAAAAAAAAAAAAAAAAAAAAAAAAAATCTTCAAGTCCACTAACGATGGATGAAACGCCTCACTATGTCCTCAAAATTGAAGCTAGCTCGCTCGCTCGTGCTGGCTGGCTGTATACAGCCAGAAGATTTTTGCAGCGTGCCCACCCGTTAAGGGTTTTACCGCAGGTAAGATTTGTATTGAGTGATGTAGGATGAAGGTGGTGTAGATCTTTTGGTTGGGAGTTAATTTAGAGGTTACCGAAGTACCTTCAGGTTGAAGGGGAGGATGCACTACTTTGCACCCAAATCTTTTGTTTGTTTATTATTATTATTATTATTATTATTATTATTATTATTATTATTATTATTATTATTATTATTATTATTATTATTATTATTATTATTATTATTATTATTATTATTATTATTATTATTATTATTATTATTATTATTATTATTATTATTATTATTATTTTTTTTTTTTTTTTTTTTTTTTAATTTTTAGTTGGGGAAAAATTTAGATGCCAAATAGCTTAGAAGAATTATGAGGAGCTGAGCTTTAGCTGCTGATAGGATTAGCTCCTGCGTTATCTAGGATGCCCGCATGCCATACGGGGGACCCGGTGCAGTCTAGATCGGCATCTACTGGGGTCATAATCTCCCAATGATCTAACAAGGGCGCTTCTGTGTGATGGTAAACTTGCGTATAATTTTGAAGCCCGGCGCCTAATTTCATCCTCCACGTATGGAAGACCCGATGCTTCGTGGAGCAACCTGGTAGGGAAATAACGTCCCACAGAATAGATAGACCAAAATTGAAGCGTAGTGTGCGACAGTGCTAAAACATAATAGTGTCGCGTACGCTTTGGTGAGATGAAGGAACTTAGTATATTTTAAGGTTTTATTGGTTTCTTTATAAAACTTAATTATCATTTCTGAAAGAAAATATGTTGAACCTCATAGCAGGACAATGGACGACAAACCCGTAGCTTGCTAATTTTCGGAGCGTTAACCAGCAAGAATGCAAAACGCAGCAACTCTAGACGTTGAACCCGGTAGTAAGGAATTGGCGAGCAGCAGGTCTTAGGTTTATACCAATATGGTGGATGGAATGTTCTAGAAGCTTTTCTGCCGATCTCGTGTGGAAAGTCCCCAGGTTCAGTGAATTTGCCCCCTCTCTTTCGAGGTTATCTTTTAGTACATATAGTCGTGATTTTCGGCGGCGTGTGGGTGGTCTAAATTGAATTCTTCTGTAGGGGTCAAGCGGCATCTCCGTCACCGTCCGTCAGCGGAGGCCTTACTTGTTTCTCATCTGTACCAGTACGGGAGACATCCCCGTAGGTAAGCTTCACCAAATTATTATGTATTTGTATAATCATTCACCCCAACGCCTCTTCAAGGTTTTGGCGGGTTCTCTACTTCAACATTTGTAATTAAAATCCAGTCTCTTATCATGTGAGGAAACTAAGTGTTGTCTCTTCTACTCTCCTCTCAACTGCACCATCCTTGCCCTACCATCTGATCCCCAGCTACGCACCCCCAGTCGCCACCCTACCCCTGGGGTGCGACAATAGGACTTATTTTGTTTAATGAAACAATGAGAAATGTGCTGTCTGTTGCTGAGGTAAGGATTTTAGTGCGCCGTTGTTTGCACCATTTCTTTTTTTATTTTATTTATTTATTTTTGTAATTTATGTCCTCCAACGTGAAGTCATTTCGGACGGTGAGTGGAATGGGTGAAATGATGCTCAAATGAGTCCGGGGTCCATGGAGCTTAGAGTTACCCGACATTCGTCTTTTAGGATAAGGGAAAGCTCCAGAAAAAAACCTTTTCCAGGTAGCTCGCCTTGAGCAAGATTCGAACTCGGGACCTCTTGGACGTGAAGCAGACATGCTACCACCACGCTACAGAGGTGGGCTTTGCACCATTTTGCCGGCGACTCACGGTTCCCTTGCATAGTGGAAAAGTCCTGCGGATATGGTTACCAGCAGATGCGCTATCCCGCGGAACATATTTGAAAGACAGCAATTCTTCTTATTCCTTTATCTATGTATTTTGTAAGTAGAAGAACCATTGTTTTCCAGTCAAAGTTTCGAATTCAAGATATCATTGGAAATATTTGTTTCGAGACTCCATGAATAAAAAAGGCATGTTTAGAAAAATATACGTGCGCACGCGTGTATATGTGTATGTGAAGAGCATAACTCAAAAAGGAAAAATCCGATAAACACGACGCAGTATTTAACTTCATTGTCTTCAAAGATGTGTACGAAGATTTCAAAGTAGTACCTCCCATCTAAAACCACTCTTTATATAGTCTACTTCCCCCCCCCCCGCTAATAATCTTCATCATCATCATCATCTTCTTCTTCTTCTTCTTCTTCTTCTTCTTCTTCTTCTTCTTCTTCTTCTTCTTCTTCTTCTTCTTCTTCTTCTTCTTCTACTTCACGACTTTGGATTGTTTAACCCGTTCCGGCTCCAAATAGGTCTGCCCATCTTTTCTTCGGTCTTCCCTGGTTTCTTCTTCCTGTAGGTTTATAGTTTAAGGCTATTTTTGGTATTCTGTTATTATTCATCCTCTGAACATGTTCTTTCCATTGATTTCTGTTTCTTTCAATAGTATGGTTTATTTCTTCTACTTTTAATTCTGTCCTAATATCCTGACTACGTTTTTTTTTTTTTATCAATTTTGGTATATCCAGCTATTGCTCTTATGAATTTCATTTCTGATGACTGTACTCTCGTACTATTTCTTTTTGTTAGTGTCCATGTTTCTGATCTATAGATCAGAGTTGGTATTGCCATTGTTTTGTAGAGTCCTTTCTTGCTTTATTTTTTAATGTTCTTTTTATTGTGCCTGTTATATAGTTAAATTTATTTATTTTCTCTATTATATCAGCTTCCCCTTGGTACGAGACATTACTTCCTAAATACTTAAAGTGTGATTTTTGCTCAATTATTATGTTATCTAACACTATTTTTTATCTTACTGGATTAATTCCTTTAAATGGCATGGTTTTGGATTTATTTTCTGATATTTTCATTCCATATTCTGTAGCAATTTTATCTGGACTATACAGCATTTTCTGCAGGTCATCTTCATTTGTGGCCATTATTATTTGATCATCTGCATACAACATAGTTTTCAATTTAGCTCCTGATACATTAATGCCTCCATTGACTTTATTCGACCAAATCCTTACTATTTCGTCAACATAGAAATTAAAAAGTGCGGTTGATAAAGGACAACCTTGTCTTACGCCACCATTAACTATTATTGGTTCTCTTTTATTTATTTTTATTTTTGTGTCAGTGTGCATACTTTTTATAACTACAATTAGTTGTAAAGGTATGCCTCTATTATTTAAAATTTTCCACAGTATCATTCGTGATACTAATAATTTTTACTAAATTATCATATATTGAGGATATTGACAGGAAAATAAAATGTACGAGAACTGTTCAATAAATAATGATCATAATTTTACGTCATAATTTTTTGCACTAAAATTCAATATTATTATATTCTGTTAGCCTAATGTGAAACAAACACGCCGTAGTAGTTTCACTGTTGGTACTCCTGATTCCCGCCTGTGAGAGACAGGTAAATTCAGACTTGTTCACTATCGCCAACAGCTGCAATGGAGGTAACAAGTGAGGAACAATATGCGGCTTTGTAATTCTGCTTTCGTCTCAACAAATCTTCAGTTGAGGCCTATACAATGTTACAGGAGGCCTATGGAGAGTCTGTTCTTCCCTACAGCACAGCTCGAAGGTGGTTTAAAATGTTTAAAAATGGGAAACAATCAATTTCAAAGGAAAGTGGACCAGGTGCTCCAGTTACTGCTCTTACGTAAGAAAACAACAACACTGTTGCTGCCATTGTGAGAGAGGATCGACGAATTACCTTAAGATAACTTTCTGAAATACTGAACATTTCATTGAGTGCCTTATGATGTCCAGTGTGTGTGTGTGTGTGTGTGGTGTAGTAGTAGTATTAGTATTAGTAGTAGTAGTAGTAGTAGTAGTAGTAGTAGTAGTAGTAGTAGTAGTAGTAGTAGTAGTAGTAGTAGTAGTAGTAGTAGTAGTAGTAGTAGTGTTTAACGCCCGCTTTTACTACATACGTCACCGCAGGCGATGACACTGATGATATATGAAATGAAGATGGAGCACCGGTGGAATGAGATGGTGGGGGAAACCGGAGATGTCGGAGAAAACCAGCCCCAGCGCCGTGTTGTCCACCACAAATCTCACTTTGCAGTCGCCTGGGATCGAACCCGGGTCGCCTTGGTGAGAGCCAAGCGGTCTAACCACTGAGCCACGGCGCGGCCTTATGATGTCCAGAAGGCGAGCATAAACATCATACGCAGAGCAAGAGTTTTACGTTATACATTCCTCTACCTTGCCTTCTTGTGGTGGGCAGACAGTACACGTTACCGTGGCGTCACTTTGCTCGGTGAAGCCACACATGCTTCACTCCAAAATGTACTTGCATAGTTACATAAATGTAAAAATGTAGCTAATCTGATTCTAGAGCTACATTGCATGCTATTGGTTGTACTACTTATCCGATAATGATAAAGATTAAAGAACACGTAATATGTTCAAACAAATACAAAAAAGTATAGTTTTACAGTTAGCCTCACATAGTATTCTTTTTTCAAATGCTAACTCGCTATTCAGTTTGTTGTGGTCATTCGAACACCTCACATAGCAATCCACGATTTATCATTTTGAATATACGCTTATAACATTTACAGAAGTCATAGAAAGAAAAACGAGTACAATCAAAGTTTACAATTTGTATGGAATACATCTTTTCTTAGCCTTAGTGATTTTCGAAATATGCTGTGAGACCTTTTCTCGGTGTCACACAGCGGATAGTTTGTGATTGTACCTGCCCATTTTCTTTTCATTGTGGATATTGTTACCAAGAAGAAACATTTGAATGGTGTAACCGCGATTTGTATTATTTTTGGTTATTCTAAAATAATTTCTAAAAATAATATAGGTATCATGAGTAGTACACAGAAGAATGACTTTTTATAAGAATAATATATACAGAGTCTACTTAATTTGTCCTGGCAGTGAAAATTGTGTGACTATATTACATCAGAACCTTTTTCTTTTTCTTTTGGTTTTGCGAAAGTCAAGCAATTTTTATGAGCATCCCCTTTTGCACAAATCTTACCTGTTTCACTCCAATCAATACTGACGAAATTATACTTCTTATACGAGGGCTGTTCAATAAAGAATGATCACATTTTTTTTTTTTTTTTTCGGCAACGTACCTTTACTCATCCTCATAATTTTAACGCTCCTTCTCAAAATAGTCTCTCCTGAATGTGATGCACTTGTCCCAGTGTTTCTGCCAGGCTTCAAAGACATGCTGGAAACCATTTTTGAGAGATCTTTCAAAATCGCCTCCGCTGCCTTCACCACTGCTTCCGATAATGGATAATGCCTCCCACGAAGGCGTTTCTTCAAGTTAGGGAATAGAAAAAAGTCACATAGGCTAAATCCGGACTATAGGGAGGGTGAGGGATGTAGTTCACGTTGATTTTTGAAGATATTCAGCAACAACATTGGCAATATGCGGCCGCGCATTATCGTAGTGCAGCACCCACCCTGCTTCACGGAAATGTGGCACACAATGAAATGTTTAGTATTCAGAAAGCGATCTTAAGCTAATTCGTCGATTCTCTCTCACGATGGCTGCAGCAGTGTTGTTTTCTTCCGTAAGAGCAGTAAGTAGAGAACCGGGTACACCTTCCTTTGAAATTGTCTTCGCTCTTTAAACACTTTAAACCATCTTCGAGCTGTGCTGTACGGCAGAACAGACTCTCCTTAGGCCTCCTGTAACATTGTATAGGCCTCCTGTAACATTGTATGGGTCTCAACTGAAGATTTGTTGAGACGAAAGAAGAATTACGAAGCCGCATATTGTTCCTCGCTTGTTACCTCCATTGCAGTGGTAGGCAATACTGAACATGTCTGACCTTAACTGTCTCTCACAGGCGGGAACCGGGAGTACCAACAATGAAACTACTATTGCGTGTTTGTTTCACATTAAGCTAACAGAATATAATAAGTTTGAATTTTAGTGCAAAAAAAATTATGACCGTAAAAATTTATGATCATTCTTTATCGAACAGACCTCGTAACTTATTTATTGGCTTCTTGAGACTTCTTACATCCGTTGCCCTATTTTGATAATGGTAAATATATGTGGTTTTAAGGCTTTTTTTAATTTTTTGCATAAAATTTCATATAACTTTATTTTCCTACAGCAGACACAAATTTTTGACACCTTGCTCTATTTTATCTACGAATTAGGAAACCTCTTTTGTTTAATTTACTAAATGTAATTTTTAAATGTATTTTTTTTTAATTTAGCTTGCGTATTTTGCCAATACTGTAACCCTTGAAACAGACTTCTGCTATGTAGGCATATAAAGCTTCGTTTTTTAAATAGTAAGCTACAATATGACGTCATTGAATAGCATACTGAAGTAACGTGCAGGTTTTGGAGGAAAGAGATAGTACTGCTACAAAGGGGGAAAAATCAGCGATGCCATGGGATGAACTAATGAGATTGAGATTTGGCCTTCCCACGATCTTACTCAAATTATATGCTTAGATTAGAGGGAAGAAAAAGTAACATTTTCAAAATAACCCCAAAACACAATATTTTGCAAGGGACATTGCTGTAGCATTCGTTAAAATTCTATGCAACATTATTCGAGAGCCACAAGTCATTGTCAAAGTTGCTAGGTACTGCAAAATACATTGTCTCTATGATGATTAGTGAATGACCTTCATTCATTAGGTTTTTGCAGTGGTTTCTGTCGCTATGAAAGCGGAACCAAAAGATTTCTCTTGCCACTTTTTTCAGCTGGCGACTACCTATGTTCACAGGTTGATAATTCCAGTATTTATTAACAAATCATTCAGCAATTAATCTTACAGAGGCAGTTAGTGAACAATTTAACTGCATATATTCTCAGTCGTCTATATGATATCTCTGTGCAAATCTACCTTTAACCCTTAACCCGAAATATCTCTCAAATGTGCGTAATTAGAAACATGCGGTCTCTCAGACCTCGTAAAGGTTTTATCACATAACTCCACATTGTTTGACAAAATTTGAAAAAATTAGGTAAATAATCAGCTAATTCAAATTTAATACAATTCATTCAGTATAAAGACCCTGCTGTTTATATTGTGACTGTGTTTGTGAAATTAAAAGTCCAATTGCTCAAACTCAAAATGTTCTTTATTTCCACCGAATTAAAGTTGGATCACTTGCCGATTACATAGAATTACGTAGTACACACAATTACAATCCACCAGTTCGTCTGTCACAGGTCCGCTCCACACCCACAATTACGTACAACTCCTCTGATACACGTACGCAGTCTTCCAGTCCGTTCGCTTACACTGCGCTCTTCACGGCTGCTCGCCAAGAACTGCCTGAGTCGTCTACTGCATCCCTTATATAGGAATATCGCTGTTTCTGGAAGCTTCGCGGCTCGGAACATCGTCCCGATTGTTCGAGACTTCAGGGGAAGGGGAAAGAGGCGGTAAAGTCTGTGTTTTTAACGTGTGTGCAGCTCCCACTCAAAGGGACCTCAAAGGACCTGACCTTTCCGCCCACTAATGACCGTCATAAATCTATCTCCACACTTCAGAAATGGAACACTGACGTTGGGGACCAATAGCAACCCCGATTTTCTGAAAATGACAGTTGCATGTCTACTCCGCGTGGAGTCTCAGTTGCCAAAGTTCCAACTTCCAGTTGTTCTGTTGCATTAGGTGCAAGACGGTGATGTTAAAATGTTACAACCTTGTAGAGAGGACCGTCAGGAGGAGGGTCCATGTTGTAAAACGATTATGAGGGTTCCTCAAAGAAAGCGGCCGCCGTGCAGTTGCGTTGAGTAGACAGACTTTACAGTGCCTAGTGACGCTTTCCTAACCATCCCCTATGTTAGCGCTACAAGATAAATGAATGGGTGGGCGTGGTCTCAATGCCTCCTGTCCCCTACCCAGCTCCAGTTGGTCGTGCCTTCCGATAATTGGGTGGCAATATTATTTAAAATGAACTGGAAATATGGGTAGGTGCAGTCATTTAGTATCAGTCTTGAAATTATTGTTAATTTTGTTACACCGGCAACCATATAAATGAATAGACATGAAGATACCAACTAATTTTACTGAGTATGTATCATAAGAACTAGACCATTTTAAACAAGTAGATATAGTATATACTGATTTTCAAAAAGCTTTTGATAAAGCTAATCATGACTGTTTACTTGCTAAGTTAGCTAAATTAAGTTTTGCCTTTCCATTAATGAAATTATTTCGATCATATTTAAAAGACAGACTGCAGGTAGTATAAGTATCGTATGTCATACCAATTTAATGTTAATTCAGGAATTCCTCAAGGTTCTAATTTAGGACCTTTGTTATTTTTATGTTATATAAATGATTTACCTAGTACTGTAAAACATTCAAAAATGTTAATGTTTGCTGATGATGTCAAATTATATAAAAGTATCAATAATGTTAAAGACTGCATGGGACTTCAACAAGACCTTGATTCTTTGAATGGAGCGAAACAAACAAACTTCCATTTAATATTAGTAAGTGTGTAAAAATGTCCTTCACTAGAAGCAAAACTCCCGTTAAATATGTTTATAATATCAATATGACACCGCTCGTTGAAGTGGTTGAAAATAAAGATCTAGGAGTACATTTTACAACAAATCTTATATTCAATAGACACATTGACTTAATCATATCAAAATCGCTAAAATGCCTTGGATTTATTATTCGAAATTCTTATTCATTTAAAGAAAAAACATTAATTCAACTTTATAATCATTTGTGAGACAAAATCTCGAATATGCATCTATTATTTGGAACCCTAAGATGATAATGCATGTCACCACAATAGAAAAAGTACAATAAAAATTTCTAAAGTACATAATATTTAAAAGAACTGGATGCTACCCTACTTACACAAATTATGAAACCCTTTTGGAAATATTTAAATTTAAAACTTTGAATTTTAGAAGAGACATTGCGGGGTTAATATTTCTGTACAAAATATTACATTCAATTATTGATAATATTAATATTACAACAAATATATTATTTTATGTACCCAACAAAATAAGCAGATTCAGGAGGCTTTTCTTTTTCACCTCGAAAGAAAATACAGAAACACATAAAAATTCACCATTACACAGAATTATGTATTTATATAATAAACTTCATCGTTTCGATGTAGATATTTTCAACATGTCCGAAACTCAATTCAAAAATGCTATAACTACCAACTACTTATTCGCAGATCAGTAAATTACAAAAACTGGCAATGGTAGTATTGTTACTGTAATTAGGAATAGTAAAATAATTACATACCATGCCAACTTCACTTTATTTTTTCTTCTCTTTTTTTCTTTTTATTCATTGTTTCTATTACCTATATTTCCCATTCTGTATTACTTTGTGTTCATTTATGTTTTTCTTGTGTTTTATTTGATTATGTATATTATATGTAAACACCTATGTATGATGAACATTGTAATTGGGCTACAAGCCTGTTATGTTCATAAGAATAAATAATAAATAACTAAATAAGTAAATAAATAAATAAAATAGATAAATAAATAAATCAGTAAATCAGTAAATAAATAATAAAATGAAATTAAAATATTAAATCACAGTGCTTTTGCACAGTCGATGCACATTCCAGGCAAATTGGTTGACTGCATTTGATGCATTTATATGCAGTTTTGCTTTTCTTGGATGCAGGACACTTCATACACGACTTCCTCTTTTCCATTCTGTCACCCGGTATCTTTTTCTTTCCCCTCCTTTAATTTACGTCCGCCCCAACGTTATGTTATATCGAACGGTGAATGAATTGGGCGAAATGATGCTCAAATGAGCCCAGGGTCCATGGAGCTTAGAGATACCTGACATTCGTCTTGAAGGATAAGGGAAACCCCGGAAAAAACCTTATCCAGGTAGCTCACCCTGACCGAGATTCGAACTCGGGACCTCTTGAACGTGAGGCAGACATGCTACCATCTACGCTACCGAGGCGGGCTGTCACCTGGTATGCATTCGCTTGATTCCTGACTGTCTCCCAGAACTTGGTGAATCATTTCCTTGATATCTCTTGGTAAATTTTGAATTTTCAGGCGTCTCCTTAGACATGGCTCTATCAGTTCCATGGCTAGACCCTTGATGAATTTGAGACGAGTCAACACGGGGTTTCCTCTGTAGCACAAATACAGAATAAATGATCTCTCTTGAAATTATTTTTGCCATAAAAAGTAGGTATTTGCTGTGAGGAATTATCTGTGGTACAGGTCACGCCAGGCTCTTCTTCCAATAACGCGTTTTCTTCACTACTATCACTCTCTGTTTCTCAGCTATCATCTGTTAAGACAAAATCAGGATCAGCATCAGAATCATAAGAAAATATTGTCCTCGTCGCTTCCATTTTCCACATCCCCTGTATCCCATAATTGCTCTTGAATCCAAGCATCAAAACTTGGATCAGCTGCACAGGTCTTACTCCTCTTTGAAAGTTTCTCTACACTTTATAGCTAAAGAGTAATGGAAATTTGCCCACATAATAAAATGCTATAAAATACATAAAAGAACAAAAATAATAACAAAATGCTATAAAATAAGAAATACATAAAAGAACAAAAACAAAATATGCAGTAATTAGAAACATGCGGTCAATCGGACGTACCTAATTATTACACGTAATACGAAACATGTGGTATTCCAGGCACTCAATATCGCGCACAGATCTAGACAATACAGTTTATCCAACACCAACTCCAATACTCAGACCATAATACGAGAATCGATTGTAGGAAAAATGGCGGCGCTCGTGGCCCAGCTTGTAATGTTGTGGTTATATCTACAGAGTAAAGTGTGTGTTTGTTTAGTTTGATTGTGTGCTTGAAGAATTAATGTAATTCATATTACAGTGGCAATTAGTGACTAACGAGTTAGTTTATAGTTGAGTATTAACATAAAGTGATAACGTTTACCTAAATATATACAGTGAAGTATTGTCGAAATGCATCGTTATTGTGTTCCCAGCTGCAATCTAACTATGGTAATGTACCTCACACGACATTTAAATTTCCGAAGGAAAAATCGTAATGGGATAAGTGGACCAGGAACATACATCGTAAAGATTTTAAAGTAAATGACAAAACTGTAGTTTGTATTCACAATTTTGAACAGTGTTTTGAGGTTAAGGAAGACATCTTTCCAGTAAATGATGGTGAACCAATTCGTGCCCTTCGAAAAGTACCAAAATTAATAGATGATGCCTACCCCACGATTTTTAAGCCATCCTATCACACATTAAAGCTCAACCAGAAAAGACGAAATCCTGAAGAATGTATCCAAGATATTTTACAGAGAGTGAAGATAATTTTAATATTTGGCGTGCACAAGATGTTATTGACAGTTTTGAACCTAAGTGGTGAGTAGATTTTAACCCATTGATAGTCATTATTAAAGACGATTAGTTAAGTTCTTTTCAATAACATTCAAGATCCCAGATTCACTGATGTTCCTTCACTTAATAAGTTTCAAAGTATTTCATAACCTAGAAGCAATATTATGAGCCTACCAGTGGGAAATTTTAAATGGCTCTTGCAGTGTGAGGGAACTGACACCTTCAAACATGACAATTGGAGTAAACTGGACAATCTGGTGAGTTCTCTTAAATATTATAGTATAAGCAGTACCTATGTCCTTACCAGAAAAGGTTACTATGTAAACAATATAAAAGGAACTTTAGTACTTGCTACAGACGATAGGATGATTGAGTCCAGTAAGATAAAGTTTGCTGTGTTTAATGCTTATGAGTTGTCATGCCTTATAAATTAAATTTTGATTGGAAGTATAAGGTGGAAAATGCATAGTACTGGTCGTGCTACTATATAATGTGATAAGCTCTTAGGATTTGTCATGATGCTCTTTATTTATGTTATTACACGTTTTAGTTGAAAGTATAAAGTGATAAATGCTTAGGAGTTACCTCGCTGCTCCGTAATATGGATTATATTATGTCCATTGTGTATAGTTTCCTATTCTACGTAACCAGAGCCGCTGGGCTTCGACGGGCGCCATCTTGGAATCTGCATTATGGTCTGAGTATTGGAGTTGGTGTTGGTTTATCGCTACACTGACAGAGTCAAACTGATTGTTGCTTTGAACGCAACAAGCATTAAGACGAAGATACCCAGAAAGAGAGACCGCGGAGTTTTGCAGTGCTACCACACTCCAACTTTAAAATGGCTGAAGGGTCTAAGAGACCGATGTTTCGGGTTAAGGGTTACTCACTGAAGGATTTCTAACTTGTAAATAAATAAAATAAAAACCAGTATTATTCATTTTGGAGAACTGAATTGCTGATAAACCATTCGAGCAAGCGAGAGAGGGCATGTGCTGTTAACAGCAAACTTCGAGCAGTCGTTTGACTCGCTCTAAGTGCATGGGCTGGTGATATCGATTTCCAGACAGTCACATGAAGAAGTCTCTAACAAAGATAAGTAATTTAGAAGCGTATCGTAACAAAACTTTTCGAATAGACATTTTCTCACAGTCTATGTTTGATATAACCACCTCCTCAATCAACACGCTATAATTTCCTTGTTTCATTGCTTACCCAAGAGAGGTTTCGCAAATAATAATAATAATAATAATAATAATAATAATAATAATAATAATAATAATAATAATAATAATAATAATAATAATAATAATAATAATAATAATAATAATAATCATCATCATCATCATCATCAATCCTGCTTTTTCGAAACATATTGTCACCCGAACGTCGGAACTCCCGATAGAACCGGCGGGCAGTAGGGCCAGACGGGAAGCATTAAGGCCACGCCTACCCATTTGTCTCGTGTCACTAACTGAAGGGATGGTTAGGAGAGCGGCACGAGCCCTGTACCGTCTCTTTCCACTCCCACCAGACGTCTGGAAACCTCGGGATAATTGTGCGCGCAGCGAACCTTCCAGGAACGGCTATCTTCCCTATATAAGGCCTGCAGTTGGCGAGTCAGTTGAGTGTAATGTACTTATTCCAACCTAAAATTACTACTGTTTGAATTTAATAGACATTCTAAATTAAACTCTTCCTGAAAATTATCACACCAGCGGTGCTAACATAGCGTTGCACCCGAGTTGGCTACCATGAGGAGCTACGGCTACCTCCCTTCTTTTCATCTACATTATCTTAAACCACCAACCTGCAAAACCCCACATTTCCTGTCATTAAGTGGTTAAGTCCGTGTAGGACAGGTACACGAATGACACATCGTGCTGACCCTCAGTCAGCCGCCAGCTACTTGAATGAATGAATGAATGAATGAATGAATGAATGAATGAATGAATGAATGAGTCAGTTGAGTTCTTGGCGAGCAGCGTGAGGAGCGCCGAGTGAGTTAACGGACCGGAAGACTGTGAACGTGCATCAGAGGGGTTATACGTAATTGGAGTGTAGAGTGGACTTGTGACAGACGAACTGATGAATTGTAATTGTGTGCATTACGTAATTCTGTGTAATCGGCAAGTGTTCCAACTGTAATTCGGAGGAAATAAAGAACATTTTGAGTTTGTGCAATTGGACTTTTTAATTTTGTGAACCCACAAAGTTACAATATAAAGCATACCTGCATTTTGGCCGCGCGGTGGCTCAGTGGTTAGACCGCTTGGCTCTCACCAAGGCGGCCCGGGTTCGATCCCAGGTGATCGCAAAGTGAGATTTGTGGTGGACAACACGGCGCTGGGCGGGTTTTCTCCGGGATCTCCGGTTTCCCCCGTAATCTCATTCCACCGCTGCTCCATCTTCATCTTATGTATCATCAGTGTCATCGCCTACGGTGCCGTATGTAGTAAAAGCGGGCGTTAAATACTACACATTTCATTTCATACCTGCATTTTAAATATGGTCTCATGTTTTGATGACCTTCAGACCTTTTACTGGCTCTTCAATGCAGTAGAAAACAGTGGAACTACATTCTAAGCCATCTATATTTTTTTGTGAAAATTACTTTGGAATTTTCTGGTTATATTTTTTTCTTTCTGAGATCTAAGGAGATATTTTGGCTTTTAATCAAGTCGTTTATTATGCAAAGGTTCATTTTGACAGTCAATGTTTAATAAAAGCTGAACGGAGTTGAAAGTTTTAATGTGGAAATGAACACGCCAGAAACATACGCATGCGTAGTAATACAAACACATCATATCTACCTCAAATCTGACAACTCAGAAGTAAGATAACGTTGTATCAATGCGCGATATATGCACATGCATTAATCTCATATGGAAATAATCGACTCACGGCCTCCCTGGCCAGCAATGAATGGCACCAAACATGAGTACGGTAAGGAGAGTATGCGCAGCAAGATTCTGAGCTTTGTTGAAAGTCCATATGTATACACGGCAGTATGTCTACTAGAAGCTGACTGCTGAATGAAAGTGAAGCACAATTAATAGAAGTTTAATAGGACAATTAATTGTTTTCTTTCCTTTTAGATTATCTTTATCATAGACACATAAGGAAATACGTATCTGAGAAGGAAGGCTTCCTGCAGGAGAGCAAAATATCTGTTTCTGAAAATACAATAAGTACAGTACAGTTTACATACATTTTATGCGACATAAAGGCCATTAATTATATTCAAATGTGACGAAAAACTGAACGTTAAAATTAGCTAAATCAATGTTTGCCTCAAAATTTAAAGTAAGCAATGCTATGTCTCCTGTTTCCTATGTTTTAAGGAAGGTCGAAAGTGTGAAAAATGCGAGAACTACAGCATCAACGGAATATTATTTTTGCAGGGAGGGGCGGCGTGGGAAATTACTTCGCAATCTTAACGGAAAATTTTAAATAGAAAATTGGCAACGCACACCCACAGTATCCACATTCTAGCAAGGAAAGGAGTTCTCGGAGCACCACCTGAAGTTATATCCATTCTTATGAAACCATTGTTGGCAACAATAATAACATTATTAAATGTTAGATGAGTCGCATTTTTTACACATCTGCTTCACTTTCGTACCTATTTTGAGGACATGTTTCGCAAATCTTCGTTTGCATCTACGGCTCTTGTGCGACTGACGCTAGATCCAGCGGTGTGGGTAATTCTGGGGTTGTTGCTGCCATCTGTTGATTTAGTGATGAACTGAAATGTGGGAATTTCAAAAATGAAAAGCAACTACATGGCCATTTGAAACGAACATACAAAAGCAAACGAATGTGATAAATAGAAAATAACGTGTGTTAAATAAGTTTCGTCAATTACAAAAAAATAAGCCTAAAGTCGTAAGGTAGATTACCCAAAAGAGAGACGAGTATACAAATATCTGATAAAAAAAACTGAGCATCGAAGCACTGTGGAAAAAGGCGAAAGAATACAAACGCCATACGTCAAAGAAAACGTCAATCACGCAATGCTTGGAAATGAGCAAATGGGAAAACCACTTCGTCAAGATATTGAACGATGAGGCAGAAACACACTACAGCAAAGCACGGCACATATAGTGGACTCCCATCAATCCAGAAGAAACAAAAAGAGGTACACCATTTTAAATTATCCCCCTCAAGAACATAACACACAAAATATGATGCTATGCACTCACGTGACTTTCTCTACTCACCCTTGTACAAAATACTCTTAAAAACTCCTATTCTTGTAATTGCATCACATTAATCAAGATAAATACTTGTAGCAATGCTTGTTATATAGGTACTTTCCTGTAGGTATAATGAAAACAAGGAATTTAAGCACGCTTAAACTATAGTCAAATCTTTAATATTTACCCTGGAATGCGAGGGACACTGCTTATATTTTGAGTCTAATAATTAAAACAAAAGTAATGTCTAATGGAGCATTGCTTTATTGTTTTTCAAAATATTGTCGCGAAGCCGTTATCTACGACAGCAGGGCTTGTGTATACAAAGAGCCGGCAAATAAAGATAGCTGTGATAAAGGACTTGCCGGCATAGATTAAGTTACGCTTCTGGAAGGTGATAGGACGTTCAAGGTCTTGTTTATTCCAGAAATATCTCGTGATTGTTACAGAACATTCTCGAACTTATCAATGAGGTATTTAAGAAGGCGACAATTCGCCAAGAGTGAGTTGCAAGAGAGGTAAGCAGTAAACAGCTGTAGAGTGTTGTTGTAACGAGAGCTGATGTAATCAAAACGCTGTTTGTTATTGTAATCGACCTTGGTAGATTCTGGTGTGGATGTGATGTAATGTTGTTACGTGAGAATTGTAGTTAGTCTCTCTCTCTCTCTCTCTCTCTCTCTCTCTCTCTCTCTCTCTCTCTCTCTCTCTCTCTCTCTCTCTCAATATGCATTAACGAAATATATCTGTATAAACAGCTTTAATTATAGTAATAATTTTCTTTAATCATATTTCTACCCAGAATGGAACGACCCTGCAAATTTAAGAATTATTTTTGTATACTTATTTCTTTCTTGATACCATTCAGTGCAATGATGGAGTCCATATTGCAACAAAATATAATAATCACAGTTTCTTTCTAGGCAACTTGGGCACAATTTGGAATGCTCTGGACATCCGGTACTGGCGATGCATCCTCAAAAAGAGTTACACTTGTCCTGATCCGGATATTAAAATCTTCCTCTACACAAGGCAAGTGTACTAAGAGTGAAGTAATTGTGTAAAATATATTTTATGTGCAGTCAAAGTCTCAAATGAATTGGCTTCTGAGAAATAAATAAAATTTAAAGTGTAAAAGGTAATCTTAGAAAACTAAACTGTATGTAGGAACACATCGCATTAAAATAACATTATGTTAATTTCAAGTGAATAAGACCATAAATTTGTCACAAATTACAATGGCTGATAAGTAATTGCCTATGTTGTCACCCTTGTGAATAATCATTCCAACTTTTATATCAATATATAAAGCTTCTTTCCAAGAGTGAAAGATTGGGGCACTTAACCCAAAGTGAATGAATAGCCCGATTTATATTTTCAGTTTTTGACCCAATATTATAAATGTATCACTAATCTGATTAAGAAGTTTCATCCACATTCTTGGAGATGAAAATGGCCATGTCGTCCACCAAGTCGTCATCATCGTCATCAATATTTATTTATTTATTTTGTAATTTACGTCATCCAACGTTAAACTTAAGTCATATTGCACGGTGAATGAATTGGGTGAAAGGATGCTCAAATGAGTCCAGGATCCATGGAGCTTAGAGTTACCCGACATTCGTCTTGAAGGATAAGGGAAAACCCCGGAAAAATTCTTATCCAGGTAACTCACCCTGACCGAGATTTGAGCTCGGGACCTCTTGAACGTGAGGCAGATATGCTACCATCTACACTACCGAGGCAGGCTAGGACACATTTACAACATTGTAAATGCAGACTAATATAACAAAATAGATACTTTACTAGTACTTAAGTTTTCTCAAACTTAAATTTATATAAGTAAAAACTCACACAGTTATAAGT
The DNA here is from genome assembly GCA_030765055.1 of Mantis religiosa. Classification (NCBI taxonomy): domain Eukaryota; kingdom Metazoa; phylum Arthropoda; class Insecta; order Mantodea; family Mantidae; genus Mantis; species Mantis religiosa. The sequence goes on from CM060954.1 coordinate 43,490,009, forward strand.
TTTAGCATTTACCACACAGCAATTTTATATTGGTTTAGGAAATTATTGAATTTTATACATGCAATTTGAGAGTGGAAACACTGGGAGGCAGTTTTGTTAATAGATTATCGAATGTGCCACTTTCAGACCTCACACTACAGCGTAAATACTGCGCAGTAATATCTTTGCTGCAAAATTCTGATCACATAAATCTTATTATGAAAGCTTTGGGGAAAGGGAAATAAGATAAAGTCAATTAAAGTAATAAAGAACACTGCAAGTCTTTGCTCTAAGAACAGATATTCCATACTGCAGAGGCCACTGTATCAAGATTATTCAAATATTTAGAGTTGTTTTCCAAACAAGGTGATGAAAATTTTAACTGTCGAGTGACTAAAATAATTTCCGCATTGACACTATATGAGGTTACCAAAATAAATTTGGGAAAACACTTAAGTAAAATAAAAAAATAACAAATGAAATTAAAATTTCGTCAAGATATACAAGATCTAATATACAGTATGGGATATTTAAAGGGAAAGAATAAAAATTAAAATTAATGTAAACACTATAGTCCTGTGGATAGGGTCAACATGAAAAATTCAATGCCACGGCCGGGATTTGAACAGTATATTTAGCCTATATATGGCTAGTGTGAAGAAATGATTAATTTCCATCAATTAACTAAAATAATAAGAGTTAAATGATGAAGCCTGGGACTTATGTACTTATGATAGTAAGTTGCCACAAACGGTGTATCTCGGATGTGAGAACCCCTAGTGGTTTACCGGGGAAATATGAGTCAAATGGAGAATTTAATGTCAGGACGGCAAGTTGGCCATGGTAGCTCAATGGATTAGAGCGACTGGAGGGAAACCAGGAGATCCGTGGTTCAGATCCCGGCCATGACATTGAATTTTTCATGTTGACTCTAGATATCTCCTTTTGTTCATTATATTCCATAATTTACTTCTATCCGTAGAATCCATGAATGCCACATGCGTTTCTAAACTGACTTTTTGTCCTTTCTCTAAAGTTCTTTTTTAAACTAAAAATATTATCATTACAAGTTCGGCCTTTTCTAAATCCCAGCTTGCTCTTCCTCTAGTAAGGGTTGTATAATAGTTTTAAGACATTTGCTTATTATTTTTGCGTAAACCTCATATACAATTTCAAGACGGTAATTCCACTATAATTGCTACATGTATTTCTTTGTCCTTTCTTCAATATAGATATTATTTCTGCCACTGTCCATGAACTAGGAACTTTAAAATTATGCCAGCATTCATTATACAGATGAAACTTATATCTTGAATTTTCTTGGAATAGCCACTAAGTTCTTTTTTTTTGGGGGGGGGCGGAACTGGTATACCATAAGAGGTAGTGATTATATAGATAATGAAGCTAGTTACAGTGAAGCAATGAATATTACACAAATATAAATATTTGTAACAAAAAGCTTCACTTATCTTAAGAAAATGGTGTTAATTCTTCTTTCTAATGGAAATCGATTTCAAAAACTGATTCCTTGCATTGTCAGTCCATCAATAATTATTGACTGACTATTGAACTGATGATGCAAGCAATCTGTTTGTGAAATTGATTTCCATTAGAAAGAAGAATTAACACCATTTTCTTAAGATAAGTGAAGTTTTTTTGTTACAAATATTTATTGAGATAGTCTTACTACATAAAAATGTAGGTTCTCTTAAAGTATAAAATCTATATCATATATACTTTTGGAGACCTAACCATTTGAGATATTTTCTGTTATTGGTTTAAACTTGCAAAATATATACTTTTCCCAGATATTTCATTGTCTTTTTTTCCTCCAGGAAAATGAAGAGAACACAATTTCAAAGTCATCACATAGTGACCAGCTCTTTGAAAATGTGGCTATAGCTTAAGCCTACTACTTTCTTCTATTTCCATTGTTCATACAAGGAAATATATAATTCTGAAAGATGCATTTAATGTAAATTGTATATATTAACAAACTCCACATTTTTTGTCCAGTAAGTTTTTGTCTATCTCTTATGGTTTACCGCCAAGCAAAAGACTTTGGAGAACAATCCCAGAAAATTCAAGAGGTATATTTCATTTAGCATGAAAATCTCTTAATCATATGTTATTTTAATCAAGCCATTTTTTTAAAAAAAACATCTAAATTTCCAAGTTTGGTATTTAACCAACTTTTCATTTTTTAATTATGAAATTCACACACATATGCATGCACACATGCATGCATGTGCATGCACATTGATCCAGGATGTCCCAATCAGCACCCATCTCTGTTGTGGGCTTTAGTTAGGGACTGCCATTGTTGAGGAACTTATATTAGTGGATCTGGCAGCATCAGATCTGTTTATACTTTAAACATTTGGGAGCTTGGGAGCCCATTCATGTTTGCATCCATCATCACCAAGGCAGCCTGGATTCGATCCCAGGCAACCGCAAAGTCATATTTGTGGTGGAAAACACGGCGCTGGGGCAGGTTTTCTCTGGGATCTCTGGTTTCCCCTGTCATCTCATTTCATTGGTGCTCCATCTTCATCTCATGTATCATCAGCGTCACCGCCTGTGGTGCCATATGTAACAAAAGCGGGCGTTAAACACTGCACATTACTGACAGACAGAGCCAACATGAAAAATTCAATGCCATGGCTGGGAACCATGGATCTCCTGGTTTCCGTCCAGTTGCTCTAAGCCATTGAGCTACCATGGCATTGAATCCCTCAGGCCGACTCCATCCATCAAAGACCCCAGCCCACACAGGGCCATTGTGAAGAAATGACCAACCTCCATCATATAACCAAATTATTAAGAATGTTGACATTGTAATGGAAGAAAATTTGATTTTTACATCTAACTTTCCAATCTTAACTACCAGAAAGATCAACCAGTCTCATCAGTCACAACCAGCTAACTTGAGAAAACTTCTGAAAGATATTCTGAGATTATAAACCTAATGATGAAGTATTTATAAGATGAGGTACATTTTTAATTCCAATGTTTGATTTGCATGTTTCCTTTTTTGTTTAAAAAATAGCTGCAGCCAATTTTAAAATGAGACTGAACAAAAACATCAAATTTTAATTTTACAGCGACGCTCCACATAAAAAGCTTCTTGATCTCAGGAACCCAAATTCTTTGAGATATAGTGGATGGGATCCAAACAAAAAGAATGTAATTATTATACATGGTTTTAATGAAACAGAAGGAAAAACTCCAACTACCTTCATCACTAATGGTGAGTAGGAACATAGGTACTTGTTTTATTACATTTTTAGTTGTATTCTCACTTCATTGCAATCGACATGAGACTGTTACAATGTATGTTTATCATGAAGCAGCATTAATGATGGTTTTGAAGTCTATTATATAAAGGCCCTATTACTTTAAAAATACATTTTGTGGGAAAAATGGTTTAAACTGAAGATATTTAACAATTTTTTTATGGAAAAGCCTGAGCTTTCTGGTTGTCTATATGCCCCAATTAAAATTTAAAGTTCCAGCAATAATTTTATATTACATTATAGGTCCCTCTTCCCTATGACTATGCAATGGAATGCTATGTGTAGTGACACACCAGTCTATGTAAACGTATTGTGACAAAGACACAAAAAAAGTTCACCTCAAACTTCTTTACTTGTCATTAAATGTTAGCTCAGTACTAACGTACAATCAGCCTTTCTTTTACAAATCAACACTTCAGAACGTCTCTGTAGCATGTGCCCTTTGTGCTGCTATAATGTTTCTGACCTACACAAAGGTTCATCTCTAACACACTGATTCTGAACACAACTCCAGTATTTACACGTAAACTGCTTCGTGCTGGTTCCAGAGCTTGGCAGAACCGAGTTGCACTTACTAACTCATGAATTGTTTCCTGCTCGTTCAATGATCTCTGACTCCTTACCACAGAGCTTGGAACATACCACACTTGGCTCAAAGCACTACACTGCTCTCACTACTACTCACTGTACTGTAATATTCACACTCGCTCTGACTTGACTCTCTCTCTGCCTTGCATCAGTTTTTATACACTTTTTATGGGTTTGATTTATGAGTCACTATGTTTACACTCAAACTTTGCTTACTTGTTGTTGTATAATTGAAACGTTTTCAAGATCATTCGATCTCATCCTCAGCTGTTTGGTGACTAAATGAACATTCTTCTTCCTCCACTACTACGGTGCTCCGATCCCTCTGCCATCTAGTGTTAGGGGCACTAAGTTTTAATACTTCATTTAATGCTGGAATTTCAAAATTTATAACTTTATCCCAGTTTTTGGTTATGAATATTTTTTCCAAAATATCAAAAAATACCACTCTCACTCCGCTTAAAAACACAAACTGGCAATACAGAAAATTCACCTACCATCCATGGGCTTTTAGAAAATTTGAACGAATCTTCAAAAGACTAAATTTAAAACTAGCACCCCAAAACAAATTTAGTCTGAAGAACCTGCTAAATAAACCACTAAAAAATTCAATACCCAACACTTTGAAATTGGGAATTTATCAGATAAACTGTGAAACCTGTGATAAAAGCTACATAGAAAAAACTAAGAGAAACTTGATGTGTGTTTGGAGGAATTTAGTAACAGTGACGTCAAAATTAATATAAAAATTATTTGTGGTCAATAAACCAACCACAAATAATTTTTATATTAAGAGAAACTTGTTAACCAGGCAAAAAGAACACCAGAGGAAAATAAAGTTGAAACAAACAGAAAAATCCGCAGTGTCACACCATTTTTGGACAGAAAACCACAACATTGTCCATAACATAAAACTGTTAAAATCTTTAAGTACACCCATAGAATTGGATATTTGGGAAAAATATTCATAACCAAAAACCGGAATAAACCAATAAATTTTGAAATCCCGGCTTTAAATGGAGTACTAAAACTTAGTGCCCCTGACACCAGATGGCAAAGGAATGGGAGCACCGTAATAGTGGAGGAAGAAGAATGTTCATTTAGTCACCAAACAGCTGAGGATGAGATCAAATGATCTTGAAAACGTTTCTATTATACAACAACATAGTAAGTGAAGTTGAGTGTAAACATAGTGACTTATAAATCAAAGTCAAAAATTAACGATTGGCCTTGAAGGCATGCTGTTCTCCCCTTGCCAGGAAATAAGCAATGAGGTGATTCTCCTACTCCTGCTTCTATGTGATGGTGGCTAAGCTGCCCCGTTTGACTCTTTCCCTCCAAAATGGTAACTTAATCTCTCACAAGCCACGTGAACGCCAATGTGACAGTATTTTATTTAGCCTTGCTTTGAATCTGCTTAGTGATCTTGGTGACCTCAATTTGGAAACTATGAATACTTATTTCCAAATCTACTTTTGTGGTTTTTGAGTATCTAAAAGTGCAACATCTGAATATTTCCAATAGATTGGCATGCAAACACATGCATACACTGTAATGACACAGTGTGATGCTTTCTGAAGTGTTAGGATGATTGCAGTTTGCTGAAGCATGCATTAAACAATGTTTATGGATAATTAGTATCTAAAACAAACATGTGTTTTGAAACTCACTTAGGTGACTTCAAATCATCTTACCTGGATGTATATCTTGTTATGTATAATGTTTATATAATTAGATAATGACTGCAGTGCAACCAGTTATAACAGCAATCCACTTCTAAAAATCTGTAGAGCAAATGAAATTGAATTACTTGAATAAATATTTACTCAGTTGTATTTGTCAGCACATAGAAATTATTTTGAAGTTCTAGATAACTCGTTCATAAAAAATTCTACTCATACATATGCTTTTTATTTTTGTTATGCATTGTGTACACACTTAGAGAACATTTTCTCTTTCATTTAATGGTTGATATTGGCTTTGTTACAGCTTACATAGGTCGTGGAGATTATAACATATTCACAGTGGATTGGGAGCCATTAACACATTTTCCATGCTATCTCTCAGCACTAAGCAATACTCGTCTTGTATCACAATGTTCTGCTCAGCTTTATTCTTTATTAACACAAAATGGAGTACATGCTACAAAAATACAATGTGTGGGTCATAGTCTTGGAGCTCACATCTGTGGAATGATGAGGAATCATCTTACAGAGAAGATGTACAAAATAATTGGTAAGCTCATGCAAACAATTAGCCTTTATCAAAGTTAAAATACCCTCCTTCTCATTTGCAAATGCCACATCATTCTGTTAAAAACTTAAGCTACTAACAGTGAAGCAATTGTAAATATAAGTAAATTACAACAATTTGTGACAAACTTCACTTATTTGTTTTCAATTGACAGATCACAAAACTATGTAATGCTGGAGGATTCATCAATCGAACACAGATAAATGAAGTTAATTGATGGAAATTAATCATTTCTTCACACTAGCCGTATATAGACTAAGGTTTTTGATGGATAGAGTCAACATGAAAAATTCAACACCATGACCGGGATTTGAACCATGGATCTCCTGGTTTCCGTACAGTCGCTCTAACTCATTGAGCTACCATGGCCAAAGTGCCATCATGACGTCAAATGGAGAGATAAATGAAGTTTGTCACAAACTGTTATAAGCCACATAATTTATTTATTTAATTTTTTCTTCTTATTAACACTGTTTCTAAAATCTTGTATCATACTATACCATTATTTTTTTTATTTAGTTTTATTAACCTGCACCATCACAAATAATAATGCTCACATGCTTGGAAGATTAGTGATACTAGTGTTAGTAAAAGCAATAGTGGGAAGTGTAGGTGGTGGTAGTGTTATGATGATGAAGGTAGTATGGCTGTTAGGTTTCTCTGAAAGTTTTTATGGGAGCCGCTAACTTTTAAAGTTCTTTCCCCATGCCACAGCTTTTTTACACTTTGTCCATTAAGACACTGTTCAATATGTACGTGTATTACAATTATTTTCGTTAATTAAAATAAGATAAAGATATATTATTAAATTTATTATTATATACTATAGTATACTTAATTTTAATTATATTTATTATTTATTCAAATATCTTATATTAGAGTATAACACTGAAGCTGTTATTGAGATAGTCTTATCTTTGAATATATTTATACTGTAAAAAGTCTCTAACAATACCTCTTATAATAAGTCATTCATAACCTCCACATAAGCCTTATCAACTTCTTCAAATGATAGGAAAAAGCAACTATAGCATTTATTTGGTTTTAAGGAAAATGAGAAAGCTGAAAGGGGTTAGAGTTTGAGAAGCACTCTATCAATATGGTTGGCCAACAAGTTAAGTGCCCCAGCCATTGTGTTCATGAAAGCAGTAAAGAAGTGAAGTAGTGATGCTTTACTTTCCATGCTGCAATAACTGATGCAACACTTGTAATTTTTTGGGATATAACCACAAGTTTCTTTGAAGAAGGAAGTCACCATCTTTTTTTCCTCGCCTCTTCACACTTTTGTTGATTGGTTATCTGGAAAACACCTCCTCATTACTGATGTTTTATTTCAGGATCAAAGTGGTATACCAAGGATTCATATCCTTTTATGGTTTGTAGGCATTCTTGCTCCTCTCATTCTAAATCTTCTTTTATGTGTGATACAGTCCACTCCAATCTGTTTTCTGCTCTTCTGTTAGTGAATGCAACATTCAAAAGGAACAATATTTGGTTACTGCCAGTGATCCAATAGGTGATGTGGAATTCCTTTGTGAGTAAACGTTTTTACAATGTGTAATATGTTGGGCTACTCACAAGGAAAATCCTTATCCCAGGAATAAGCAGGAATCCATTAAATAGGAGCTCATTTTAAATAACCTTGTAAAAATGCTATATGTTACAAAACACATATGTTTACTTTATTTCCAATGTTCACTGGTTTAGACAATTCCCCATTTGACCGAAAAATACAATTATAAGTTCTTCTGCACTTTCTCCTGCTGAGTTTTTGTCTTATCCAAGGGGACTACAAAGAATCTTCTCAAAACACAACATAACTCTTGCACCTCAAAATAGGTTTAATATCAGAAATTTGTTAAAAGGCCCTCCCAAAAATTCAATCACTACCAAAGAAAAATCAGGAATCTATGAGATCAAATGTGAAACTTGCCCTAAAATTTATATAGGAAAAACAAAAAGAAATATTAACATCAGAACTAAAGAACATCTAAGAAACATTAAAAATGGTGAAACAGAAAAATCAGCAGTGGCTTTTCATTTTTTGAATACTAGACATAACATCAACTTGGAAACATCTCTAATAAAATATGTTAATCACCTCATAGACCTTTCCGTATGGGAAAAAATGTTCATCAACAAAAATCGTCATAGAGTCATGAATTTTGAAACTCCACCACCGGACATCTTTGACAAGTACATCACGCCATCTATTGACAATACGGAGAAAGAGGAAACCACTACAACTTACACTAATCGAGTATCAGCTGATGATAGGAGCAAGAGCTCTTGAAACATGTCCTGTGAATAAACAGTGTGAGTGAAGCAATGTGTCAATATCTTCTCGATTCACTTTTGTAATAATAATTTTGTTTAATACTCACCCAAAATATGTGCAAAAGGAGAATTTCGAATAGGCCAAAAATAATTAATACTAACATTGTAGTCCTACCGCCTCTGTCGCCCCTATTAGATGTCTTGAACATCTCTTGGGAGTCCACTCTCATACTGGCTTGCTGTAACCTGCTGCCTCGGGATCTTCTGATTCTGCTGTTAGAAGCGCTAATGTAATGCCAAAGCTATAGGCGATTCCACTTGTCAGGGCTGATGTCATGATCTGAGGCATTTCCTGGGAAATGGAGACAACCCCAACAGAATCCTTTTGAGAGGGAGTGGACGAAATCGCACAAGTTACAATTGTTTCTGTTGTTTACATTGAATGAGAGCAACACATGAGAGCAACAGCATATTCAGTTCCTTCACATATCACCGAAAAACATTTAATAAATTTAAAAAGATCTTCTAGGAACAAAATATCAACTTGGCACCTACTAATAGACACTCAGTTTTAAAAATGCTAAATTCAAAAACAAAAGATGAAATCCCATCAGTTAACAGATCTGGAATATACCAAATAAGTTGTAAGAATTGTGAAAAATCCTACATAGGTCAAACTAAAAGAAATCTAAAAACCAGAGTCAAAGAGCACTTTAGAAACATCAGACTGAAACAAGAAGATAAGTCAGCTGTAGCATTTCATTTTTGGAATGAAAACCATAACATTGATCCAAATCCAAAATTATTAAAAGGAGTGATAAACCAAAATAAATTGACAACATGGGAGAACATATTCATATGGAAAAATAAGGATCATGTAATGAAGTTTGAAATCCCACCAGTAGATAATTTGACAAAAAAGTTCATAGTTCCACCACCAGAGAGAGAGAACAGACAACAACAGATGCCAGTTAGAAAGAGATTGAAAATGGAGGCAATTGCCTTTGAAACTACTCTCTCAATAACATAAAAAAGTAAGTGACGAGTATTAATAAACCAACTACAAATAGTTTTTGTGATTAACACATGAGAAGTTTAATCTCCAAGATCCGCAACAATGTCATGAAAAATTCTCATTGAAGACTTGTGAGATCACTCTGCTGTCAATCAATTTTTTAATCATAATAAATATTAACATAAAATTCATGTTATAGCAGCACCAGTAGTTTGCCCATTTGTGAAACAATAACTACATTTTAAAATGCATCCCTACAAATGAGTTGTCACACTGTAGCATACTACAATGTACTCATAGCTATAATATATTCCCTCTTTCAAATGAAAGCAATGTATTTCTGCAACATTTATGGTTAAACCACAGCTAAAAACTTTTGGAGAGACCCTTTTAATGGTGATTCAGGGGTTGCAAAACTGATATTTATAGTATTGTCAATAGAACTGATGATGGCAATAACTTTGTTGGAGTAGTTTTCCTTTAAGAAGGACAATGAATACACATGAAATATTTCCCTCCTTCCTCTCAAACTCCCAACCAATATTCGATCACGCTACATAACTTCATAGCAAAGTCACTTAAATCACCATTAATACAACAAAACATTTTGGGAATCTTAAGTACAACAGCAAAAGCGCACATTAAAAAATGTAAGAGGAAGACAAATGTATCAAACAAGCTCAACAGCATAATGAAATATGATTGGCCATTAGGTGTTACTGTTATTTCTGCACATCAAAGGCCATTAGTGTTTTATGCAACAAATATTTAGTAGAAGTAGTAGTTTTATTCATCCGTTAAGTCAATACAATGACATTGGATATGTCAATACAAATATTTAGAACAATAAAAATAATATAAGTATAAAGTTGCATCAAGTGTAATTAATAAGATCTAAGCATGAACTCATAAATATATATAGTTGCATGGCTCTACAACTACACAGCATTTAAAATGCATCACAAATATATACAATTATATGGCCAGCTACAGTGTATCTAGAAATTCACTTATATCATAATATGAATTGCTTAATAAAATTTCTTTCAACGATAGCTTGAAACACTGCATGGATTTTATGTTTTTCAGATTGGCCGGTAGTTTATTATACAGAGTGACTGCTGAATATCTAACTCCTTTGGAATAAAGTGTAGTTTTATATGTTATTGTTCTTAAGTCTGTTTTACCTCTGGTGTTATGATGATGTATTTGATTATTTGTGGTGAATTTTTCAAGGTTTTGTTTTGTATAACATAGCAAACAGTATATGTACAGACTGGGCAGAGTCAAGATTTTCAATTCCTTAAAGAAGTTCCTGCAGGAGTCATATTTTTTTCATGACATTAGGCATCTAACAATCCTGTTTTGTACTTTAAAAACCAAGTGACTGTCTTTACTATCCCCCCAAAATATAATGCCAACCCTCATTAGACTTTCTGCATATGCAAAATATAAGGTTCTCATGTCACTTGCATTCAACTCATTTTTTATTTCTCTTAATGAGAAGTAGAATTTATTTAACTTTATTACTAGATTTTTTATGTGTGCTTCCCAGTCTAAATGCTGATCTATCCATACTCCCAGAAAATTTGCTTCTGTCTTATACGAAACACACGCACCATACAACTTGATGTCAGGTTTGCCAACATTTTTATTTTGTTTGTGGCGAAATGATATTGCTGAAGATTTGTTTGTATTAATAAGCAATTTATTTTCAGCAAACCAAGTTTCAATTTTACTGGTTATGTGTTTTGCATTTTCATTTCCCTCTATTATAACATTTGTGTCGTCAGCAAACTAGTTACCCGAGTTGGATTTAAATAATTTGGGAAGTCGTTTATGAATATTAAAAAGAGGACGGGTCCTAGTATGGATCCCTGGGGAACTCCATATTTAATTTGTTTCATTTTTGAATAGTGATTACGTACGACATTCTGCTCATCGACATTTGTGATTTCCACCATTTGTTTCCGATTTTTTAAATATGATTGGAACCAATCCCATACTATTCCCCTTATCCCATAATAGTATTTAGTAACGTTAACAGTGATAACAGTGGTGGTGGTCATGGTGGTGGAGAAGCTGCTATTTGGAATGGCTACAGCAGTAATGATGGTAGTATCTATTGTGGTAAACAGTGTTGACAAAATAATACTTTAGTAATAGCAGTACCAATATTTATAGTGATAGCAGATCTGAATATTGTAATAGTGATACTGGTAATGGTGGTGATATTAGCAGTGTTTTAAAGCAGTATTAGTGGGACACCAATGCTAAACTATGGCAGTGATGGTAGATCTGTAAAGTGTATTAGTGGCACTGAGAGTAATAATGGTATTAGTGTACCTCTAGTGATGACGGCAACATGCCTAAAAAGGCAACATTTAATGCATAATGCTGACAATCACTGAGTACCAATGAATATTTATATAATGCCGACACTAGTAAAAAGAAATTGAGGTCACAATAAATGTATAGGAAACTGTAATAAATGTTGACGAAGAACTCTTGCATGGAAGTACTTAATATTCCTAAAGAGATTAAGCAAAAAATTGTGAAACTATTTATTTTATATGAAAAATTATCTGAAACTCTCCATTTTTATCAGAATATGAAATGATAAAAAATGATAAAAAAGTGGAGAGATGTCTGAGATGTCTGGGATAAACAACAGAATAATTAAGATGCAGCAGCAGTTACCAGAAGATCTGCACAAATGAGAATAGGGTACATTAGCATGATAGGAGAGTTCCTAGAAAAAGTGAGGGATAAGTGGATGAGAAGCTTAAAGAATTAGCATAAAGGTGTATATAATTATACTGATACATTTTTTCTTTTGATTTAAGTTCTCTATCTTTAGAAATCATGGAAATAAACTCACATCTGTCCATCTGATGCCAACATCTGCACTGCAGACATAATAGAAGATATACATGATGTGGAGGCCAAGCTGCAAAGTGTAGCTGGATATTGAGGGTCCAAAGCTGCAAAGCATAAACAAGGGATGTTTTTGTTTAAGTAGAGATGTGTAGCAGGTACAGCTAACTGCAAAGTGACCAGAAAGCAACATTCTCCAATAATACAACACTCAATATTTGACATTTGTCAGCTATGATTAGCATCTGTTTACCTAATTGTTTCAATATGGCTTGCCTATATAAGTAATATGTTTGAATTACTACAGTGATGAGTCTTGTGATTACATCCAGGAAACATCCTGCACTCATTTAAAACCTTTAATCAACAGTAAAATTTTACAGCAATCACATAAGTTTCTAGGGAGGAATTCTCAGTTTATAATAACTTCTAATGATACAGAACTTATATGTTTCTTTTTTGTAAGTATAGTTTAATGTTTTTTAACTGGGTAATTCATAGAGTCAGATTCAGATTTATTCACCAAGAATATAGAATATCATAAAGAATATAGGTTTTACAAAAAAAAAAAAAAAAAAAATGTTAAGATATCGAACAATGTATGAATAAATGAATAAGCAAATGAATGAAATGGATAAAATGATGCTCAAATTACTTTAGAAAGCTTAAAAATGATCTGACACCATTTTAGATTAACAGAAAACACTGGAAAAAGTCTTATCTGTTTAATTCACCCCAACTGAAATTTAAATTTGGGACTTTTGAATGTAAGGCACACATGCTACATTCACCACAGAGGTGGACAATGAGGTATTATAGATGCTCTTTTCTGTCCAACAATATGGAAGTTAAAGTATCATACAGGCTTGGTACAGTACATTTTAAATCTATGGTTTGGACTTTGTTGGAGTTAAACAAACCATATTACTTTAGCATTAAAAATATACTATTTCTCTGTCCCAGAAAATTTAAAAATTGCTCTGTTCAGGTTTGGACCCAGCTGGACCACTTATAGACCGCTATTCATCTAAGTCATTCAGGCTTACTCGTGATGATGCTGTTATTGTCCAAGTAATACATACAAATGCTGGATTTCTCGGTGTTGAATCACCATATGGACACATTGACTTCTGCGTAAATAATGGTCAATTCCAGCCAGGCTGTTATGGACACAGGCTACGTAAGTACAGCTTGTTCAAAATTCAGTAAAAATTTGTGATTTATATCTTATATACTTGTAGTTAAGTGATTTGACTCATCTTGTGGACTGAGAAGTCATGCATGCAGTACCAACAATTTAAAGATCATACTGTAAAATCTGTTCCAATATGATATATGTATTACACAAATATGACCATTTGCAACAAAAACTGCACTTATCTCAAGAAAATGATAATAAGAAAAATAATTTACATAATTTTCTTAAGATAAGTAAAGTTTTTGTTGCAAATAATCATATTTGTGTAATATTTATTGCTTCACTATTGCTAGCTTCAATTTTTACGTAATGATATAATAATAACCCATGGCGCGACAGTCCTTAGAGGGCCAAGGCCTACCAACCCGACTGCCGGCCTCACGCCCACTTACGCACGGCAGAGGTGGGCGATCATCCAACCGATACGGGGATGAGATGTAGTCAGCATCTCGGCATCCCCCAGCCGGAATGCTGGTTTTCGTGACCAGGGCCGCTTACCTAGCATAAGCTCCTCACTTTCCTCACGATGCTGAGTGGACAACGGTCCTATATCCGGGAGTTAAAATCTGCACCCCATGGGTGGGATCGAACCTGGCCACTTTCCATGGCCAGGGACCAAGGCATGCTGCTTTGGCCCGCTACGCCACGGCGCAGGACTACGTAATGATATATGTACGTCAATTTAATAAACTGCTGTGTTCTCTTTAATGATGTGTTGTGCTAGCGTAATGATTATACTGTATTTGAACTCTGAAGAGGACAAATGCCACAAGTTTGTTGTAAAAGGAATAAGCAATAATTTACCTTGCATTCTTTTAATGTACAAGTTTACATTTATGAGTAAGGACTATGATATGTGAAGCTCAAATTTAATATAATTTTGAGTCGAACTAGTACTGCAGGTTCTACATATTGCTAGTGTTTTCCTAGAATGCATTTTGTTAGGACCTTCCTAACTGCCTTAGCTAATGTTGACTACTAAAATTATAAAATAGAAGTATTTATAGTTTTTATAGTTTGACAAGTGGTTTAAAAAGATTTTATTTACTAATGTTGACCGTTGAATTTCAATTTAGTGAACTCCTTGGAGGCGATAGGGGCATCTCTGTTAGTGTTTTAATGAACCAATATCATAGGAAGATGGGAGGTCCCTATCAGCTCCAAGGAGTTCACCAAATCGAAATTCAACAGTCAATATTAGCTGAGGATGTTAGGAAGGTCCTAATGAAATAATAATGTTTTCTAGGTAAACACTAGCAATATATGGAGCATGCAATACTAATTTGACTCAAAATGATAATTATTATATGCTATTTGTATTAAAATGAACCCAGTAACTCTAAACATCTGTTTTAATGCATAAAAGTAATTTTTCTTTAATACTGACATAAATTTAGGGTGAAGTAATGAGATATAATGAACATTTACTCTCTGCAGATATTAGTTCTATTTAATTAATGTTGTCCAAAGTAAGTTATATCGGATGATCAATGAAATGGATAAAATGATGCCTAAATACTCCTGGATTCTTAGAGCTTAGAGTTGTCCGACATTCATCTTTCAGTATAAGGGAAAACCCCGAAAAAAGCGTTATCCAGATAATTATCCTGACCCACACTTGAACTCTGGACCTCTTGAATGTGAGGCAGATCATGCTACAGAGGTAGACACAGACATTAGTTAAATGCTAAAGCATTTAAGTATAAATGCAGTAATGGTTAGCTTGATAACATTTGACATGATTTTAGAGAAGAAGGTGATAGAAAAATCAGTTTCAGCTATAATGAGTCCACACTAACTTTGTAATAAATGTCTTGATATTATTATATTATTGATATTTTATTGGTCCAGTTTATCAGTTGTACATTGATTTTGGACACGTCATTTCTATACAAATTATTTTACAATATGACATTATTATTTTACATCATGTATGCTAGTACCAAATTTTTACATATAAAATTTACAATTCATCTAGTCTGTATATACATTTGTTTAGCAAATATTGTTTTAATTTACTTTTAAATTTTGGTTTTGAGCTATTCGTCAAAATTTTTATCTCACTAGGAGTTTATTATACAGTTTGATCCCTCTGATATTAATGTCCTTTTCAGCGACACACCTGCTAATATTATACATGTGATAGTTATCACCATTCCTTGTACTGTAGTGGTGAATTTGGTTGTTTCGTACTAATGCAAGTCTATCGGTTATGAATAATATAGTTCTGTATACATACAGAGAACAGACTGTGAACATATTTTGAGTTTTAAATGTTTCTCTGCATGACTCCCTTCCTTTTAGGCTATGAATCAATCTAATACATTTCTTCTGTAGAATTAGTAACCTGTCCATGTGACATTTTGTGGCTGTACTCCATATTTCGGTCCTGTAGTTAAAGTAAGGATATATACATCCAAAATAAATCATCTGCAGAAGCCTAGTGTCTTTGTAACTTTGAAAATTCCTAAGCAAGTATATGGATTTACTAATGTTATTACACATATAATCTATATGTTTAGCCCACGTTAACTGTGTATCGACAATTATTCCAAGAAACCTATATGATTTTACTTCTTCAATGGTGGTGGTGTTTATTTGCAATTCTGTATTGGAGGTAGTTTTTCTTGATGTATTGGACCACATTACTTTAGTTTTTAGCATGTTACATTTTAAATGTATGGATTCAGAGTATTTGATTAGTGCGATTAGTGTGATTTAAATTTTTGTTTACAGCTTCCAATGTCTTGTTCCAGCATATGGCAGTTGTGTCATCTGCGTAAGTTATTATAGCTGTATTTTGTGGACAAATAATATCATTAACATATATAATGAAAAGCAGAGACCCTAGTACTGTTCCCTGAGGCACTCCATTTTTACTGTTTCTATTTTTGATTGTATTTCGTTTACAATTTTTCCCAGTTAGGTAACTGGAAAACAATTCCAGAGGTAGTCCCCTTATCACGTAGTTTCTTATTATTGAAAGAATAATTCTACCATATTGGAAAATCACAACAGATACGTTAGGGTATACTATATATGTAATCTCAAACCAAAATATTTGAAAACTATAATCAATCAAAGGCAATCTTGAAAACATTGAGATGAATAAGAACCTATGTTGATATAGGAGTTCAAAACAGTTGAGTTCACTGTGATAACCAATGTGCTGTCAGAATAATGCTTTATAGCCTTGTCAGCCAGGAGGATATTATTACGTATACCAGATGGAAAGGGTATAGATGTGTTTCCCTTGTACTGCATTTTTCAATACAGATTTCTGTCATTTCTCTGGATAATCTTCAGCCCAGACTTGTTGTGCTACCAAGAATATCCTCTTAGGAGGTAACTGATTCTGTGTGCCAAGATGAATGAAAAAGTTTCTGCACTATTCAATTTTTTTCTTAAGTATCTCCTTAAAATCCTTCTTTTGTACAAAATGCAGTTTATCTTCAAGTTTCAATATGTAGTAGTCTAATGCTTTATTGCTTGGATATATTCCATTTTCTTTCTTGCTTCCCAGTATAGTTCCACTAGTGAGGTTTAACATCTTGAAAGTCATACAATGGGAGAGATGATCTCTTTTCATTATGGAGAGCTTGTCCTGGCACAATACGCAATTTGGGGAGTTGAGGATACTAATTTTATTAAGGTGCGCAGCTGACCTTCTAAATGTTGCCACAGCCTCATGTCCTTGGCATTCAGGTAATAGCGTTTTATTCTGTAGTAATGCTGCCCAAGATCTATCAATACTTTGAGTTTTATAATACTACTTCAGTTCATTTTTTGGAAGTTTCTTTTAATTATGATTTTTGCTGAATGGTATGGTAAGGTTTGATTTGGTGTTTGCAAGATTTTGGTTCCTTTTTTGGCAAGGAGATCCACAATTTCATTCCCATATATTTCATAATGAGAAGGTATTCATTGGAGCTCGATATTTTGATTTTGATTTGTTAATATTTTTATCATATTTTTCATTTCTAGCACTTATTGTACACAACACTCCAATGTTTAGGTCATAGTAAAGAATTTCATGCACAGTTTTCTGAAGCATAATATTGATTCTGTTTGCACTAATTTGTTGAACCAGTTTGTTTGCAATTTTTACGGTAATCACTTTAAATTGGAACTGATTTCAGCTAGTTTATTTTCTGTTAAAACTGTTCTAGACTGTTTCTTGTCTTACACCAAACCCGGAGCTTCAAATATATTAATGACTGCACAAAACACCTCACTATGACCTCTAAAAATTGGAGAGTGGTCCAGATAAGTCCTAGAAAAATAACAGAACATATTTTAATATAAAAATTATTTGTGGTTGGTTTATTGACACTCGTCACTTACTTTTTCATATATTTATGAGAGACTAGTTTCAAAGGCCCTGGCCTCCATTTTCAATCTCTTCCCAACTGGCAACTGTTGTTATCTGCTCTCTCTGGTGGTGGAACTATGAACTTTTTTGTCAAATTATCTGCTGGCGGGATTTCAAAGTTCATTACGCGATCCTTATTTTTCCAGATGAATATGGAATAAGGATCGCGTAATGAACTTTGAAATCCCGCCAGCAGATAATTTGACAAAAAAGTTCATAGTTCCACCACCAGAGAGAGCAGATAACAACAGTTGCCAGTTGGGAAGAGATTGAAAATGGAGGCCAGGGCCTTTGAAACTAGTCTCTCATAAATATATGAAAAAGTAAGTGACGAGTGTCAATAAACCAACCACAAATAATTTTTATATTAATTTTGACGTCACTGTTACTAAATTCCTCCAAACACACATCAAGAACATATTTTGTTTAATGAAACAATGAGAGATACGCTGCTTTGTTTGTGTTGTAAGGTTTTTAGTGCACCTCTACCAGCATCATTCTGCCAGCGTCCCTTGGTTCTCCCATGCAGTGCAGAGAGCCTGAGAATGGATTACTATATATTTTAATGACCCTATAATATTCCCTAAGACAAATATAGTTATAGAACAAAAGTGAATTGAGAGGATATTGACACACTGCTTCACTCACACTGTTTTTTCACAGGACATATTTCAAGAGCTTTAGCTCTTATCATCAGCTGGAACTCGACTAGTAAAAATTTTGGTGGTTTCCTCTTTCTCTGTATTGTCGATAGATGGCATGATGTACTTGCCAAAGATGTCTGGTGGTGGAGTTTCAAAATTCATGAGTCTATGACGATTTTTGTTAATGAAGATTTTTTCTCATACGGAAAGGTCTATGGGGTGATTAATGTATTTTATTAAAGATGTTTCCAAGTTGATGTTCATGTCTAGTATTCAAAAAATGAAAAGTCACTGCTGATTTTTCTGTTTCACCATTTTTAATGTTTCTTATATGTTCGTTAGTTCTGATGTCAATATTTCTTTTTGTTTTTCCTATATAAATTTTAGGGCAAGTTTCACATTTGATCTCATAGATTCCTGGTTTTTCTTTGGTAGTAATTGAACTTTTGGGGGGCCTTTTAACAAATTTCTGATATTAAACCTATTTTGAGGTGCAAGAATTATGTTGTGTTTTGAGAAGATTTTTTGGAATTTATTATAGGCTGATGGATGGAAGGTGAATTTTTTAAATTTTTTTTCTCTTTTTCTCCTGTAGGTTCTAGGGTAGTGGTTTCTTTTATTTTCTTAGCTTTGTTGAGTCTGTTAACTGTTTTGTCCACTAAATTTGGGTTGAAACCGTTGGGCATAGCTACGTTTTTTATGTGTAGGTATTCTTCTTGATAATCTTCTCTGTTTAGTGGAAATTTGATCATCCGAAATATTAAACTGTTGAAAATGGCATGTTGGTGTTTGTTTTGGGTTGAAAGTGTTGTTCTTAATATAATTATCGGTGTGTGTCGGTTTCCTGTAAATACCAAAAATGATTAAATTTTAAATAATTAAATGATTAAATTTTAGATGAGTTTGTTGTTCATTTTTTTGATCTTGATGTCCAAAAAGGGAAGCACACCATCCTCTTCTGTTTCCAATGTAAATTTTATAGCTGGATTTTGTATATTCAAAAGTCTAAGACCATCTTGTATGAGTTTTTTAGGTACTATTGTAAAAATGTCATCAACATAGCGATACCAAACTTAGAAATAACTTGGAAAAGTTTTTGTGATATGTGTTTCAAAAGCACTCATAAACAAATCTGCTAAGAAGGGAGACAGTGAATTGCGAATACCTACACATAAAAAAGTAGCTATGTCCAACGGTTTCAACCCAAATTTAGTAGACAAAACAGTTAACAGACTCAACAAAGCTAAGAAAATAAAAGAAACCACCACCCTAGAACCTACAGGAGAAAAAGAGAAAAAATTTTTTAAAAAATTCACCTTCCATCCATCAGGCTATAATAAATACAGAAAATCTTCTCAAAGCACAACATAGTTCTTGCACCTCAAAATAGGTTTAATATCAGAAATTTGTTAAAAGCCCCCCCCCCCCCCCCCTCAAAAGTTCAATTACTACCAAAGAAAAACCAGGAATCTATGAGATCAAACGTGAAACTTGCCCTAAAATTTATATAGGAAAAACAAAAAGAAATATTGACATCAGAACTAAAGAACATATAAGAAACATTAAAAATGGTGAAACAGAAAAATCAGCAGTGGCTTTTCATTTTTTGAATACCAGACATGACATCAACTTGGAAACATCTCTAATAAAATACATTAATCACCCCATAGACCTTTCCATATGAGAAAAAATCTTCATTAACAAAAATCGTCATAGAGTCGTGAATTTTGAAACTCCACCACCAGACATCTTTGGCAAGTACATCATGCCATCTATCGCGATATGGAGAAAGAGGAAACCACCACAATTTGCACTAGTCGAGTTCCAGCTGATGATAAGAGCAAAAGCTCTTGAAATATGTCCTGTGAAAAAACAGTGTGAGTGAAGCAGTGTGTCAATATCTTCTCAATTCATTTTTGTTCTAAGTTGTGCTTCACTGTCTTTACGCTTCTTTCAAGTTTATACTTTGAGTATAGTTATAGAAGTCTGTGTAAAATCAAATTCAGTTTTTCTCTATTGCCAGGGAGCTGAATCTCAAGCTTTGGAATGACAATAACCTGAAGAGGTTGATGAAGCTGACTTTTTCATCCTGCTGGCATACTGGTTGCTCTTAAGCCATACGTGTCCTGACAGCACAAGTAAGGCAAATTGCTACTCCACCAAAATAAAATCTTACAAACAATGTATGCTCCTTGTCTAATTAACTGAACTCTACATCTTTTCCAATGCAAATTATCAGCAATGTTACCTATTTGTAGGCTCTTAAACCATGCTTTAAAATTTAAAGCCACATTGAGATTAGGGAACACAAACACTCAAAAAATTTCACATAAATGTTAAGACTTTCACGGCCAGTGTTGTTAATATTATATGTTTTCCCGGGCTTGTAGGCCATGGTCCAGTTTTCTTCTCCACTATTTTGCCAAAAGCTGTGTCTAGCATCTTCAGAGAAATCAAAGCCATGAATACAGTTCTGGAGTCAGAGCAGACTGACTTTTACAAGCCCAGAAAACATATACAATATAAACACAAAGAATGTATCAAATGTTCCATTAAATGTAAAAGAAACTCAAAATTGACTCATAAATTGGTCTCAATATATGAACCCTGCAACAGAGAGCCATTTATAATCTGATTTTGCAAAACACTGGTTCAAATGATACAAAATCATAAAAAGAATGAACAAACAAATTTTAAATGAAAATAAATGAATAGAAATGCTCATTTGCACAATATACTAACTTTTCAATTCTTGGACATATTTTGGAAATTCTTAGCTGCTTACCTATTGGTATAAGTTTTTTTATCATTCTGTATCTGCCTATGCATCTGTCTGTGGTGATATCTGGTGAGGGTTTAATGTACTTGCTATGATTTTCTTCTGCTAGGGATCCTCTCTACTAAAAATACTAGTGTCAATAAAGCGATAAAAGAAGTACAGAAACCCAAAAATGCAAAATCATCACTCATAATCTCACATTACCTAGACGTTATCTCTCTCTAAGATCCACAAAACAGACAGTAGTAATGAGACCAATAATACACAATATCAATACTCCAACTGATAATCTAGCAAATTTGCTGAATGAGAAACTTAACACCCTCCCTAAGTTTAATTAACTAAACACAAAGAACCCTTATGACTTAGAAAAGAATATTAAACACATTTCACTTAAATCAGCAGACATATTAGTTTCAGTGGCACTCTATTAAAGAACTGGCTAAAAACAACAGGGTCTAATACAAATAAATAGAAGACCTAACCAAATTAATTAGCATAAACATTGAGCAGAATGAGTTTATATTTAACAGAAAAACTTACAAACAGATGAAACACTCATTTCATTATTCACAGATCTATTTAGGTGATTTTTTAAAAAGCACATCAACACAGCATTCCCTTGGATTTTTAAAGCTTGGCACAGATTCAGAGATATTATATTTTCAATAATTTTAGAAACACACACAAGATGCACACAAACCATTAAATTTAGAAGAAAAATCCATCAAATTTACAACAGAAACTGAGAAAGAAAGCTCGAACTTTCCTAGGCCTCAAAATTAAAATAATTAATAAAAAATCAACTTCAATACACAATAAGATCATATATACTGTTACATTAAAAATAGCAGTTATAAATCAGGAAGTCATAAATATGCAATGTTTGACAGCGTATCATGCAAGCTTATCAACATTCCTGTGAGTGAAACTTGAGGCTGCCCATTGTCGTTGAGTCACCCTAACTCGACACCTCATAATTTATGTTACTTGGATGGATGATGATTTGGGATGTCAGGGTTTTCCTTGAGGTTGCTCTAACTTTGAGATCCCTATCTATGGATCAGGGTGTGGGATGTCCTGGATTTGATGTAGGGTTCTACTAAGGAAAACACATGACTATTTTAGCACACTTTAATTTTTTGTAAACTATTAACGTTCATTCACTCGCTGCTAGATAACTTGTGTATTTGGTTTGTGGAGTCCGCAAGTGTATGTGTGACTGTTACCCATCTGCCGTCACTTTCAGAAGTTACTTCTTAGTCGTCTGGTGTATGAGTGTGTCCCTTTTGTTAGCTGTGGCTATTATAAAGGCTTGCAGAAATATTTGCTCCATTGTCTGATACATTCCTCTGTTCCCAGGAAAAACCGTTTTATTGTCTACACAAGCAGTGATCCCCTTTGAAAGGGGTCAACGTATTCTGTTATACCTGGGGCTTTCTACCTTGGTATTCCTAAATTACGAGCTCCACAAGTTTTAACCTGCTCATATGTATATAACTTTATGTGTATATATTAATTTGAACTTATTCTAATGTTATTTTATTAGGCACTGCAAGGACGGTTTCAAACTGAATACAAAACAATTGAATAATACTGATTGCAGCATTTCTATTTGATTCAACACCTTCAGTATAATAAAGAAAATTAACAAGTATAAAATGCAGGAGAAAATTACAGCCACACTCAAATCATTTAAAATACAATTTAACTTCATATTAATATTTTATGTTTGTAAAATGTTCTTTGCATTTTATATTCATATGCATGTTATTGTAGTCTATGCACTTCATTACACATCTAATATTTAGAAAAGTTGGGACTGAATTTTAATATAATTAAGCTTAAGACAGTAAAATTGTTTTGAAATGTTTAAAAGCTAAAACTGTGATTTGCCAAGGGGTAGGTATCCAAATTTTTTAAAGTTTTCTATTTTGGGTTTAGATGTGCTTTGGTTCCTGAAAATGTATACTCATTTTATACATAAACTCTTTTTTTAAATCTCTTTTATTCCTGTCCTAGGCAGTTTGTTCATTCTTTGTAGTATTCTGGCTAATTCAGAGGAATATTTACAACCTACGCATTAATTTGGGAAGTGTGATAGTAATTGTCTTGAGCTATATAAATACTTACTCCAACATATGGTTTTCTATAGAAGCTGAATTCAAGTGGCCATTTTTCACTTTACTTTTAGGTGTGGAATGGGTAACTACTTCTTGGATTCCACTTCTAGTGTAAGCTTTATGGACTTTTGCTTTGTGTTAACAATTTTAAAGTACCTATCTTCTATCAAATCTTAGTACATTACTGCAGATGCTTAAACATATCTGTTATCAAGACTTAAAGATCCAGAAGATCCTGACAGCTCATATGTGAATTTTCAAGAATATGTACAATTCAAGGTTTTGTTTGTAAAATGTTCCATCCATGCCAAAGTAATTTTTCTTAAAATTATACTTGTTTGAGGCATTTAACAGTTTTTGACAGTGGGGAAACAGTATTTAAAATTTAAAAAAAAAGGATAATACGCATAATGTTACATGCTAGCTTTAAAGATTCATGCAAACCATTAGTTAAAAAATTTAACAATTTTAAAATGCTGTCAGTATATATTTTAGTTACTCACCTACCTATGTCGCCCGCCTCGGTAGCGTAAATGGTAGCTGTCTGCCTCACATGCAAGAGGTCCCGAGTTCGAATCTCGGTCAGGGTTAGTTGCCTGGATAAGGTTTTTTTCTGAGGTTTTCCCTTATCCTCAATGACGAATGTCGAGTAACTCTAAGCTCCATGGACCCTGGGCTCATTTGAGCATCATTTCACCCATTCCATTCATTGTCTGATATGACTTAACGTTGGCAAACCTACCTATGTATATAAAAATTATGACAAATTTATGCAGAAACAAAATCATCATCTTTACACAGCACTCGAAAATAGTCCATATAAAGTACCCTATGCATAGACTTAACACTTATGCAAAAAAAACATCCTATTATATGGGTATAAAATATATAATAAATTGCCTCAAAGATTCAAAGAGATAAAGAATTCAAAAACTGTTTAATAAAAGTGTAAAAGAATTGTTATTAGATAAGACATATTAGTCCATACAAGAATTTATGGATGACATAGTATTATAAGTACTACTAAACCTCGCATTACTTGTAATTGACAATTTATATTTTATAAATAATACCTTATATTCTATCTGTACATTAGAATTAATTTTCTCTTTTATTTTAATTCTTGTTTTATATGTCACTTGACAAGTCACCAGTTAATCAGCTTTACTCACAATGCAAACATTATGTGACAATAAGGATTCTATTCTATTATTTCTAGGAATTCTAACATCCTGTCTCTGGGGCTCATTATGCAAATCATTTAACTTAAGAAAATGCAAAACTTTATGAAGCGAGGTGGACTGAACTGGTATGCACTCGTAAAATCAAAGAAGCATGCTCCACCTTGTAGTATTTTACGGTTAAGCTGCTCTGAATTTATCAGTAAAACCATGATGCAAATATTATGGCAATACAGTACTCTGTTCATGAAGAACATTTTTATTTTCAAGTTTATAGTTCAAAAATCAGTTTCCTGCATAATTATAGAGACATTAGTGTGTATTTGATCTTATCTTTCAGCAAGGTGTGCTATTATGAACCATATTATGAAGCTACCTGAATCTATAAAAAAGATTGAATCACAACATCAATTTAAGAAATTGTTATTAAACTTCCTTAGAGCCAATAGCTTCTACAGCGTGGATGAATTTTTAAATTTGTAAATATTTAGTTAGCTACCTTAATTATAAATATTGTACTTAGTTTTTAATTTGACGTGTCCTATAACATGTACATGTTTTAATGGATGAATCAATAAATCAAATCAAATCAAATCATACCTTTCAAATAACTATCCAACTCTCTGCCTCTTTTGTTAAAACAGTTATAGTGACTGTGAATGTTCTATTTAGTTGGTTTTAGCCATAATCTCAATGAGCAATATACAAGCAGTGAGAATGAACAGTCGAGCCCAAATGAGAATTTATGTCATCAGAGCAGAAATATAATTACTAATTTGTTTTACTTTTTAAAAACCTTTTAATATATCCAAATATTTTGTTATAATGTGTTTTCTGTTAGGTCTGTATGATTTCTGTTATTGTTATCAAGGCCAAAATTTCAAGTATGCTATCCTTCTTAGAAACTATTTGTACTTGGTTTATTAATACTCGTCACTTACTTGTTTATATTTATGAGAGACTAGTTTCAAAGGCATTCACCTCCATTTTCAATCTCTTTCCAACTGGCATCTGTTGTTGTCTGCTCTCTCTCTGGTGTTGGAACTATGAACTTCTTTGTCAAATTATCTACAGGTGGGATTTCAAAGTTCATTATGCGATCCTTATTTTTCCATATGAATATGTTCTCCCATGTTGTCAATTTATTTTGGTTTATCACTTCTTTTAATAATTTTGGATTTGGATCAATGTCATGGTTTTCATTCCAAAAGTGAAATGCTACTGCTAACTTATCTTCTTGTTTCAATCTGATGTTTCTAAAGTGCTCTTTGACTCTGGTTTTTAGATTTCTTTTAGTTTGACCTATGTAGGATTTTTCACAATTCTTACAACTTATCTGATATATTCCAGATCTGTTAACTGATGGGATTTCATCTTTTGTTTTTGAATTTAGTAATTTTAAAATTGAGTGTCTATTAGGTGTCAAGGTGATATTTTGTTCCTTATGCACACTAGTTGTTGCCCCCCAGATCTTGTATTCTGCATGAAATATTAGGAGGTGACAGACTAATACTCTCGAACTGGTGAACACTGACAGGTGAATTTACTTGCAGCTATAAGCATACATTGTTTAATAAGTGGACCAACAGAGAAACTACTAGAAGACCTGGCAATTTCTAGTGCTATTTCGTGATTCACATAAACAGAGGTTTCTGCCATTCAGCCATCCCCTTTTTCCTGTTCCTCTTCCTGTGATGTGATCTTTTCTCTGTGCTTTTGTATCTCTGCAGTGCATTTTTCTTTTTCTAGAGCAGAATAATCATTAGCATGCAATGTATTAAAATGTTGCTAAAGATTAAATCTTTCAGCACTTGCAATTTTTTCTGGCAAATTAAACAAATAGCACCACCGCTACATTCCATGAAGAAATACTCAGCTTTCCATTCGGGAATCAAATAATGTGTCAGCGTGGGTGTCCTTCGCTTTTATGAGGGCCCTTACATATCAAACTGACACTGAAGTACAGACCGCTACTGCTACGGAAGACAAACTGTGAAGCATGCACTGAGGCAATACGGTGCTTGTAGCCCAGCACATGCACCGCGGCAAGTGAATTGGCTGTGGCTGATCTACACTATATTTATACAATATATAACATACTTAACACCATAAAACTACTCTAGTGTCTTGGGTCTAATGTATAGTTTTACAAGAAATATTGCAACATTCATTTGCTCAATGATGATGTTGATGGTGGAGGGTTGAGTCTTTTTGATGACAACTTCCTTCTGTGGGATATATATCCTTCACTCTTCAAAAGACAACAGTAGTCACTTAACATTGAAGGGTTCCATCTACCTTTATAGTGAGTTTCCATTCCAAAATGTCCTGATGGAACTGTTCTCTGTGTTAGTTAGTTAGTTAGTTAGTTAGTTAGTTAGTTAGTTAGTTTTTATTCATCCTTTTGATCATATTACATGATATAGGACACGTCAAGTACTTATAACTAAAAATTATACAATATACATATATATAACACAAGTTTGGAATGAAAATTCAACTGTATGTACAGTATAATGATAATGATGATAGTAATAATAATAATAATAATAATAATAATAATAATAATAATAATAATAATAATAATAATAATAATAATAATAATAATAATAATAATAATAATAATAATAATAATAATAATAATAATAATAATAATAATAATAATAATAATAATAATAATAATAATAATAATAATAATAATAATAATAATAATAATAATAATAATAATAATAATAATAATAATAATAATAATAATAATAATAATAATAATAATAATAATAATAATAATAATAATAATAATAATAATAATAATAATAATAATAATAATAATAATAATAATAATAATAATAATAATAATAATAATAATAATAATAATAATAATAATAATAATAATAATAATAATAATAATAATAATAATAATAATAATAATAATAATAATAATAATAATAATAATAATAATAATAATAATAATAATAATAATAATAATAATAATAATAATAATAATAATAATAATAATAATAATAATAATAATAATAATAATAATAATAATAATAATAATAATAATAATAATAATAATAATAATAATAATAATAATAATAATAATAATAATAATAATAATAATAATAATAATAATAATAATAATAATAATAATAATAATAATAATAATAATAATAATAATAATAATAATAATAATAATAATAATAATAATAATAATAATAATAATAATAATAATAATAATAATAATAATAATAATAATAATAATAATAATAATAATAATAATAATAATAATAATAATAATAATAATAATAATAATAATAATAATAATAATAATAATAATAATAATAATAATAATAATAATAATAATAATAATAATAATAATAATAATAATAATAATAATAATAATAATAATAATAATAATAATAATAATAATAATAATAACAATTCACTTGTAGTTAACATATTCAAACAATTCACCTATACTATAAAACATTAACATCATTAACATTAACAAAATCATTGTCAAAGTAATCATAATATTCTTTTATGCTATAAAAACAATGGAGTGAAAGAAGTTTTTTGAGACAAATTCTAAATCGATGCAGTGCAGGTATTTGCTTCAGATAATTGGGTAATTTATTATAAAGCTGGAGGCCAGTATATACAAAACTTTTTTCAAAAGAACTAGTGCTATGTGTGATTACATGAAGGCTAACCGCTCCCAAATTGGTAGGAAAGAAATCTAAATGAGAATGAAGTGCATTTTTAGTGACATTCTGCATCTAAGATTTTTATAGTTCTCTAAAAGTGTTCTCACTAATATGTCACTGTTTTCTACTCTTGTATTCCCTAGGAAACCTTCAACGACATCCTTAAAAGAATGCTAGGCTGTAAGTTTTGACTTAATTTTTCTTCAAAGTTCTTATCATTCATTAACTTGCTAATTTGTTGCTCAATAAAAATCCCCTCTTTCAATTTGGTGTCACTTAATTCAGGGAAAACTGCATGTAGAACCATTAGCATTTTTGTTCATTCCCTTGACAAGATTCTTCATAAGGCCAAGCTTAATATGCAGTGCAGAAAGGAAAGCATTTTGAGAATAAACCAAGCAAATGAATGTGTTTGAAGGGTTTAAATACACAATGCAAAATACACTAATTTTATATATTACATTTAAAAAGTAGTTCACAATAAAGCTAAGAACAAAAAAGGTCACTGCACTAACTTTTATCACACTCCTTTCAAACACAAAGCACTTAAAAAAAATACAGTAAATTTAACTATGTTATATAACTTGCAGATCATAACCTTTAATCCTAATGTAATGTACACTTTCTGATTTCACATTTTATGTACTTTGTCTGCACCAAAACCACTGTTGACTAGTGTTATTATTAATGAGTTCTATTAATTGTTTTATTATAAAATATAATGATGAAACTGATAACAAACTCGCATACACCTGTGTTGCAGGAAGGGCACGGTGCAGTCACTTCCAAAGTGCTTGTTATTTTGCTGATACTGTGGCACGGAAAACAACACTAGGTGTTCCTTGTACACCCGATTGTCCTAGAAGAGGGACAACTTCAGGATATCTACCTGGAATTCCAGTACCAATGGGTGAAGACACACCAGATGGGTATGTTTATTATTCCTACATTGATAAAATACTTTTAGCACATTCAGTACTACCATTCATTCTGACATTTAAACCCATAAGTATCAATCTGTGTGCATGTCTCTATGTTGATTACTTGGAAATTCTTGTTACAAATTCCTAGAACTGCAGAAGGAATGAAATAAAAATGGCTTAAAGAGGAATCTATATCTGAAAACATATCTACTATCTCAATGCTACAGGTGCATAGAACCACTTCCATCTAAGTGCTTAAATTGCCTTATTTCTGCTTGGAGAAAGAGCTACAGAAATTTAATTAGTTATGATTAAAACCTTTATCATTTACTAATTTGTTAAAAATGCTTAATGTCAGAGGAAGCTTAAACAATACTTATTAATTTTTAGATGAGTCGTGTTTATTATACATCTGCTTCACTTACGAAAGTGAAGCAGATGTGTAATAAATACGACTCATCTAAAAATTAATAATTATTTCGCTTCACTGTGGTGTTCCAATACAGTTAAATCTGGTTAAACAATACTGTTCATTCTGTCACTTAAGCATTTTTTGTAACAAGATCAACAATATACTTCTTATGGAATGATGATCAGGTTGATAGAGAGGAGCATGGAATTTCTTCCCTTCTTCAAATGAATTTCTCAGCTCATTAAATAAAATGCTTTCATTGCTAAGGACATATTTTTTCTTTAATTTCAAAAACACAATCCTAAATTCTAAATCAATTCATTTATATAAATTCACAATTTCATTCTACAAATATATGTATTTCTGTAGCAGAATGGACAAGGCAGGTGAAAGAAGCCACTACACAAAGAAGGAGGAAATGAGAGTCAGTAACAGAATACCACTTTTTTCATTCTCAGTCACTATGTGAAGTAGTTTTTTTACACTATGCTACTTATATTTTAAGTTCTGAGCGATTAGTTTAGGGATGTAGTGTGAAAAATTGACTAAAAATAGTTTTATAAATTAATTTGAACGTCATTATTACTAAATTCCTCCAAATATCATGTAACCCAACAACAAATTAATAATTAGATTTTCATATTTATAATCCTCCCCTCCCAGAAAAATATTATTTTTATTTCTGTATTAGGACACTGGTGTTTATTCAGTAATTTAGTTTAAAGCTTTTATACTTAGGAGTGATTCCACTTCTTGGCTTTGGGGTGAGAATTTTTAGTTGGTCCTATCCAAGTCTTAACGTCTGACTATTTAATGTGAAGTATCATTAAGGTTCAATGCGTTTGAACCAATAGCTTTAGGTTCTTTCAGCCTATCACTCTTCTCACCATCATCCTACTATTGGAGGTAACGGATTATATGTTCTAGGTGCCTCCACCTCAAAAATGGGTCCAGTCTCACTTGTTGGAATGAGGTTATCCTCTAAGGTAAAGCCCACAAAGAAATGGCATTTCTGTATTATCAAATGTCAGATATTCAGAGACAGAGGTTAATAAGTTCTTACACATGGAAATGAACACACGAAAACAGATCAAGTAAGCACACTGTATCTTCCACACACAGTATTATATCAGACACAGAAATTGCAAATACCATAACCTATGGCTTTCAAAATTATTTAATGGTAATCTCCTTCAGTGAATAAAGCCTTTTTAAAGGAATTCTACAGATCCAAAGCAGCTTTATTTTTCCATTTGAGTCAGATGTTCTATACAAGAACCTCGTTTATCCAGATTGGGGCCTGAAGCAGTCCAGAATTAAGGATAATCTGTGTAGTTCAGAAACAAGTATTACATAAATATAAACTATGATGTGTAGTATTATTCCAATTTTTGCATCTGCCAGCATTAAATACCAAAACCTTAAAAGTTTTATATATTTTAAACATTTTATACTACTAAACAGACTGATATATTCTTAAATGCATTTTATATTAATATAAGAAACTCAACACTTACAGTGAGATTAGTTAGCTGTTCACACAGAAATTATTTTTTTACTCTGTTATGAATGTTTCATTAGCTGTGCTTTCCTGAGGACTTAACACACTGTGAAACTTTGATTTCTAATAACAATTATGTATTAACTTGCAGAGCCACCGGAACATACTGCGTGAGATTGACACATGGCCGCAACTGCCCCTTTGATTGAACAGGAATGTGTTCTAGAAAATTGCCAATGTTCCTTACTCTCCATTGGACATTGTTGCAGCCCAGTGGAGGAATCTAAAAAGGAGGCACATATGAAGTTATACTCTTCATGGTATCACTTTTTTTACCAAAGTAAAGGGTCAATTTTCAAATGACCTGGATAACTTCTTGCAATTGGAGCAGTACCTGATGAGATCAATATGCAGAAGTGTTTCTAATTAATACTCGTAAATATGTATTTATTGTTATAAAAGGACATGAAAGTGTACAAAGCATGTATGTATTTAAGTATATACCAAACAAGCAGTCAAACTTTGCTCAGTATTTATACACAGTAGTATTAACCAAATAGTTCTCACTCTTCAATATACGACAGTGAAATATCAGGTCATTCAGAATTAATTTCATGACGTGTATTACTAAATGGGGAGGAACTATTCTGAAATCCTCATAGTCTGTGAATATATGGCAGGAATATTGCTCAAGCCTTTCTAATTTTTCAGGTCAG
Source organism: Mantis religiosa (assembly GCA_030765055.1). Taxonomy (NCBI): domain Eukaryota; kingdom Metazoa; phylum Arthropoda; class Insecta; order Mantodea; family Mantidae; genus Mantis; species Mantis religiosa. The sequence goes on from CM060954.1 coordinate 43,521,850, forward strand.
TCACTATTCTGGCTGAATAATTAGGTAAGCATTGGGTTCGTGATAATTTCCATAATTATACACGTCTTTAGAAGGTAACATATTAAAACTGCAATCAGTATTTTTCTGTAATTTTAAGTGTTATATACATAATTGAAGCTAGTGTTTGTAGTAAATACATCCTGAAGCCAAAAATAATGTTTTAGTATTTCATGTTATTTTGTGTATACACTCACGTACTTTACCTTGAGCTTTCCAATGGTGGTGTTGTTGAAGATTATAACTTCTAGTTTCTGCAATTGTTTTTTCCAAGTAAACCAATGGCTAAAGTAAAAGGCTAAACACTCGTCTCCTTCTTTTACTATTTACAAAGATTTGTGGTGTTAATTCTGGAACTGCTTAAGGCGTTTAGTACTTAAAATCACTCTTTGAGTTGGTTAAACACGAAAGTAAACAAAAAATAAATGAAAGAAAATAACAACAAAAATAATACAATGACTGAATAGAAACCAGGATCCCAACCTTAGCCTATATACGGCTAGTGTGAAGGAATGATTAATTTCCATCAATTAACTTAAGGGAGGATGCATGCAAATATTCAGGGTCTTACATAAATAGCCATAACATCCAAAGTTTTCAAGTTAGAGAAGTGAAACTTAGCAAACTCATTTAAAATAATACAGTTAATATGCACGATTTTTTTCATAATTTTCCATTGTTTGAAACTAATGCTACATATTTTTTCTATATGCAGAGATATTTACAAACTTAAGCGCATTTTTTTCAAAATTCACATATGCTAACTTTCTGAAATTTTGTATGTTATTTTAAAACACACTAGAAATGAATTTGTTGGATTTAGATTTCTTATTGAATCTGTATAGAATTTAAAAAAAATGTTAATCATATGCATCGTTTAAAAATTAAAATAATTTCATATATTTTGTATCATCACATTCCATCTGGAGCTTAATCTTAAATTCTAGAACCAACAAAATGTTCATTGTGGCATAAGAAAGCTGTGTGCTAAATTGCATCACTGTAGATGAAGTAGTTTGAGAGAAAAATGGGTTGAAGTTGTAGAAAATGCAAGTTACGGGGAAAGGCAATTAAAAATACAATAAGTATTATTCAATTGAAGTAATGAGTTGGTATTCAAACACAACATCACTTAAAATATCCTTACTTGAACAATTGTTTCGGAGACCGGCTCGTCCCCATCATCAGCAACTATCCAACTGGTTGGATCCGTGGTTTCTTGAAGTGAGCTGGTTGTTTGAGGTGACATCTGTTGATTGTGAGATGAACTTCCAAAGAGAGTTTTCAGGCGGCAATTCGAAATTTAACGTATACTGTTTGTTTTTTATAATTAGCAACTTCTCCCAAACATCGAGCTCAGCTGCATTATTGGCTGGCTTTAATAGTTTTATATTTGGTACAATTTCATGATTGGTAGACCAAAAATGGTGGGCTATTGCTGATTTTTCCATTTGTTTGTATTTCACACATCTCATATGTTCCTGTAATCTAATTTGTAAACTTCTTTTGGTTTTTCCTATGTAGAACTTATTACAGTCTGAGCAGTTTATTTTGTATATACCTGATTTCTTGTTTTCAGGTACTGGGTCTTTCAGGTTGTTGCATAATAAGTTTTTTAAACTGAATTTATTTATTGGGGCTAGGGTGATGTTATACTTCTTGAATATCTTGTTGAATTTATGATGTACTTTGGGATGATATGTGAATTTCTTGAACTGTTTCTCGGATTTTGAATCTGTTAGTTTTGTGGTATCCAATATGTGTTTTTGTTTCTTAAATTTCCAAATTTTCTTTTCTAATAATTTTTTACTGTATCCATTAATTGCAGCTATGTTAATCATTTGGTTATATTCTTTGTTGTATTCATTCTGTTTCAATGGGATGTTGATTAGTCTATGTGCTAAACTGTTCAAAACTGCATGTTTGTGGGGTGTCGGGTTGTAGCTATCGTTCTTGATGTAATTGTCTGTTTGTGTTGGCTTCCGGTAGATGCCAAAAGATATGTTATTTAGTTCATGAATTATCTTCAGATCTAGGAAAGGTAGGTAGCCATCTGTTTCTATCTCTATTGTGAACTTTATTGTTTTATTCTGTATGTTCAGTAGTTTTAAGGAATCTTGTATGAATTTGTGTGGAACAATGGCAAAAATATCATCAACATATCTGTACCAGCATTTGAAGATGTATGGGAAGGATGATGTGATATGTGTTTCAAAGTAGCTCATAAAGAGGTTGGCTAGGAAAGGTGAAAGTGGATTGCCCATTGTTAGGCCTGAGGTCTGTTGATAGAATTGACCATTGAATGTAAAGAAATTTTGATGTATGCATAAATGAGTAAGTTTTGTCAGATCTTCTATTTCTTCGGTTGAAATGTTAGTCTGTCTGAGCCACTTCTTGAGGAATAACATAAGTTCATCTGTTGGAATACTGGGAAAAAGAGAGGTGACATCAAATGATACTAGTTTGTCTTCTGTATCCAATTGTAAATTTGAGATCTTGTCTACTAAATCTAATGAATTTCTAATGGCTAGGCTGTGGAACTGAGGCAATGATGAAAAAGTATGTACTAGATGTTTGGCTAACTTGTAGGTAGGTGCATCTATGTTGTTGATAATGGGCCTCATTTTATCTCCTGGTTTATGAATTTTTGGCAACGCATAAAGTCTCGGTAATATTGGGTGGTCTGGTTTTACTTTAGATTTCTGTATATCAGATAATATCCGGACTTCATTTAAGGTATCCTCGAATTTTTTCAGACAAAATTTTAGTGGGTCACTTTCCAATTTTTTGAATTCATTACTTTGTAACATGTTTTCTACTCTAGAGATGTAATCTGATCTATTTAGGATTACTATTTGGTTGCCTTTGTCTGCTTTTGTGTATATTACCGGTTTTGATTTGAGGGTCTTGATTACTTGTTTGTAAGGGAAATTATTTCTAACATCTTTCTGTATTTCCCGTATGGCTGTTTCACATTCTTTGCGTACGGCAATTTTTTCTTGTTCTTTTAGGTTACCGGAAGCTATTTCTATGTCTGCTATTAATTCATCCGTGTTATTGGAGTAACCTACACATGCTTTTAAACCTTTATTAAGAACCGAAAGTTCTCGTTCGTTGAAAGTTTCTGAAGATAGATTTGTTACGTGAGAAATGCTAGAATTCTCCGGTAATTTTTGGTTTGTCTCTATAGATTTATTTTTTCTTAAGTTTTGTAACTTCCGTTTTTGTCTAAAAGTTTTTGTTTTCATTTTCTTATTAAGGATTTCCAGGAAATTTGTTTTCAAATTGTACCAGAGGATGTATCCAAGATTTTCTGTTAGTTTTAGATTTAGTGCGTATGCTTCTAGGTCAAGTGATTCCAATTTAGCATAGTGTTTATGCTTTTCCAATTGAATGACTTTTTTGTCGGCTGCAAGCTGAGCTTTGCTATTGTTTTTGAATTTTACTATCTTTCTCACGAATTTTGGTGTGACTTTATGGTATAAACATAAATCTAAAAAACGTATGTCGGCACATGTGTTCCTTCTTTTTATTTCCAATTTCAGGTAAAGTTTTATATCACTCCTAGCCCCATTAAAATTTGAATTAAAAACCGTTATTTCTGGTCTTACCTTCATGTCTGCCATTTTTTTGAAATTCCACGTGGAGAACCAGATCGGAAATGTACCTTTTGATTGACTTGTTGGCCAGATTAATATTATTTGAAGCAAAAGGTTAGAAACAGTGATGTATATAACAATTGAAGTAATGAGTTGGTATTCAAACACAACATCACTTAAAATATCCTTACTTGAACAATTGTTTCGGAGACCGGCTCGTCCCCATCATCAGCAACTATCCAACTGGTTGGATCCGTGGTTTCTTGAAGTGAGCTGGTTGTTTGAGGTGACATCTGTTGATTGTGAGATGAACTTCCAAAAATAAAACTTTACCTGAAATTGGAAATAAAAAGAAGGAACACATGTGCCGACATACGTTTTTTAGATTTATGTTTATACCATAAAGTCACACCAAAATTCGTGAGAAAGATAGTAAAATTCAAAAACAATAGCAAAGCTCAGCTTGCAGCCGACAAAAAAGTCATTCAATTGGAAAAGCATAAACACTATGCTAAATTGGAATCACTTGACCTAGAAGCATACGCACTAAATCTAAAACTAACAGAAAATCTTGGATACATCCTCTGGTACAATTTGAAAACAAATTTCCTGGAAATCCTTAATAAGAAAATGAAAACAAAAACTTTTAGACAAAAACGGAAGTTACAAAACTTAAGAAAAAATAAATCTATAGAGACAAACCAAAAATTACCGGAGAATTCTAGCATTTCTCACGTAACAAATCTATCTTCAGAAACTTTCAACGAACGAGAACTTTCGGTTCTTAATAAAGGTTTAAAAGCATGTGTAGGTTACTCCAATAACACGGATGAATTAATAGCAGACATAGAAATAGCTTCCGGTAACCTAAAAGAACAAGAAAAAATTGCCGTACGCAAAGAATGTGAAACAGCCATACGGGAAATACAGAAAGATGTTAGAAATAATTTCCCTTACAAACAAGTAATCAAGACCCTCAAATCAAAACCGGTAATATACACAAAAGCAGACAAAGGCAACCAAATAGTAATCCTAAATAGATCAGATTACATCTCTAGAGTAGAAAACATGTTACAAAGTAATGAATTCAAAAAATTGGAAAGTGACCCACTAAAATTTTGTCTGAAAAAATTCGAGGATACCTTAAATGAAGTCCGGATATTATCTGATATACAGAAATCTAAAGTAAAACCAGACCACCCAATATTACCGAGACTTTATGCGTTGCCAAAAATTCATAAACCAGGAGATAAAATGAGGCCCATTATCAACAACATAGATGCACCTACCTACAAGTTAGCCAAACATCTAGTACATACTTTTTCATCATTGCCTCAGTTCCACAGCCTAGCCATTAGAAATTCATTAGATTTAGTAGACAAGATCTCAAATTTACAATTGGATACAGAAGACAAACTAGTATCATTTGATGTCACCTCTCTTTTTCCCAGTATTCCAACAGATGAACTTATGTTATTCCTCAAGAAGTGGCTCAGACAGACTAACATTTCAACCGAAGAAATAGAAGATCTGACAAAACTTACTCATTTATGCATACATCAAAATTTCTTTACATTCAATGGTCAATTCTATCAACAGACCTCAGGCCTAACAATGGGCAATCCACTTTCACCTTTCCTAGCCAACCTCTTTATGAGCTACTTTGAAACACATATCACATCATCCTTCCCATACATCTTCAAATGCTGGTACAGATATGTTGATGATATTTTTGCCATTGTTCCACACAAATTCATACAAGATTCCTTAAAACTACTGAACATACAGAATAAAACAATAAAGTTCACAATAGAGATAGAAACAGATGGCTACCTACCTTTCCTAGATCTGAAGATAATTCATGAACTAAATAACATATCTTTTGGCATCTACCGGAAGCCAACACAAACAGACAATTACATCAAGAACGATAGCTACAACCCGACACCCCACAAACATGCAGTTTTGAACAGTTTAGCACATAGACTAATCAACATCCCATTGAAACAGAATGAATACAACAAAGAATATAACCAAATGATTAACATAGCTGCAATTAATGGATACAGTAAAAAATTATTAGAAAAGAAAATTTGGAAATTTAAGAAACAAAAACACATATTGGATACCACAAAACTAACAGATTCAAAATCCGAGAAACAGTTCAAGAAATTCACATATCATCCCAAAGTACATCATAAATTCAACAAGATATTCAAGAAGTATAACATCACCCTAGCCCCAATAAATAAATTCAGTTTAAAAAACTTATTATGCAACAACCTGAAAGACCCAGTACCTGAAAACAAGAAATCAGGTATATACAAAATAAACTGCTCAGACTGTAATAAGTTCTACATAGGAAAAACCAAAAGAAGTTTACAAATTAGATTACAGGAACATATGAGATGTGTGAAATACAAACAAATGGAAAAATCAGCAATAGCCCACCATTTTTGGTCTACCAATCATGAAATTGTACCAAATATAAAACTATTAAAGCCAGCCAATAATGCAGCTGAGCTCGATGTTTGGGAGAAGTTGCTAATTATAAAAAACAAACAGTATACGTTAAATTTCGAATTGCCGCCTGAAAACTCTCTTTGGAAGTTCATCTCACAATCAACAGATGTCACCTCAAACAACCAGCTCACTTCAAGAAACCACGGATCCAACCAGTTGGATAGTTGCTGATGATGGGGACGAGCCGGTCTCCGAAACAATTGTTCAAGTAAGGATATTTTAAGTGATGTTGTGTTTGAATACCAACTCATTACTTCAATTGTTATATACATCACTGTTTCTAACCTTTTGCTTCAAATAATATTAATCTGGCCAACAAGTCAATCAAAAGGTACATTTCCGATCTGGTTCTCCACGTGGAATTTCAAAAAAATGGCAGACATGAAGGTAAGACCAGAAATAACGGTTTTTAATTCAAATTTTAATGGGGCTAGGAGTGATATAAAACTTTACCTGAAATTGGAAATAAAAAGAAGGAACACATGTGCCGACATACGTTTTTTAGATTTATGTTTATACCATAAAGTCACACCAAAATTCGTGAGAAAGATAGTAAAATTCAAAAACAATAGCAAAGCTCAGCTTGCAGCCGACAAAAAAGTCATTCAATTGGAAAAGCATAAACACTATGCTAAATTGGAATCACTTGACCTAGAAGCATACGCACTAAATCTAAAACTAACAGAAAATCTTGGATACATCCTCTGGTACAATTTGAAAACAAATTTCCTGGAAATCCTTAATAAGAAAATGAAAACAAAAACTTTTAGACAAAAACGGAAGTTACAAAACTTAAGAAAAAATAAATCTATAGAGACAAACCAAAAATTACCGGAGAATTCTAGCATTTCTCACGTAACAAATCTATCTTCAGAAACTTTCAACGAACGAGAACTTTCGGTTCTTAATAAAGGTTTAAAAGCATGTGTAGGTTACTCCAATAACACGGATGAATTAATAGCAGACATAGAAATAGCTTCCGGTAACCTAAAAGAACAAGAAAAAATTGCCGTACGCAAAGAATGTGAAACAGCCATACGGGAAATACAGAAAGATGTTAGAAATAATTTCCCTTACAAACAAGTAATCAAGACCCTCAAATCAAAACCGGTAATATACACAAAAGCAGACAAAGGCAACCAAATAGTAATCCTAAATAGATCAGATTACATCTCTAGAGTAGAAAACATGTTACAAAGTAATGAATTCAAAAAATTGGAAAGTGACCCACTAAAATTTTGTCTGAAAAAATTCGAGGATACCTTAAATGAAGTCCGGATATTATCTGATATACAGAAATCTAAAGTAAAACCAGACCACCCAATATTACCGAGACTTTATGCGTTGCCAAAAATTCATAAACCAGGAGATAAAATGAGGCCCATTATCAACAACATAGATGCACCTACCTACAAGTTAGCCAAACATCTAGTACATACTTTTTCATCATTGCCTCAGTTCCACAGCCTAGCCATTAGAAATTCATTAGATTTAGTAGACAAGATCTCAAATTTACAATTGGATACAGAAGACAAACTAGTATCATTTGATGTCACCTCTCTTTTTCCCAGTATTCCAACAGATGAACTTATGTTATTCCTCAAGAAGTGGCTCAGACAGACTAACATTTCAACCGAAGAAATAGAAGATCTGACAAAACTTACTCATTTATGCATACATCAAAATTTCTTTACATTCAATGGTCAATTCTATCAACAGACCTCAGGCCTAACAATGGGCAATCCACTTTCACCTTTCCTAGCCAACCTCTTTATGAGCTACTTTGAAACACATATCACATCATCCTTCCCATACATCTTCAAATGCTGGTACAGATATGTTGATGATATTTTTGCCATTGTTCCACACAAATTCATACAAGATTCCTTAAAACTACTGAACATACAGAATAAAACAATAAAGTTCACAATAGAGATAGAAACAGATGGCTACCTACCTTTCCTAGATCTGAAGATAATTCATGAACTAAATAACATATCTTTTGGCATCTACCGGAAGCCAACACAAACAGACAATTACATCAAGAACGATAGCTACAACCCGACACCCCACAAACATGCAGTTTTGAACAGTTTAGCACATAGACTAATCAACATCCCATTGAAACAGAATGAATACAACAAAGAATATAACCAAATGATTAACATAGCTGCAATTAATGGATACAGTAAAAAATTATTAGAAAAGAAAATTTGGAAATTTAAGAAACAAAAACACATATTGGATACCACAAAACTAACAGATTCAAAATCCGAGAAACAGTTCAAGAAATTCACATATCATCCCAAAGTACATCATAAATTCAACAAGATATTCAAGAAGTATAACATCACCCTAGCCCCAATAAATAAATTCAGTTTAAAAAACTTATTATGCAACAACCTGAAAGACCCAGTACCTGAAAACAAGAAATCAGGTATATACAAAATAAACTGCTCAGACTGTAATAAGTTCTACATAGGAAAAACCAAAAGAAGTTTACAAATTAGATTACAGGAACATATGAGATGTGTGAAATACAAACAAATGGAAAAATCAGCAATAGCCCACCATTTTTGGTCTACCAATCATGAAATTGTACCAAATATAAAACTATTAAAGCCAGCCAATAATGCAGCTGAGCTCGATGTTTGGGAGAAGTTGCTAATTATAAAAAACAAACAGTATACGTTAAATTTCGAATTGCCGCCTGAAAACTCTCTTTGGAAGTTCATCTCACAATCAACAGATGTCACCTCAAACAACCAGCTCACTTCAAGAAACCACGGATCCAACCAGTTGGATAGTTGCTGATGATGGGGACGAGCCGGTCTCCGAAACAATTGTTCAAGTAAGGATATTTTAAGTGATGTTGTGTTTGAATACCAACTCATTACTTCAATTGTTATATACATCACTGTTTCTAACCTTTTGCTTCAAATAATAAGTATTATTCAGTTTGCCTTTTAATTTTAAGTCAGAACTTCCCATATCCATAGTCTGTATCCTCATTCTGGTCTTCTTCAGCCTTTCTTTTTAAATTCCTCTTCTGTCTTGCTTCCTTCTGCATTAATTTCATAGCTCTTTCTGCACCAGCGATGCGAATGTTGTCGATACTCTGCAAAATTGTTTCCATTAACACACCAGGTTGATACCCTAACTGATGCATAACTTTCTTTCTGCCAAAATTCCCATCATTAAACACTATTGCAGCATCAAATGTAGCAATTTTCACCACTATGGAAGACACAAATGATGTTTTGGGACACCTTTTCCATATCAAACTGTTGAGGCTTTCATTTGGGTTTTGTGTCTCTCCACAGAGACATTTTTAGCAAGTCTGGGCGTGCTAAGAATTGGTAGGTGAGCTTTATAGATTCCAAGACAGCTGATGGAAAACTATGTGTTGCTACTATGCTACTATGCAACATTAAGGCATTTAATTTTTTAAAGGTACATGCAGACCACATACAGTCATAATATTTTGGTGTTTGATAGCTAACACTTTATACTATTTTACAAAACAATAAAAAAAATTAGATTTTTTGAACATTTTCTTGTACGTTCCCCTTTAAAGATAATACAATAGTTGTGAAATGTACAAATGCTAACGCTGAACTATGGACAACAAAGTTCAGTTGTTATTTTGTTGAAAAAAGGCCTTTTTAACTTGGGCTGTTTGTACCACAGCATTTCAGGGCTCAAGATAAAGTGTGTGAATAGTATGAGTATATGTCATATATGTCATATTTTCATTGGAGAATTAGTTAACCTCTTATTATGCAACTTATGTAAGTTAAGTCTCATTTATTGAATAAGCTATGGCATTTTAACTACTTTCAAATAAGCTCCAAAGACAGCACTGGAAAGCTAGAACCAAAAATGTTGAATAGGTTGATCATAAGAATTAGTGGTGAGGAATGGAGTGCTAATACATGTGCATAACAGAAGAAATTGTCACGTGAGTTTAGTTTTGTAAGTTTTACCTTCTTGCAAACAGTGACAGAAAAGTGCAGGATTATTTGTTCTTGTTTTTTTGACAAGAATTATGCTTGGCATAAGAATCCAAGATCATTCCTTAAATCTCATAAGGAAAGAAAGCTAAATTTTCAAATAAACAATGTTTATGTAGAGACATTAAAAAATCACTGATACATTCTGTTGTCAGTAAATGGCCTAAGAAATTTGTATGTTTATCCAGTGAATGCTTTCCCTTTGCTTTAACTTTATGGTTTAGATGTGCCAAATATAAATAGGCAAACATAAATGGAAAAATTTAGACTGAATTTTTAAAACTTAAGGCACACCTTATTTATACAAGAAGAACAGAATATATTTATACTATTATATCAGTGGTGTCATTGAGGGGAAACAGGGTGGTTACCTTTTCCCCCTCCTAGTTAACCTTTGCAGGTGATATAATAGATATTGGGGTGAGGAAGAGTGTGCAAAAGATTCAGTGGCAGGTTGTTAAACTATTTGTTCTTATTTTTTATGTGCATGATGTGTATTGAATACCATTGTGAATTATACTTTTATAATTACATGTTAATAATTATTAGTTCATAATTTATGTGGAGTTCTTATTCTTCCTGGCTATCATTTTGTCGATGTCGGGCTCTGTAACAGGACATGTTGATGGTCTGCCGCTTACTTGCATTTGTTTTAAAACACAAAGGGGTATAGACGTACCGCAATAGCCAATGACAGTCAGCTGTTCTCTTGCACCTCCGCGACACTAAGCTGAAGTGTTGAAAAGTTGAAAAGTTGAAGAAGGGCAAAAGGAGGTGAGTCACCCTCAGTGACACTCAATGGCAGCTCTGTATTATATGTATTATATGTTCCAGGAAATTTAAAAAGTAAGTGTTATTTAGTGCTATTAAATGACTCACATTTAAATTTAATGTTCATACTATTTTGAGCTATTAGACTTTAACAACCTTAATTTGCTAATCAGAAGTATAAGTATCACCAAATAATTTGGCATCTGGAGTTTTCTAATAGCAAACTAAGGAGCAAGTCACTCTTCCAGTCCACCTCATACACGGGCTCTTGGTTGTGCTGCAGCAGTAAGTAGGTAGAGTCTGTCTAGTGAACGCGAGTGCAGTTTGCCTCACAAAGGGAACTCGCCCTCCCGCCCACTAATGACCATCATAAATCTATCTCCACACTTCAGAAATGGAACACTGTCATTGAGGACCAATAGCAACTCTGATTTTTTCGAAGTGACAGTCGCATGTCTACTCCATGTGGAGTCTCAGTTGCCAAAGTTCCAACTTCCAGTTGATCTGTTTCATTACGTGCAGAAATTCGTTGTATGTCACGATGTGGAGACCACGGGAAGGAAATGCAGTAGTAAATGCAAATGAAGTAGTAGATTACTTTCAGTCAAGTGAAAATAATCAAAGTATGACAATAGTGTGAATAACTGGGCCGAGTTATATTACTGGAAAAGCCTCAAAAAACAAAGTTATAACGGGAACTGTTTCTAAGCAAATTCAAGCGCTTGTTTTGAACACATATAAATATATATATATATATATATATATATATATATATATATATAACTAAGGAAGTTTTGCAGTAATGGACATAAGATAATTTATCGAGATTCAACTGTATTGGAACACCACAGTGAAGCGAAAAATTATTAAATTTTAGATGAGTCGCATTTTTTACACATCTGCTTCACTTTCGTTTTTTTTAATGATTTGGCTTCTAAATGGTCCCATGCTGTGTTTCCTAGTAATTTTACAAGTTTCAGATGTAGGTTATACAAAGAGAGGTCTATATTAGTTATTTTTCTGTAGTGATTTGTTTTTTCGGCTTTTAACACGGCTTTTTCAGCAGCTAATTGTTCTATACTGTTATTGTTAAATTTTACTATTTAATAAGATAAATAAGATAATAAGATAATAAGATAATTTATTTAGCCGAAACCTCGTACGATACCCATGACGTATCGAGAAAGGTGGCAACCTTGCAGAAAGGTCTGGGAGAAGGAGGGTCTGTGATGTAAAACGATTATAAGGGTTCGTCAAAGGCAGCAGCCGACGTGCACATGAGTTAACCAAACAGACTCTACAACTCAGTGTATGCAGAAAGTTGATGCCATGATACTGCTACACATCAGGCTTTATCACTATCAGTTATATATCACTGTAATCTTCTAAAGACTTACGCCCGACATTTCACCATCACTATCACGACAATAAACAGGCACTCCCACTAGGGGCTCAATGGTAGCTCAATGGGTTAGAGCGACTGGATGGAAACCAGGAGATCTGTGGTTCAAATCCCGGCCATGGCATTGAATTTTTCATGTTGACTCTATCAAACACGTACTAGTTTCTGTATTTCAATAAGTAACTGATTATCCTCACTAACCAAGTAGGTTAAACAATGACATGTTTCTGGTGCTTAATGGAGGGGTGAGGTCCAAGACAATATTTGCAACCCTTGCTGGTATAGACTCGTCCACTGGCTCCAAATTATTTCATTGCCAAATTGTTTGGCGATAACAATAAGTAAAATTTGTACATTTCTTGTATGTTTTTATTTATAAAAGGAGGCACTAAACTGCAAACTTTTTATAGCAAAGCACAATATCTTTTACAGTGCCACAAAGGGTTTTGAGCTCTTTGAACATTACTTGCATTAGTTCCACAGCACTCCAGACAATGTATTGCTACCAAATGGAGACATTTTTAACATGTTTCACATTAGAAGTAATGTTTTGGAAATCTTTTTAACTTAAAAAAGTCTTAGTTTTATTAACTTTCTTTCTGAGTTATTACAAGATTAAAGAGTGTAAGCCCATTTGTGGGACACTCTGTATATGGAAACAGCTGAAGAAAACAGTGCTACTTTTCTTAAACATGATGGTTCCTTTTTCTACAAATTGGTGCAAAACCCCATTCAAACCTCAAATAAGGTAAATCAGATTTTCAATCAGAGAGGCAGTAGATTTTTCAATGCAAGATATAAAGGGTAATTCTCCTCTATCAGTTGTAACATCTGATAATTCTACTCTGCAAAGTAATCAGGGAAAATATGGAAATAACACTACTTTTCTGGATTTGTAATTTCTTGCTGATTCAGAATAGTCTGTGATTAATATTACATTATTTTGTAATATTTGGAGAGGAATATTGTCCTGAATACAAAACATCCATGTTAGCAGAAATGACATATAACTAATATTGAATGCATAAAAACAAGTAAAAGTTATATGGAGAAAGCATTAAAAATCCATCCAGAATAGAATGGGATTTAATTACGTTATCTTATAGTGGAAGGGATATATAGGTACTCTTATTACCAGACAACATTAATTTGCTACTAAATCAGTCATGGCCATCACTAATGCATGACAAGGTTTTCATGCACTTCAGAACTATAAGATTCCAATCTCTTCTGAAAATTAACAATTAAGGTCCAGTATTATTGTCCTTCTTATGTTCTTGTGTTCCTGTTCTTGTTCTTCATGTTTTACTGTAAAGTGTTGCGCTTTCATGCTGTACCTTCCAGTTGATCTTTAATATTACCTGAATGATAAATTATTACTTTTCCACAGTTAACCAAGAGATTTTATATATTGTTTGTTCTCAAGTACAGTACATGTAGTACTATGTAGTGTTATGTAATGTAAGATGTTAATTATTCTTAATTTGGATGTATACCATTTGTTTGCCTGAATTTCATTTACAAATTTATAGTATGCAGAAAATCTCAATGATGCTATATTAATACATAAGACAAGTAAAAAATACAAAAAGTATTACAAAATACCTTTCCATTAAAATTACATTAAACTCTCACTAATCCGGTCCTAAGTGGTGTGGCCTCTTAGTAATCGGCCCACTTCTGGCCTCTTGTAGCTTGCGTAATATTAAAAGCAAAAATGACATGCAGCAGTGTGTCAATAACATGTCAACAATTTTATTGTTATTGTTGTTCATGTTACTCAATTTGTGCATTCCTCTACAATGCTTCTAAACAAAGCATGTTACACTAGACCTAAAACAACATTTTGGATAAGTTGAACCAACAAGATACATGCAGTACCAATGTAATGCGCCTAACGCATTTGCATGATAAAGCACGCTGCTGTCGCACATCATCATTGCAGCAACTAAAAATTTAGGACATGTTTTGTAGTGAGTGATACTGTATGTGCACACCAAATGTATAAGTTTTGTATGAAAATTAATGTATCGTTGGATTAATAAAGTACAATGTAACCAAAAATTATCAAATCAATAATCCAGCACTTCAGCTAATCCAGCATCCATATCTGCAAGGAATGGCTGGATTAGTGAGAGTTGAATTTATTTTCTTTTTCTGTATTAGCTGAGTTCGATCTGTGTAAAGAAATCAAGAATATTCCAAAATCAGAGTTGGAGTAGCAAGAAACTAAAATGATTGTATACCCCCTCAGTGGAAGTTAAGAAGATACAAAATGAATTTTAAATTACTTTGACCATATCTTTATTGATAAATATTTAATAATTCTATTATATTGTGATATAAAGAATCTAAAAGGAAAGCAATATGTCAAAGAAACAATACAAAAGCAATGCAAAGGTTACATAAAGACAAAAGATGCTTAGTTTCAAATTCAGGAATTTTGTTCTTACACTTCTACTCTTAATCTGCTTGTAATCTGCTTATGTTTTAATGTATTTATTAAGCTTGTTATTAAAACAATGACCAGTTTTGTTAATTCTTCTATTTGTTCTAATACACTTACCATTTGTGGCAACCAGATGTCCCCATATTTATTCTCCTTACTTCAGTTAAGCCAACATTTTGTGACAATATAAACCTGCCAGCCTTAGAAGGGAAACTGATATAAACAAAAGCACATAGCAAGCTTGTGCATCAGCAACAGGTTATAATGTAGTTCCATGTCAGACTATGGAATTTAATTTTGTTTTATATTATTTAAGAATTTACTTCCTTAAAAGTCACTGTTAGAGTGATATGCATATACATAATTTTGTATATCTACTAAAATAAGATTGGTCAGTCTTGTTGCATTTATTGCAGTACGACTAAGCTTAATAATTTTTATAAGTAAAACCAAGATATATATGTGAAGCATCCCAAAGGGAAACTTTTGAGAAATAGTGAAAAAACTATTGTACTGAATGTTCTTGCTTGGACTTGCAAGTTCTGTGAGAATATAATGGAAGTATCCACAACTGTTTCTTGTGTTCTTCATTGCATAAAATCAAACTTGGCTGGTAAAATGTTGCAGCTATGTTATTAAATTAATTATTAGTGTTAAAGAAAAGAGTATTATGTGATAGTTCAGAAATAAACATAACTGATGTACAGTTAGGTTGTTCAAGTGGTTCACATCATAAGCATGTATGTATCTTTCATCCAGGGTGTAGTAATATAATTGTAGACCAATATTTCACATGCTTTTACCTTTTACACCAGTTTCCCTTCTAAGGCCAGTGAGATTATACAGAGTAAATCACCTAAAACTTGTACCACCAATATTTCTGAAATGAAAGTGTTACTGATGTGTGGTTTTCACAGCATTGTTTGGTAGTTAGGGACTCGTAGTTTTAGCCTATAAATAGATTTTAATAACACTTAGAAGGTGTACTTTTGGAGCAAATGTACACTTTTTTTTAAATGGAACAATGCCTAATTAGATCAAAAATCAAAAGTATGGTAAATTAGAATTTTAATGGTGTTTTTCGCAGGATTCTAGTGCGAGTAGTTCATGAAATATCTTATTTTGAAAATTTTACACACCTACAATTATGTGTTCTATTCAACCAGCTTAGTCGATTGATAGGATGTTGTTATGGTTTGGTTATACATGTTTGCGGTTCATTTGTGCATTGCAACATTCTAGTCAGTGATAGTTCAAGAAGAAGGTTGTGAATGAAGATTAAATTTACCAATGCAGAAAAAGTTGACATGGTGTATGGACATTATAGGAAGAATGCAGTTCATTCTTGTATAGTGTATATGGAAAGATGTCCCAATAGGCTTCTAGCATCTCGGCAATTATTCATCAACCTCTTCAACCAGTTATGTGAAAGTGGTAGTAACATCAAGAAAAGTAACAAAAACAAATAGGTGATTGGAGATATAGGAGAAATTAATGTTTTGGCTGCTGCTGCAGTAGATCTGCTAATTAGTTCCCACACAATCACACGTGGGAGTGGAATGAGTCAGGCAAGTGTATTTCGCATTCTTCATCGACATAGGTTCCATCCTTAATCACATCTCTCTCCATCAAGAGCTGCATGGAAACGATTTTGAGAATAGTGTTAATTTTGCAAATGGACATGATACTCGAATAGTTTTTTTCAATTAATTTGTAATTTAACTAATGTTTGATTTTTAGTTATATTCTTTGTACAAATAGTACAACATGCTCACACACATACACACATTTTCCTAAAAATACATTTAATACAGGACACTACATAGCTTGTATTTCCTGTAAAATTTCCATATTGTGACTTTGTGGGTTCATAGAATTAAAAGTCCGAGTTGCAGATATTCCAAATATTCTTTATTTCCGTAGAAATACACTGTTCAATTCTCACGTAACAACATTACATCACATACACACCACAATCTACCAAGGTCGATGACAATAACAAACAGCGTGCTGATTACATCAGCTCTCGTTACAACAACACTCCACAGCTGTTTACTGCTTATGACTTTCGCGACTGACTCTTGGCAAGTCGTCGCCTTCTTAAATACCTCATGGATAAATTCTAGATATTTCCGGAACAATAAAGAAACCGAATAATCTCTATCAACCAAGACGTCACCAGAAATTTCCATTTATCTCAGTTTGTTTGTTTCGGCAGGCTTTTATCTCGCGCTATCTTTAACTGCTTATGCAAGCTCTTTATTACCGTGAAACACTATCAGTTTGTTATCTATTTGCGCCAAAACTTTTTATGCCCGTTATATTGAATTTTTGGATGGAATTCAGTAATTCCTTGACTTGCTAGGCAGGTACAGGATATAGAAAGAAAAACAAAATTAATTCAGTGATCCTCAAAACATATTTGATGGTACCTCAAAATTGAATTTTTTTTTTTTTTTTTGGGTGGAAAAGGTTAAAAAAGTAGAACTCATTAAAATATAGGCTAACTTAAGACTTCAAATAATAATTTCTTGTCGCATTGACGGTTTGTAAACTATTTATCTTTGTATGCTTTCCTAGTATTTCTGCTTTCATTAAAATATGCAATTCTTATTGTTTTATATAATATATTACTAACATAAAATATATTAAGTTTGTATGTCTGTGTATGTGTTTTTATTTATTTAACATGCTGCTCCAATGTAGGTAAGTTATATCAGAAGATAAATGAAATGGGTGAAATGTTGTTCAAATGAGCCCAGGGTACATAGAGCTTAGAGTTACCCAACATAATCTTTCAGGATTGGAGAAAACCATAGGAAATACTTTATCCAGATAATTCATTCTGACAGAGATTCGAAATCGGGACCTCTTGAATGGAAGGCAGACAGAGGTATATGTACATGTGTCTTTTATAGCCTCCCATCTCACTTTATACTGCTATACTCGAATTAATATACACAACACTAATAATTAAAATCTCAGAAATCATTTGAACTTTTCCAATCTATCTAAAATACTACTATAAAAATGTTTTCCCTTGTACGCGCTCGATACCGAGCGAGATGTTTCCACTGTAGTGTGTAAGACCAGTATTCGAGAGTTAGCGGTTGAATTGCGTCGAGCCCACTCTGACCATTAGATTTTGGTGGTTTTCCCTGATCGATAAAGCGAAAGCTTTCCTTTCACGATTTCATTCCTTTTCTTTCGCTTGTGTTTCCCATGTGTATCCAGCGTTCGCTGCAATGGGCACTGTCGGACAGACGGGACACATGACCCAGAGGTCTGTTTGGTTTCAAAGGTCCCACATCGCAGTCCCACATCGCCCTCTCTAGATGGCTCCAGTAGTGAACTGGTAAACGTTAGGGATTTCTACATGTCTGCTTCCGGGTTGTAGTCCCCTATGATACGCCCGCCTCTGTAACGTAGGTGGTAGCGTATGTGCCATATGCTTAAGAACTCCCGAGTTCGAATATCGGTCAAGGTGGGATAAAACCTTATCTGGATAAGGTTTCTTTCCGTGGTTTCCCTTATCCTGAAAGATAAATGTGCTCTATGGACCCAGGACTTATTTGAGCATCATTCCACCCACTTCCATCCATCGTTCGATTTTTTTTTTTTTATTATTAATTTACGTCCTCCAACGTTCCATTTATATACCGCCTTTAACTGCTATGGTCATATCGGCGGCCGTTCTCCTTTGGAACATACTGAAGGTGTTAACTCGTTAGCTTTGGTTTTTAATCATTAGATCACGCACACATTCACACTCTCATTCATACTTCCAGACTCTGGGGAAGATGAGGAATTATCTTGGTCGGAGAAAAATCCCCACCCCCACCGCAATCGAACCCGGGACCCCTAGCACGGCAGGCAGGTGCTCTACCGACTGAGCTACGGGGAGAAACATCTTATTTAGGTTACTAGCAACACAGAATTGATGTACAACTAGTATGTTTTGCAACAGTGCAGTCCTGCCCAAGAAACCCACAAAACGCAAAGTAAATGAAATGTGTAGTGTTTAACGCCCGCTTTTACTACATACGGCACCACAGGCGGTGACACTGATGATACATGAGATAAAGATGGAGCACCGGTGGAATGAGATGGCGGGGGAAACCGGAGATCCCGGAGAAAACCCGCCCAAGCGCCGTGTTGTCCACCACCAATCTCACTTTGCGGTCGCCTGGAATCGAACCCGGGCCGCCTTGGTGAGAGCTAAGCGGTCTAACCACTGAGCCACGGCGCAGCCAAAACGCAAAGTGATACCTATTGTACTCACTAATGGCTTTGTACCGAGGGTGTGTGGAGTGGAATGGGTAAGCAAATGGTCATTCAGTTCTTGGAAATAAGTTTGTTAAGAACTTGGACAAATTGTACTGTGTTAGGGCCGGCAAGATCAGCATTCGAAATGCGAAATGTTTTACCTCTACATTCCCCCGTCCCTTTTCCCTCTCTCTGGCAGTGAACAGAAGGTGACGTGTGCTACAGTGGCGTCAAAGGGTTTTGGATGAAACTCTCTTCCTTCGATAAGAAAGCACGGTAAGGATAAATGGCACTCGGGGATATGAATGAAGGACCCAGTGGCAAATGTTAGATGGCTTATATTGGCATTGTATGAGAAACCGCCCTCTTACCGCATTACTGGCTCTAACCAAACCTGAGGCCGCGCCGTGGCTCAGTGGTTAGACCGCTTGGCTCTCACCAAGGCGGCCCGGGTTCGATCCCAGGCGACCGCAAAGTGAGATTTGTGGTGGACAACACGGCGCTGGGGTGGGTTTTCTCCGGGACCTCCGGTTTCCCCCACCATCTCATTCCACCGGTGCTCCATCTTCATCTCATGTATCATTAGTGTCATCGCCTGCGGCGCCGTATGTAGTAAAAGCGGGCGTTAAACACTACATTTCATTTAACCAAACCTGAAATTGACAAAAGTAGTTCTACAGAATTAACATGTTTATTTCCTTTGTTTTGTTTTGAAGTGCTAGTTATTTCCCTTATTCTGCTAAAGATATCTCAATACTTTGTATGGTAATGTATTCTATAAAATAAACGTCACAATCCATCTAAAAAGTGCATTGAAATTGTTTAAAATGTACATTACTAAATAATGCTTGCAATAAGGTGCAGCTTAGGAGATGTGTGTACAAAACCCAACCATGTTTTCTTGAACGCGCAGTGGTGTGTTGCTTTGAAAGCTTATAGATTCCAGCATGAGTCGCAATGAACCTCCTTAGGGTGAAGCTCGTAATGCATCCAATGTTAGTAAGACATATCAAAATTGTGTCATCGTGAGGGGGGGGGGGGACAAGAAGAAAACAAAACGCCATTGCACTGTTTAGACTGCCACGCGACTAGAAACGGAATCCTATTTTAGCTGGCTGTGTTTACCTGTTTGTTGAAACTAGTGGAGACAAGAGGAAGGGTAAATTCACACTTACAGTGCCTTCCTTCCCGGCCTGTATTATGCCTCTGCCCCAAGTGGGGCATCCCTGGGAGGAAGGATGAGGCAACCAAGGAATCACGACAGTACAGAGGGCAGGGTCCATACAATTACCCAGTAGCAAACTCCCCGGCAGGCTAGTACAACCGGTATCCCACCCACCTTGGTCCTGAAATGGCCCACTAGGCCGGACCGAAGACCAAAGACCGAAGATCGTTCTACCGAAGGAGGAAGTGTTTACCAAGAGTATATCATCCTACCATGCACCTCCGAGACTCTCACGACACTTCTACCCTGAAAGAGACTACCAGATGAGAGATTATGTGAAATGATAATAGAGTTGAAATGACGATACAGGAAATTCGGTGGATGTGATAAACCTACCCAGCGTTCGCCTAGCGACCCGGGAAACCCACCGAAAAAAACATGGGTCAAGAAGGCCGACCGCGGGAACGGAACCTGGACCTTCCAAATTCGGGCCACAGACGAAACCGCCTGAGCAATCCCGCTCGTTCCTGGACACCAAAGTGAGATGAGCCTTGCAGTTGACGTCATTAAACTTACTTCACAACTCTAAAATACTGGAGAAGCACTAGTTGCAACGTATTTTATTTTTGCACTAAATAAGTTTAAAAAATGGTGTACTTACAGATGTATGATTAAAACGGAGAAAATGTTTATAAATCCCTGAGATATTTCAATTTCTTGAAAACGCTTACTGACGAAAAACTTCCTCGATTTATGGAAATGCTGCAGACGAATGCTGCAAAGCCCGCCTCGGTAGCATAGAAGGTAGTGTCTGTCTCACGTTCAAGAGGTCCCGAGTTCCAATCTCGGTCAGAGTGAGTTACCTGGATAAGGTTTCTCCAGGGTTTTCCCTTATCCTGAAAGACGAATGTCGGGTAGCTCTAAGCTCTATGGACCCTGGACACATTTGAGCATCATTTCACCCATTTCATTCACCGTCCGATATGACTGGGAGGTCGATAGGTTTCAAAAAATCCATTTTTTGTTTTTAATATTAAAAAGTATATAATTCTTCAGCTTTAAAATTATATATAAAACATAGGTTGTCAGCTGGTATTAAAGTCATTTAATTCGTCAATTTAAACATGGCGGCGTAATGATACGTCCACTTCCTGAGAATGGTGCTTAATCTCTAATCGTGATTTCCCAAAACCTTGACTTGTCATACTTTAGGTGCATGTTTCTCAAAAACTATAAAAGATATTGACACAAAATTTGTAGTGGTTATTTGTCAATGTTCCTTGAACACATTTGGCTAACATTTATATTCATATGATTTATAAAATGGATAAAAAAATATTCAGTCCTTGAAAATATTGTCCTTTTTTTGTACTCAAAACTAATTAATTTTTCATGGGCATAGTATAAACTATATGTGATTTTCGTTTAGCCGATATTATAAAATTGTATCTCAGGTTATTTAGGATAAAACTTGGTGCATGTAGCTTTAAATTCCTACAAGTAAAGTGCACCTGAAATATAGGGTGCAATATTTTTTCAGGACACACGGTGTGATTTATGCCCCTTTTGCATGGACCTATGTGAACGTAATATAAATATTATACAGTAGTTAAATGCACACGTCCTTATACAGTAAGCATACCGAATTTCAGTTTCTGATAATGTTTAGTTTTCTATATATTCAAATTTTAATATTGGTAAAAATTAGCCTTGTCTGGGTTAAAATATCCTTCCAGTGCCCTTAACGTTGGAGGACGTAAAATTAAAAAAAAAAATTAAAAAAAAGAATGCTGCAAAGAATGTAAATATTGTTTTATCAGGCTTTTTTCCCCCTATACTCTTCATTTTATGTAAGCACCTTAATGTAATGCATGGGGGATGTAAAGAGCAAGTAAAGCAACTTACTGTAATCAACCGTGAAAAGCAAAGCATAATAATTTTCCATAGGTATTAGCAAAACGTAGCGCAGCGGTTCAGTTAGGCTCATTAGCATATCCGTAAAATCACTCTGCTGTAACTGTAGGTTGACAGTATACCCAACGTGACACAAATCGACAGGAAGAAGAAGAAGAAGCGTTCAACTTCCTCACACCGACCCCTAGAGGACGGCTGGAGAAAGTACCTACAGACTGTCGTCATTCTACTGTAGGTGTTTGTGTGTGGTCAACATGTTTTATTTCCTGCTGCTCCTGGTGCCATTCCTTCAGTTACCGGCACGTAAGTGCTCTATGTTTTAAGTACATATTTGCAGTGGTAACTTTCGCTTTCTACGTCAGGAAGCTCCCGGTGGAAAAAAAATCAATTCATAATTTTCATACTAAATATTTAAATACTATTATTCTATCAGTGTATATTTCAACGGTTCTATATTTATATAAAGAAAGAATGCAGTCATTGTCACTAAAGAATTAATGAAGATATAATTAAGGAACAAAAAATTAGATTAACGAACAAACTTATACTCAAATTATTGCATTTCCTTTCCATCAAGTTTAAGCTATATCTCTAAGTTAATGAAGTTTGAAGTCTTTGAAAATTTCTCTTTTAATTTTAAGCAAGAAAACGGGGAATCGATTGATTTGTCTGTCTTCACAATATCAAACGCGCTCTTAAGACTTGCTGCAAAACACTCATCTGTTTTACTGCACTCAATGTTTAACTTAATCGTAACTAAATTACAGAATCTGTAATGTTCTATCTGAATTCCCAAGTAACAGTGCAATGTGAAAGAGTTGTTATTAATTCCAAACCCCAAGACTTTATCATTATTTTTTATATTTATTATTGTAAACTTATTTTTAAAAAAATGTTCAATAAGAAAGCATTATACATTGTTGGAAGTTTTTGTGACGTGAACGAGATTAATCAATGAGTGAAAGAAAGATGTGTAATATAGAGTGAGTTATGAATGTGAAATATGTGTGGAGACGTTTGTGTTAAGGAAACGCGAATCAATAATCCTGGCATCTTGCGAGTTGTTAAGACGTGTTCTTAAAATGTGCATTTAAAAGATATATAATAATTAATCTTCTTCTGTAAAACGACGCTAAAGAGATACTTCGTGTTATTGTCATTTTCGAAAAGGTGCCAAGGAAGTAAGATGTAAGTATTTAATAATCCTGTTCTTCTTAATAAGGGATGCCGATGGTTTTTATTTAAAAGTGTGAATGCTGCATTTTATATTTACTTGATAAATAAGAAGGGTATGGAAAGAAGAAGACAAATAGTAACAGTTATTTCGTAAACAACGCCCAGTTTCTTCATCTTAATTTGAGGCCACGACTTTGAGAAAAGTACAAATTAATTTTCGGCTCCAAATTAATTTTTTTATCTCAACCGGGAATTTAATTCCATGAGGGATTATTCTACAAAGGGCCATGCAACCTATGACAACATAAAACGTCATATATATAAAAAATCATCTTCAAATTGTAAATGTGTTTATGTACCCTTCTAGCTTGCTTCCAGGCCAAAATATATCCCCCACAGGGATTCAGTGATACGCTTAGATGAATGTGACTCAGAAAATGAAAACCCTTAGCAGTGTATTTTCAGAGAAAAATTTGCAGGTTTTATTATTATTACTATTATTATTATCATCATCACCATCTTATTGGTGTCCTTCAACTTTGTCATATCGGAAGATGAATGAAAATTGATAGACAATTATATTGTGACTTTGTCTGTTCGTAGAATTAAAAGTCCAATTTGCAGAATCGTTCTTTGCTTCCATACAAATACACTATTCAATTCTCACGTAACAACATTACGTCACATACACCACACAATCCACCAAGGTCGCTGACCAAAACAAACAGCGTTCTGATAACACCTGTTTACATCAGCTCAGCTGTTTACTACTTACGACTGTTCGCGACTGACTCTTGGCGAGTCGTCGCCTTCTTAAATACCTCATTGATAAATTCTAGATATTTCTGGAACAATTCAATTCATTCCATGCCAGAGGATCTACTCCCATTAGTCCTAGACCCGTAGGACCAAGGACCCGGGCCTCCTTCTACCAGGGGCAAGACCTAGAGACTAACAAGCCCCCCCCCCCCCAATCTGGTCCTGTGGACTCAAGAAGGGATGGAAGTGGATACGCCTCTTACGCGCGCCAACTCCAAAATGGGAAGGCTACCGATATAACCTCGGTGGGGCCGCTTGGCGATCTAGCACACCTACTAGCTATGCTGGCTAGTACGCGGGAATATTAATGGCTTCCCTCAACCCCGTCCGGAGACGTATGCGATCTCCCACGGGTATTGGGAACCACTGCCCCCCTCGAGTCCAACCCAATCCAAACAACTCCCAAAGGGAGGGCGCCGAATGTTCACCCTGAGGTTCCTCTAGTAACGTCAGAGGTACCACGACTGCTAAGGGTCCGTAGCGCCCGCACTACGGTAGCTGAAGGGGACGGATCCCCTTTCCTACGGGGATTTCCGGAACAATAAATAAACCGAAACATCTCTATCAATCAAGATGTCACCAGAAATTTCCATTTATCTCAGTTTGTATGTTTCGGCAGACCTTTATCTCGCGCTATCTTTACTTTCCGGCTCTTTATGTACACAAGCCGCGCTATCGTAGATAACGGCTTCGCGACTATATTTTATTCTGGTCCACGTTGGGGATAGAATATTCCTTCGTTGAGAAGACGCTTGTAGAAACTGTATTTCCCTGTTTGCGTATTAAAATGTTAATATCTACGCCGAATGTCGATGATTACTGTTAAGAGTCTTGCTGTAGTAGTTAATTTGCATTTCCTTTGTCCCGTCTAGAACTTAAACGGTGCACGAAACTTATACCTCAGAGTCTGGTCTCGGAATAATGTGAAATGACATTATGGATCATTCCAAATAACAATAAAATTCTTTTTCCATTATATTTTACTTTGCAATCACTTAATAAAGGATCTTTCAACAAGAGTGTTTTATCTTTGGATTTAAATAAAACACGTTCTATAAATGATAAAAGTTTATTTAATTTTTTATTTTGGAACGTAATTAATTTCATTATTGTGGAAGAGAACATCAGTCAAGTGACCTCCACGACTTCGTTTTATTGCGCGTAAACGGTTGACTAAATTTTCAATGACAGAAGAACGTAAATAGGTCCAACTTCACCAATAACACGCCTGATGTTATTCATAAGATCATTTACTGTTTCTGGCTGTTGGTATAAACTCAAGATTTAACATAATCCCACAAGAAATAATCCAATGACGTTAAAACACATGATCTCGGAGGCCAGTTAACATCACCACTACGGGAAATGATGAAACCTCTTAACTTCTTCAAAAGATCGATTGTTTCGAGAGCTGTATGACATGTGGCACCATCTTGCTGGAACCAGATATTTCTGAGATCCATGCCATCCAATAGAGGATCAAACGCCGAATCGTCCTCTTGCAGGGACAATTGTGCACACCGTAAACTTCACGCATTACACGGAAGGTTTGGAGAACAGAAGATCCATTTTGATAATAAATTTTCCCAATTTCTACCCGTTGCTGTATGCTGTAATGTTCTATGGCTATTTGTCAATAACAACTGTAACCACATGAAAAAAATGACTGCTGTAACTGAATAACCACGACAGCTATCACATGTCAGAGATAGGGCACTCGTGATGAAAGGCCTTTTACAACAGAAAACACAATTTACATAAAACTCTTCCTCTTAAAGAAAATGTAACTTTTCTCACGCGCGTCGCTTATAAAAGATAATATTATTCATTTTTCGTCCTCCTGGATACCCTTAGTTCCGTCGCACATTTAAACTTTCATAGCCCACTCCATAAACTGCTTTCCTTTACTCACTGGTTCCACATTTAAAATATAGATATTTTAACACTTTTTAACATTTTAACCTCGCTCTAAAATAACACATATAATTTCACAACATATATAAACGATAATTATGATCGGGGCTAAACAAAAGCAACTGTTTCAAAATGGATGAAATGATGCTCAAACGAGCCCGGGGTCATACAGAGCTTAGAGTTACCTGACATTCATCAGATTTGCAGTGATCGAATAAACTATGTAAAGGACCTCTCCATCAGCTCCATTTATCGCTGAATTGCGCAATACCTACAGTAATATAATCTGTATTTATAAGAAGAAAAATGACGAATAAAATACAAAGAACTTAAGTGTCTGCAAATAACATAGTGTCACCGAACGTCGGAACTCCCTATAGAACCGACCGGCAGCAGCAGGAGACGGTAGGCGTTCGCCACGCCCAGTCATTTGTCTTATAGCGGTAACGAGGGTTGGCTGGAAAAAACATCACTGTGTCGTCTCTTTTCGCTCCACCTGAGTTCTCGAACTTACGGATATTTCATCTAATCCAGAACCTTCTAGATTGGCCAGCTGACCCTATATAAGCAACACTTCGGGCTGGAGGAAAGTCAGTGCTTGGCAAGCAGCGAAGTAGCGCCGTGTTAATGAACGAGAAGACTGTGCAACGGAAGAATTTACGTAATTGTGAGCGTACAGTGGAACTGCAACGGACGAACTGGTGAATTGTAATTGTGTGCATTACGTAATTCTGTGTAATCGGCAAGTGTTCAACTGTAAGTCGGTGGAAATAAAGAACATTGTTGAGTTTGTGTAGTTGGACTTTTCATTTCACGAACCCACAAAGTCACAATAGATACACGTTATCCTTGTCCATCGAGTCTGAAGCCCATGGACTCTTAGAACAGTCACCTTCGAGTATTTGTATAAGGTTGAAACATGTGTACATCTTCAAAATGTAACCTTGGGGGAATATTATAAAGAAGATGCATTTTCTGAATTACTTTTCTCAAAATGCTCACATTTCCTTTTCTACCAAGCAGACAAGTTATAAATAGTAAGGTAAGTTTTAACATTACTGCTTAACAATCGTGTGTTGATATTTTCGTCTTTTTATATAAGGAATCCCTGAAATAAATATTTTCATGTTTCCAATTTACTTCCTGCTTTGAAAACTGAAATTACGTAATTGTATGCAAGTTATCTAATGCCCGTCTCTTCGGTGTCAGGATAGCGTATCTGCCTCCCACTTAAAAGGTACTGAGTTCAAAACTTGGTTAGAGATTTTTACCTTCAGATTTCTCTTTATCCTTAGAAGACAAATTTCGAATAGGTCTTAAGCTTTAAGGATCTCCTTTGAGTACAATTTCACCCATTTCATGCATTAATTCAAATAAAAATAAACTCACCCATCGCTCTTGTGAATATTATTTTGTCTTTATGTATATATCCATTGATGTACTCTGCTGTTAAAGTTTAAGCCAAATAAAGACCTAAATTTTTAAAAGTTGCCACTATAAATAATTATATTCTTAGCTTCTACAAATTAATATCAGAAAACTTATCTTTATATCCACTTCACGTTACTTAAAATAAAGCTTTGCGGAAATAGATTCATTAAGCATTTCAGATAGATATTTTTTTTTGCCCGCCTCGGTGGCGTGGATGGTAGCATGTCTGCCTCACGTTCAAGAGGTCCCGAGTTCGAATCTCGGTCAGGGTGAGTTACCTGGGTAAGGTTTTTCCGGGGGTTTCCCTTATCCTTCAAGACGAATGTCGGGTATATATAAAAGCATTTCACTGAAGATACAAGAGAGATATGGGAAACCGGACGATAGTCAGATGTTACCAAAAGCTGGTCGTTCCACACCTTTCAGATATCCTGAGAAACAACCGAAAAGCGACAGGACTTGAAAAAAAAATGCTGCGTTATAATCACACGACTTTCTCTAGCCTCTGTCGTTTATTGTTTATTAGTGACTATAGCAATTAGTCCGGCTTAAATTCATTTTTCTATTTACTTCATTTTAATTGAGATAAGTATTTGCAGAAATACCTGCCTTACGCATTTCATTACGAAAACAGTGATTTTTTTGTAGTGTTTAATGCCCGCTTTTACTACATGCGGCACCGCAGGCAGTGACGCTGACACATAACATGAAAATACAGAACCGGTGGAATGAGATGGCGGGGGAAACCGGAGATCCCGCAAAAAATCACCCCAGCGCCGTGTTGTCCACCAATTTCTTTGTGGTCGCCTGTGATCGAACCCGGGTCGCTTTGGTGAAAGTCGAGTGGTCTAACCACTCAGCCACGGCGCGGCCCATTCCATGTAATCGCAAGAAACAACTGAATGTCGCCAGAATTCTAAGAAGGCAATGAACAATTCGAACAATAAAGAATATCTTCGAAATGACTGACGACACAGAATATTTATGTAAAATAAACTACATATTTTAAAGAGATCTGTATTTTTTTGGAGTCATTTTTCGTATATCGCCTAACATTTAGATGTTAACGTAGTACTATAAAACTCCTTCGGAATGCGGAGGAATCCACAGACTATTCCTAGAAAATTAAATATACTATACGTGCAAGATTTCTTGAGCGTTCGGGTCCCAAGTCCTCATTCGGTAGGTTTCGCCTATTTCCGTAAACACAGATGACAACTTTGAAACAGGAAATACGCTACACACTGTGACATCTGGTGGCTAATATGCTAAGCTTTCACACGTACGCCATTTCATTTTGAGCAATATTGAGGTTAATTATTAGCTAACCAGTTTACAACAAATCTAAAAGCAAGACTGTGTTGTCAGTGTTATGGCTCTCGAAAGGAGACACACTATTTTTCGTCTACGTCCGTATAACTGTGATCTGAATGCAACTGAGCTGGCGTGGGCAGAAATAAAGAATGTTTACAAAGTACGCAATGTTAACGAGAGCCACAAATCTGCGGAAACTTGCTATAGAAGCGACGGATCGGGAAGGATACGCTAAGAAGGTCCAAGAGCTGGAAATGCAATATTGGAGAAACGATGGTGTAATAGAAAATGCAATTAATGAAATTATTAACACATTAGAGGATACAAGCGATGAAAGTGACGCAGTAGACTTGGAAATTGAAGAATCACAAAGCGAGTGAGTGTTTATAGCTGTCATAATATTTGTTTAATATTTTTATGTGTTTTATAACAGTAAATATATAAGCATATAGCGTATCGGATGGAGTTCAATTGTTTGTTGCCACATCTAATATCTTCGCTTATCTTACCGCAATTTGGCTGAATTGTATTTTTCTAGGTTGCCACACTGCAGAAACAAAAGCGTGTTAGCTCTCTCTTCTTCCCCTCTGCCCGCACCACACCGTAAATCGAGCGCTCAAGAAATCTTGCACATATAGTATACATTTTCTTTTTCATGTAAATATAATTAAAAACACATCACTGAACATTTTTAGAGGACTCTGCACTGATTGGTATTTATGCACCGTTCCCTTTTTAAGTCACATACTCACACATAAGCCCTCAATATTTCCGTGAAACCTCAACTTAGAATTTTTGGCTGGAATGTAACATTTCTTCTTACCTACTAAGTGTAGGTGGTAGAGAAAGTAACTCGCTACCAAGATGAAAACAACACCAAGTTGAAACAGGAAATAGAGAATAAGTATGCTGCATTATATGTATTTCAAATTAAACAGAGCCTAAGTAAAAGCCTAAAGATTCTTTAGTAGAATAAAATAATTTTGTATTATATAGTTTACAATAGCATGCTTCTGATGTGTTTTCACTTTCGTATGGAGATGGAAACAACCAAGGTTTTTGTCTGATCAAACGAGTGCATAACAACTTTCACAACACCCAACAAGATTGTTTTTTAATTTTTTATCACTTTCGTTAACCGAGGTAGTGTCAGTAAACTGAGATATTGGTAGGTTAAATTATTGCTTTGCTTATACTCGTCTATTATAAACTGAGTTATCGTATTTAAAAGAAAATCGAGAATATTTCATAAATAACTGAAGGCAACATGTGAATAATAATGAAGATTAGGACAGCTGACTGTAGGTATTTTGATTGGCTTATCAACAGGTATGTATATTTGCTTTTAACATAAATTACGAGGATAATTACGTCATTTACAGGACTGCTTCGGTGGTTGAGTGGTGTGCATTCTGGCTTCTCGACCCGGAGGTCCTGGGTGCAATTCTCGGCCCAGCAGGGGAATTAATAGGGTATTTATCTATCTGCAGAGTCTGGAAGTAGGAATATCTGTAAATGCCATGTGTTTTATTTATAATTATTAAAATACAACGTAGTCAACGAGTTGTATCTCAAGTTAAGGCCCCCAAAATGACCATAGAACTTATAGAGAGCTATTCAAATGAAAGAAGAAAAGAAAGAAAGACAAAAACCGATCTCCAGCCGTTATTTCATATTAGATACCGTAATCTGAGTGTAACTAAATGCATCGAGTAATTTCTAAAAATTATTAATACCTAAGTCTGCAGGACTTAGTACGGTATTACCACTTTTCGTTCGGTAAAGTCTGGAGTCTGTGCTAATGCTGATTGGGTAGAAGAGCGAATAAGATTTTACCAGAAGCTTGGTTGGAGAAACAGTAATTTCTTAGCAAATGGGGTAACACGTCAAGACTAAAGATATTGTCGCCAGGCCATTGTTGATTGAAGGCGGTGCGGGCAACGAGATCAAAGAGACGGCAGTGCAATGCGGAGATAAAAGCTCGCCGAAACGGCGTGGTGAGGGTAGACGGATTTTTCGAGAGTTTGCTTTGTTCTAGCCGGGTCTCGATTGTTTGAGAAATTTCTGGAATGTTAGTAAACTATAAAAAGGCAGCCCGCCCGCCAAAAAGACAGTTACCTGTAAAATCTGGGGCATGGCCGAGGATAGCTGGTTGGCATGGCTTCAACGTGCACAGAATAGACGGTCTATCTACTCTGTGGGCCGCTACTTTCCCACCAGGTTGCTTCATGAAGCCTCAGGTCTTCCATACGTGGAGGACGAGATTAGGCGCCACGCATCAAAATTATACGCCAATTTACCCAAACTTAGAAGCGCCCATGTCAGATCATTGGGAGATTATGACCCCACTAGACGTCGCTCTAGCCTACAGCGGGTATCCCGCATGGCTTGCGGGCATCCAAGATAACCCAGGAGCTAATCCTAATAGCAGCTAAAGCTGAGCTCCGCATATTCTCCTAAGCTTTTTGGCATCAAAATTACCAACCTAAATTTCAGAAACAAAACACCAGGGTGCTAAGCATTGCATCCTATCCTCTTATTTCCAAGGTACAATTACAGTAGGCTTACATATTAATTCCAATCTAAAAACCCACAAGTCATCCTACAGCATCCCGAACAAACCTTACCTGCGGTTAAACCCAAAACGGGTGTGCACGCAGCAAAAACCTTCTGGCTAAATACAGCCAGCCAGCCAGCACGATGAGCGAGCGAGAGCGAGAAAAAGACAGTCAGTCGGTAATTGAATGCGTGCGGGTAAACAGCTGTGTTTGTTGACCTTGTATGTTGTATTGTGTATGTGTACGAAGCGTACTTCTACGTAAATAAAGTGCAATTTTTTGTGTTTGTAACCTGGACTTTTGATTTCACGAACCCGCAAAGTCAAAATATCTTGTGAGCTGCACAGACATAAATTCTGGGAATGCTTTTACTACTCTAAGAGGTGATAGGTCTTCTAGTATTTTATGTTCGCAATTAACCAAACGAGCGCGGCAATCAGATCCAAAGGCGGGTTTTGTGTTATGAGATGGAGTACCCTGCAACATATACAAACTGAAAACTATGTTCAAAGAGCAAACATAGTTACCCAAGCGGCGCACATCATAACTTTGCTGACTCTTCCACCCTGAAATTATAGAAGGCGATAATGATCTCGATTATGATAAGCACACTTGGGAATTTTTAAGCAAAAGGCTTCAGGTAGTCTATACTCGACAATTATATTTAAAAAAAGTAAAAGCAACGGCCAAAGGGTTACTTACATGGAGTTAGAGCGCTCAATGAGTTAGAGCGACTGGAAGGAAACCAGGAGATCCGTGGTTTAAATCCCGGCCATGGTATTGAATTTTTCATGTTGACTCTATCAAAAACCTTAGCATATATCCCGGCTAGTGTGAAGAAATGATTAATTTCCTTCAATTAACTAAAATAATAAGAGTTAAATGATGAAGCCTGAGACTCAAGTACTTAGGATAGTAAGTCGCCACAAACGGTGCATCTCGAATGCGAGAGCCCCTAGTGGTTTGCTGGGGAAATATACGAGTCAAATGGAGAATTTAATGTCAGGACGGCGAATTGGCCATGGTAGCTCAATGGGTTAGGGCGACTGGAAGGAAACCAGGAGATCCGTGGTTCAAATCCCAGCTATGGCATTGAATTTTTCATGTTAAGTCTATCAAAAACCTTAGCCTATATATGGCTAGTGTGAAGAAATGATTAATTTCCATCACTTAACTAAAATTACAGACATTACCTGCAGTGCAGTAACTTTCGGCGAAGGTACCGGGAGCAATTGCTTCCCTGTACCCAATGCTGGGGTCGACCTCGATGCCAGTCCGCATGAAGTTGTACCTCTTCCGAGCGCTGGTAATCCCGGTGATGCTATATGCCTGCGAGATCTGGGGCATGGAAGCAGACAGCTGGTTAGCAAGGCTTCAACGTGCACAGAATAGAGGTCTGCGGTCTATCTATTCTGTGGGACGTTATTTCCCTACCAGGTTGCTCCACGAAGCATCGGGTCTTCCATACGTGGAGGATGAAATTAGGCGCCGGGCATCAAAATTATACGCAAGCTTATCATCTCATAGAAGCGCCCTTGTCAGATCATTGGGAAATTATGACCCCACTAGACGCCGATCTAGACTGCATCGGGTCCCCCGTATGGCATGCGGGCACCCTAGATAACCCAGGAGCCAAACCCATCAGCAGCTAAAGTTGAGCTCCTCATAATTCTTCCAAGCTGTTTGGCATCTAAATTTCTCCCCAACTAAAATCTAAAAATTTTAAAACAAAAAATTGGGTGCTAAGTACTGCATCCTCCCCTTCAACCCGAAGGTACTTTGGTAACCTCAAAATTAACTCCCAATCAAAAAACCTACATCACCTTCATCCTACATATTTCAATAAAAATCCTACCTGCGGTAAAACCCTTAATGGGTGGGCACGCAGCAAAAACCTTCTGGCTGTATACAGCCAGCCAGCCAGCACGAGCGAGCGAGTGCAGTGACAGTTCAACCTTATTTCCTTCCGTATTGACTTTAATACTTAGAAATCGCTATGCCTGGTGTGTGATTTGCCGAACCCCAAAGACTACGTCGTCAGTGGCAGTCGTGACTCCTTGTCGATGTAGTTAGTAGTTTTCTAGACGATTGTGAGATTTTATAAGCTTTGTTTATAAAGTGATATCTTCTGATGAAAGGCTACTAAATAAATTTGTTTTATAACATTAACCCTTCAGCTTAAAGACTAAATCTTTTCCCAAAATTTCCTTAATTGAGTAGTCTAATAACTGCAATTTTGTAAGCAAAACATCAGTAAATCTAGAAAGTTTATATTAAAATGAAAAAAATTCGCAACAAACCAGAACCAGTAATTTAATAACTTTGCGATACAAATAAATTTCTGATCTTTTGTTACTTCTATAAAACAATTCAAAATAAAATTTTAAAGGTTTGTTAATAAGCATAGAGCAGTGATTCCTTCTATGCATCATGGTTCTTAAACTGATTACAGAGAATGAACCTTTTGTTTTAACTAAATATTATTTTTACCTTCTTAAAGTAAATACGAGGGCTGTTCAATAAAGAATGATCATAATATTTTTGCAGTCATAATTTATCGCACTAAACTTCAATCTTATTATATTCTGTTAGCTCAATGGTAGCGTAGATGGTAGCGTGTCTGCCTCACGTACAAGAGGTCCGCAGTTCGAATCTCGGTCAGGGCGATTTACCTGGATAAGGGTTTTTTCCGAGGTTTTCCCTTATCCTGAAAGACGAATGTCGGGTAACTCTAAGCTGCATGGACTCCCGGACGCATTGAGCATCATTTCACCCATTTCATTCATCATCCGATATGACTAAATGTTCGGAGGACGTAAACTACAACAAAAAAAAAGTGAAACAAACACGCAGTAGTAGTTTCATTGTTGGTACTCCTGGTTCCCACCCGTGAGAACCAGGCAAGTTCAGACATGTTCAGTATCGCCTACCGCTGCAATGGAGGTAACATGTAGTTAAAGTTGATGTTAGAGGAAGATCCGGAGTTTCTTACAAACGTAATCATTGCTGATGGAACTTGGCTATATCATTTTGATTCTGAGAGCAAACAGCAAAGCTCAGTGTGAAAATCTCTTTCATTACCAATACCCCAACAAGCAAAATTGGTTGCTTCTGCTGGGAAAGTTATGGTCATCTCATTCTTTGATATTCATGGAATGGTTTATCAGCATGTTGTACCTGCACACACATCAGTAACTGGACAATACTACAGGGATGTCCTGAAAACATTGCAAGTCCATATCAGGCGCAAAAGACCACATTTCCGTGAAGCAGGCTGGATGCTGCACCACGATAATGCGCGGCTGCATATTGCCAATGTTGTTGCTGAATATCTTGCAAAAATCAACGTGAAGTGCATACCTCACCCTCCAAATAGTCCGGATTTAGACCCATGTGACTTTTTTCTATTCCCTAACTTGAAGAAACGCCTTCGTGGGAGACATTATCCATCATCAGAAGCAGTGGTGAAGGCTGCGGAGGGGATTTTGAAGGATCTTTCAAAAAATGGTTTCCAGCATGTCTTTGAAGACTGGCAGAAACGCTGGGACAAGTGCATCGCATTCAGGGAAGACTATTTTATGAGGATGAGTAAAGTACGTTGTCAAAAAAAATTGTGATCATTCTTTATTGAACAACCCTCGTACAATTGCCACGGTAGAATTAAAACATGTTTATTATGCTTCAAGTGAAAGGAACAAAGATAAAGTATATTTCAATTACTTTCAAAGTAATGAATGTAATTTGATTTTAGGAAAAGCTATTTTGGGTGACTACCCAATAGAAAAGTGGGAGGCATCTTTCCACACCTTTTTTCAACCGTTTGAGGTTTAGATACCCCAAATGGTAAAAGATAGAGAAATCTTACGATTCATTTGACTTTACTGTGCAATAAGACACCAAATATATATTCGATTAAAACCTTTCCTTGCTTAAAAACGGCTAAAAAGCTGTGTTGGTATAGTATAATTACACAATCGAAAGACCGTTTTGTAATTAGTGTATCTCAAAATAACTAAACCAATTACGAATATATTATTTGGTTATGGGCACTATACTTTCTAAACAAACCGATTTATCTCACTCTTTGCTCTGATTTATTTTCACTACTCAGTGGAGAAACTCCAATACCAAGGTAGACAGTTTATCGTTACGGTTCTGGGATTGGCACTCCAATGGAGGATGATACAGCTATTGGAGCGTGATGGTATGTTAACGGTTAACACGAGCACGCACGAGGGCTGGAACTTGCCCGGAAAGGAAAGCGGAAAGTACGTGTAATTTACATATACGTGCGCTGTCAGCAAGATCAATTTTAGCTCCAAGCTGAATTTTAAACACATAACCATTAACAGTTATTGATGATTATTATTGATAAATGCCAACTCTTAAACGCTGTCGCTCATTATGATGTATAAATCTGTGTACAGCTTTAGTTGCCTTTTTCTCTCACTTTCTGGATGTTAAAAGCTGACAATGACACTCCTTATATTGATGACTACTTCCGCTATTTTGTTTCCGGAGATCCAAAAACGTCTCGGATAGGAAGAAAACACTTCAACCATTATGGAAAGATTGCAAAGCTTGAAAGAGGTACACGGCAACACAACTCGATTGTGGGTTCTTTAATAAACTGACATTATAAAACACTCACATTTACTTACACATGCATAATTCCAACTCTGTAGCTTTTGGATGAAGATTCTACTCGAAAAAAAAAAAAAATGCCACCAAATACGGGAGTTGAATTCAGGATTTCTGTTTGAGATACCACAAGCTGACCAGAGGCACTCAGTTATGTACTTTCTGTAGTAAATATCTCCATTCGCTTATGATTACCCAGTTATACCAGTAAAACTTGTTACAATTATAAGAAATTTCACATGTTATTTTTGTAGAAAACTGGTATTCGCTCTCGTGAAACGTCAGCAACAGTTACTGCAGTAGTGATAGTAATGTAATCCATGGCTTATTAGCCGAAGTGGTCCTGAGCCTGCCAACCCGACTGCCGGCCTCACGCCCACATACGAAAGGCAGAGGTGAGCGATCATCCAAACCATGCAGATGTGTCACACCCAGAGTTCGCTACCTTGCGTAGCTGCTCAATTTCCTCGCTCGTCCTTAACCCGAGACTTAAAATCCGCATCCTCCAGGAATGGGATCGATCCCGGGCGCATACCGTGGCAGAGATCCAAAACACACACTCTAGCCCATTACTCCAAGGAGCAGGATAGTGGTGATACAAATATTTTTGTTTATTAAAGACGCTGTCAATGGCCAAGATAATATCCGCGCCGCCACTGTACCGAAATTTTGTCCCTCAAGAGTTCTTTTACCTATCAGTAAATTTACTGACACAGGACTGTTGCTTCTAATCGAATTTAAAAACCATTGGTATGCGTCGAATTTGAACCCACAACCTTGGGACCACTAACCCAAGGTGATCGTGTGATGTTACAGCCCTAAACAGCGTCTGTATAATAAATTTATCACAAGAGTATTGCGGGGAAGTACCAATCCTGTAAATCTGATCAACATCTTAAATATGGCAAAGGTAGAAATTACGTTTACACGAAAGTAAACCATAACAGAACAACATGTATTGTCAAAGATGTTGCTTCTTACAATAATGACCACTTTGCTATTTAATGCCTAATTAAATGCAAATTTTATTGTGGAATATATTTATATACACTCGCTAAAGTACGAGGGTTGTTCAATAAAGAATGATCATAATTTTTTTACGGTCCTAATTTTTCGCACTAAAGTTCAAACTTATAATATTCTGTAAGCTTAATGTAAAACAAACACGCCGTAGTAGTTTCATTGTTGGTACTCCTGGTTCCCCCCGCCTGTGAGAAACAGGCAAGTTCAGACATGTTCATCGCCTACCGCTGCAGTGGAGCTAACAAGCAGTTAAAGTTGATGTTAGAGGAAGATCCGGAGTTTCTATCAAACGTAATCACTGCTGATGAAACTTGGCTACGTCGTTTTGATCCTGAGAGCAAACAGCAAAGCTCAGTGTGGAAATCTCCTTCATCACCAACCCCCCAAAAAGCAAAAGTGGTTGCTTCTGCTGGGACAGTTATGGTCATCTCATTCTTTGATATTAATGGAATGGTTTATCAGCATGTTGTACCTGCACACACATCAGTAGCTGGACAATAGTACAGGGATGTCCTGAAAACATTGCAAGTCCATATCAGGCACAAAAGACCACATTTCCTGAAGCAGGCTGAATGCTGCACCACGATAATGCGCGGCTGCATATTGCCAATGTTGTTGCTGAATATCTTGCAAAAATCAACGTGAAGTGCATCCCTCACCCTCGCTATAGTCCGGATTTAGCCCCATGTAACTTTTTTCAATTCCCTAACTTTAAGAAACGCCTTCGTGGGAGGCATTATCCATCATCAGAAGCAGTGGTGAAGGCTGCGGAGGCGATTTTGAAGGATCTTTCAAAAATGGTTTCCAGTATGTCTTTGAAGACTGGTAGAAACGCTGGGACAAGTGCATCGCATTCAGGGGAGAATATTTTGAGAAGGACCATTAAAATTATGAGGGTGAGTAAAGGTACGTTGTCAAAAATAAATGTGATCATTCTTTATTGAACAGTCATCGTAAATGAAAGATAAACTGGCCACCACAACCATTCTGTTAGCAAATGACGGTATCCCATTATTTTCATATTCGTTAAAACTACATCTAAAGTAATGACAGAGATAACCGAGCGGGATGCTCAGGTGGTTTCGTCTGTGGCCCGCATTCGGGAGGCCCAGGTTCGATTCCCGTGGTCGACCTATTTGAACCATGGGTTTTTTCATGGTGTTTTCTCGGGTCACCAGGCGAATGCTGGGTAGGTTATTTACACCCCCCCCCCTCGAATTTCCTGTCCCTCCATTTCACCTCCATTATCACTTCACACCATCTGTCCTCTGATGGTATCTTTCAGGATATAAGTGTCGGCGCTGCATGGTAGGATGATATGCTGAGTGAACCACTTCCTCCTCCGGTAGGTCGGTTGCCGGCCTACGAACCGGCTGCTGGAACCACTTCCGAACTACTGTTCAGCAACGCAAAGAAGGTCCCTGAAAGAAATGTGCTGCCTTACACAGTGAGAGAAAGACAGCGAATGTGTGTGGCAGAGAAAGCCTGCTACACAAGGAGCAGAACAGTTAAAAAAACATGCGCCCTATTCACTCTGTACACAAACCGAGAAGATTCATTCACAAAAGTAGAAGATGTCAGAATGTTTAAAAATGGTCTGTAACTGTACTGACATGGAGTGTCATAAACCTGTCCAGGGAGGGTGTGAGAACCTTCGTTAACCCCCCTGCGTCTCAGGCCTCGGAGACTAACTCTCTTGCGGAGGACAGTACAATAGGGGGAATGTACGTGTCCTGGACTACCGAGAGAAGTTTCCATCTAAGTAAAATGTAGGGACCCTGCCCTCTACACTGTCTTGGCTCCTCAGAACTGTCGCCCTGTCTTTCACCTCATTCTTCCTTCCGGGGATGCCCCACTTGGGGGCATAGGTAGATACAGTAGATCAAGACTGGCTGCAGTGTTTCAGCTGCCGAGGTGCGGACGCTGCGGACTCCTAGCACTCGTGGTACCTCTGACGTTTAGAGGAACCTCGGGCCGTAAATTCGAGCCCCTCCCTGAATGGGAGTTGTTCGGATTGGGTTGGACTCGAGCGGGCAGTGTGTTCCCGACACCCACGGGGAATTGGGTACCTCTGTCCAGGCTACGGCCGCCCGGAGGGGGCAGAGGGTTGCCTCATAAGTCCCGGGTACTAGCCTGCAGAGCTAGTAGGTGTGCTACATCACCAGGCGGCCCCACCGAGGTTTTCGGTAGTCTTCCCTGCGGGGTTGACGCGCATAAGTGGCGTATCCACTTCCATCCCGTCTTGACGTGCTCAGCGGGGGGGGGGGAGGGGGGCTTTTTAAGAAATCAGGTATTGCCCTATGGAAAGAGCCCCAGAGTATCCATCGCTCCCGGGTAGAAGGAGGCCCGGGTCCTTGTTCCTACGGGTCCAGGACTGATGGGAGTAGAACCTCTGCACATAACTATCGAATCCGTAGTAATCGTAATCCTAATAACAGAAGTAAAATTATTTCGAGCCATTAAAATATGTTAAAATTAAAGAAGGGCAATGAATTCAGATTTAGCAAAAGCATAGCTACTTTAAAATTTAGCTTATTTAAAGATCAGTTGTAAAAGCATTAAGAATATTATCAAGTGACATTGCATTTATTTTAAAGAATGCGTTACTATCACGTTCAAGGCTACGCTTTCGAAGCGTAAAGACAATTTCCTTCGTGTCCGTCCCCAGTTATGGTCGTACGTACTAAAGCACTTTCTCCACAGGTATTTGAATGATATACGAGTTTAGAAATGTTGCAAACCTCAACATTCTCATTCCTTGAGAGTAAAAACAAATTGTATGTTCTCATAATGTGGTATTTGTTCGCTCTATGAAGGATTTGTTTTTTAACCAACTGCACTTTTACTTCAAGGTACTGATTACTTATTCGCAAGTACTTCTGTGTGCAGCGCAGGGAATCTGCATTTAATTTCACTTTCGGTTATCTCAATGCGAGAGAAGAACAGTGCTGCATCGACAAAGCAAATAAATACACGTACCAACTAGTGAAGTGAGTGAGAAAACTTTTGGATGGTGGTACCTCCTTTAATGGTCCGAAGTATAGTATACTGGTCAACATCGTACGCCAAAAGCTATTAAGAGTGGAAAATTTTTTACCCACATATCGAGAACAGTTGGTACTAATGACGGAGACAGTTCCTGCTTTCCGCTTTCACTGTGGTACGTTCGAAACAGAATTACTTCAATATAACAAACGAATCTGAGAATGTCATGACTTAAATGACGTTCACTTGATAATGAAATCTTCTGAAAATCAGAGAAAAATTCCGGTGCTTTTATATCGCATGCGGAAAGTTGGGATGGGGGTTTGTCTGGTGTATTGATGTCTAAAGATTTACAAGCATAACAAGTTTAAAGATACGTGCAACAATTCCCTTTCCATTTATACTTTTTCTACCATGCACATAGTAGATAGGTCCTGCGGCGTGGTTTAATGGGCTAGAGCGTTGTGCTTTGGTTTCCCGCCACGGAATGCTCCCGGGATCGATTCCACCCTTCAGGGGTGCGGATTTTAAGGGTGCGAATTGAGGAGCCTACGCTAGGTAGCGGCCTTGGTCCAGAAAGCCAACTTTCTGGCTGGGGGTGCCGTGATGTTGTTCACACCTCCTCCCCGTATCGGTTGGACGATCGCCCATCTCTGCTTGCGTATGTGGGCGTGAGGCCGGCAGTCGGGACTTTCCATAGGGCAAGACCTAGAGACTAACAAGCTCCCTCCCCCAGCAGAAGAATCGGGTTACTCAGGTTTACCTGAGTAAGGTGTTTTCGCTACAGCACCTAGCCGCTTAGTGTGACTTTATCTGGGCGGTATAGAAGATGCTGTTTTTCTTAAGCGTTTGTGTCAGAACTAGGGTTCTCTGATCTGTTGGGTTAAAGCCGCTCAGGCTGCCGCCTGTTTTTTTTTTTTTTTTTGTGTAATTTACGTCCTCCAACGTTAAGTCATGTCGGACGGTGAATGAATCGGTGAAATGATGCTCAAATGACTCCAGGGTCCAAGGAGCTTAGAGTTACCAGACATTCGTCTTGAAGGATAAGGAAAACCCCAGAAAAACCTTATCCAGGTAACTCACCCCGGTATGTATTCCCAAGGCCGCCTTCACCTGGTCTCCGCGCTTGAAGGAGATCAGAAAGCAGGCGGCACGATCAGAGGGGGTAGGAAACTGTGTGAGGGTAGTGCTTCTAGACCCATTTCTGGTTCTGAGATTTTTGGTGAGATGGAGAGAAATACTCATAGGCTAATAGCCCATGGCGTGCTTCGGGAGTTTGTATCTCCTCCTCCTGCGAGGAGCTCTGTGGTCATACCGACCCAGAGAGCTGACCAGCTGGTTAGGATGGGCAGAAATTTTGTTGTGGAGGGTTCGAGATCTCTCTCTTACCATATCTTCTATGTATGGGATTTGGGAGTATTCATGCAGGATATGAGTAGGGAATCTTCGCCCAGTATCATAAATCCTCCTCAATGTCCAGTTCTGCACGATCTGCAGACTGCGGATGGTGGTCGGAGCCGCCTATCCCGAGATCTCGCAGCATACAGAATCATGGGTGGAATAATCGCCCGATATAGACCCAGTTTGAGGTGTGTGGGCATCTTGGATTTGAAGATGGGGAATAACTGCCTGAGTGCAGTATGACCTAGTCCGGCCTTGGCCCTGACGTGGGGAGTGAAGTTTAGCCCGCGATCAAGCAGGACACTCAGGTATTTGGCCGAGGTAACCCAAGGGATTTGCCTCTGCCGCAGCCTCAGTGATCCCGTCGGTCACCAGCGTCGGACCTTATCCAGTAGAAGAGCAGAACTCTTCCCTGGACTAATTGCCATCCTCCACTTCTCCCTCCAGCGGCCGATCGCTCGGAGCTGGCGTTGCAGTGGCGGGAAGCAGAACTTGACGTTTTTATTACGTGCCATTATGAGAACATCGTCCGCATACTGGCACGTAACTGTCTGTGGTTCTGTGGGAAAGTCAGACAAGTAGGCCGCGAAGAGCAACGGTGATAGAACACTACCCTCCGGGACTCCCGCGGCTATGGGCCTGACGCTGGAAAGCTTTCCTTCCACTCTCACCCTGAACGTGTGATCCCTAAGGAAACAGCTGATCA
The DNA here is from genome assembly GCA_030765055.1 of Mantis religiosa. Classification (NCBI taxonomy): domain Eukaryota; kingdom Metazoa; phylum Arthropoda; class Insecta; order Mantodea; family Mantidae; genus Mantis; species Mantis religiosa. Next base: position 43,563,938 of record CM060954.1, read on the forward strand.
GCGCGAGAGAGGGAGGAGGGATGTTAACTTCCTTGAGTTTGTACAGTAGACCCGGATACCAAGTGGTCGCAAAGGCCTTTTCCACGTCCAACACGACTGCGATGGTTTTGAGGTTCTCCTGGAAACCCAGGGTTACCCTCTCAACCAGTCGGAGCAACTGCAAGATCGTGGAGTGCCCCCGCGGAAAACCAAAGTGATGATCCGGCCTCCCCCATCCGGTCCTATGGACTCAAGACGGGATGGAAGTGGATACACCACTTACGCTCGCCAACCCCAATGGGACAGCTCAGTAACTCCGTGGTCATTAGAGGGGAGGCCAGTCTTCACTTTGTGTGGTTTGCCCTGGTAGATACCATATATAGATACCATAGTTGGGTTGGCAGACTCTGGCTCGCTTGCGAGCTGTCTATGGATTACGTTTTTTATTTCTTCTTGGTATAATTTGTATCGCCCCTTTAACTGTTTTTCTTTCTCCACTATGTACTCGCACTTACAACTACTTGCAATATAATATATTTCACCCAAAAATTCTATATAGAAATTTCACTGAAAATGCATGTTTTGGGAACTCATGAAACTTAAAAAAAAAAAAAAAAAAAAAAAAAAAAAATAGAAAAAGCACATGCATGTGTGTGAACAGCACAATTAAAAACGAAATTTGTTAAATTCAAGATATATGTTTAAAATTCAAAATATACATTTGATGTCATTAAAATATCTTAAACATACCAATGTATTTTAAACAAATACGTTAGAGCTAGTTTTAAAAAAATCAAAATGCTCGAAAAACGTTTCCTGCAAAGAGTAGTCTGGTTTTGGCGGATTTTCTTAACACTCTTAGCGTCGCATCCTTGAAAGATTCTTATCTTAAATACTAGATACCAAGCGGGTTGTCTCAGGCGGTTTCATCTGTGCTCGGAATCCGTGGGTCAAGGTTCCATTCCCGTGGCCGACCTACCTGACCCATAGTTTTTTTTTTTTTTTCCCCGATCCGTCAAGGCACTTCCGATACTCTGGGCAACCTCCTGCCGTTCCTCTCGTCGTGAGGAGGTGCGGCTGGCTCGGTTACTGCTTTTTTAGTCACAGTTTTATGCTAAATGGGGGCCCTGCACCAGATTGCCCGCTTTGAGGTGGAGCTCTATCGGTCCGCCATGTGCTTTTAGTGTTTTTACCTAACAGATGTTCACCGGTCTCTCCAGCTGCCGGCCAGCCTGGCAGGGATTCAGGCGGACGACGAACAAGCGGTAGGCAAAGCATTTCAGCTACTTTTAAGTGAGGATTTTGGAATTTAGTTGTAAATTTTAGCCATTTTAATATTGTTTTGTCTTACGTATGTATTTTATATTCTCTGTGTTTTTACTTAGGATAAATTTATTGTAGTTATTTTATCGCCTGTTTTAGCATGATCTGATCATTAAGGGCGCTAATGACCACGCAGTCGTGCGCCCAGAAACACCATCATAGGTTTTTTCGGGGTTTTCCCTGCTGGGTAGGTTAATTACATCCCCCAATTTTCCTGTTTCTCAATTTCATCTCTATTCATCTCGTCATTTCTCATCTGGAGTTCTCTTTCAGGTGTCTTGGTGTTATATGATAGGATGATATACTCTTGATAAAGCTTCCTCCTCCGGTAGCACGGTTTCCTGTCTCCGAACCCCGTGGGGCCGTTTCCGGGCCATAGTAGATGGGATGCCGGTTGTTATGACCTGCCGGGGAGTTTTCAACAGGTAAAGTGCTGCACTCTGCACCGTCGTGACTTCTTCGGACGGCCATTCTGTCTCCTCTTTTTCATCCTTCCTCCCGAAGGTGCCTCACTTGGGGACATAGGAACAATAGACCAAGTCTGAACTTCCGTGCCGTATCCCCTCCGTAACGTAGTCCAGTCCAATATCAGGTTTGGTATTTAAGTTATGCTGTTCATACACACGGATCTATTTCTATTTTTTTTTCTTTTTTAGATTCAGCGGATCCCAAAACATGTATTCTGGCGAAATATCGATGTCGAATTTTTGCGTGGAAGCAATACTTCCAATAACCCATCCACCCACTTACCATCCCCCCTCCCCTACCACGACACACACATTCTTCAAACAGTAAAACGAAATTCAGAGCAGAAGGCCGTCGGTGCGACAGTGACCTCTAAAGAAATTGCTGAACTTGAACGACGTAACAGAAGTGAAAGCTGAAACGAGTATCTGTATTACCACAGTACCGCTACCGCCAAGAGGAAGCGGAAATTTACTGGCACCCTTCTCCTTACTCTTTAGTCCTACGTACATTTTTGAGTAGAGACTAGTCTACAACGAGTAATGGGAGTTAGTTCTTTATGTTATGAGAGAGAGGCTGAAAAATACAATGTTAGTTTATTATGCGGGTGCAGAGCACGAATCAAATAAAATCTGCTTTACGCCAATGTAGTACTAGATGGTCCATGTGATTTATCGTACAATCTACATATGGAGGGGGAACAGAAAATACGTGATCTTCGTTTTGTGTAATGCAAGCAATAAGGCGTGGTTGCATATTATAAAAAGGTCTTTTCCAGAGCAGTTGGTTTTAATTCTTTTATACAGATCGTATTTAATTATGGCCGCACCGTGGCCGAGTGGTCAGCAGGCTGCCCGGTTTCGATTCCAGGAGACCGCAAAGTGAGATTTGTGGTGGACAACCGGCACTGGGGCGGATTTTCTCCGATTTTCTCCGATTTTCCCCGACATCATTCCACCAATTTCTCATCATCCCTTATCTTTCACTTCACCCTCATACTGCCATCCACTTCTCTCACTCTCATCCCACGCGTTGGGCTGTCCCCTCAACCCTGGTTCCTCTTTCAGACTCAGTGCTTCGGTTTCCATCGCCCCAACTTTCCGGGCCAGTGAAATCCGGTTCTCTAACACCGATATCGGTGATGGAAGGGAGAAAAAAAATAATTATTCGAAACAAATTAATGAAATTAATGTAAAGATGAGATCTGACGTAAGACACCAAAAACTACTTAATATCCATCCGAACGGCGAAGGAAACAATTTTTGTTTATACTCAAGCTCTTCTCGGGAAGCAAGCCAGGTGAAAAGACGATTAAGAATCGACGTTTCGGGAGTGTGCATCTCTCCCATCATCAGAATATTTATTAAACGTTATAACCACGAATAACTGGATATAACACAAATAAACAAAGACAAAACACTATCAAAATTCGCATAACTGAACAAAAGACTGTTTTCAGTAAATTAAATGCTAGGTCAGGAGATGGTGAGTATAGAAAATTAATTGGGTCAAAGAAACGTAACTACTTAACTTGATTATCAATCTGTATTGGTCTGTGCTTCTTAAGTCGATGGATTTCCATTTTAAGGCCTGTTTCTAAGAGGAGCTGAACTGAAATTCATATCGGACGATGAATGAAATAGGTGAAATGATGCTCAAATGAGTCCAGGCTCAATGAAGCTTAGAGTTACCTGAGATTCGTCTATCAGGATAAGGGAAAACACTGGAAAAAACTGTATCCAAATAACTCACCCTAACTGAGATTCGAACTCAGGACCTCTTGAACGTGAGGCAGACACGCTACCATCTACACTACTGAGGCGGGCAATGATGATGTCTGTGGCAGTGGAGAAGGATGAGGAGGAGAACGAGAAGGAGAGATGTGTAGTGGAGATGGCGGTGTTAATGACAAATAACTCAAATGTTTCACACGTTTTTATGCCTCTTCAGATTTGAACATGATTTATTTGAGTATACAGTTTCTGTTCTAATCACAATCTATTTATTTAATATAGCAATTCTGTAGCAATAACCTTTACTTTTGACTTGACTGTTACAGAGAGTGAAGGTCAAGGTCTGCTGATGCAAGCACTTTTCCTTGGCAATGTTAGTATGAATGGAAGTCGAGATGACTGCATATGGCGAAGAGGAAATGATCGTGATGAATGTCCAGATCCAGATATTAAATTCTACTTATACACAAGGTAAGATTCATCATCTTGCAATTTAATGTCAATGAAAAATTGACTTTTACTATTATGTTCCAAAATTTTTTTTGAATACTTGATTACACATTCAATTAAATAATCCAATTTTAAAAAAAAACATTTGTAGTAAAATATTTAAGTAACAATTTCATAATCTGCATTATAATTTATGCAAATTTTCTAGCAAACCTTTTACATAGCATAAACATTCTTGTTGACTAGTAGTATCAGAAACCTAGTTGACCTCTATCATTTTTTTTTTTTTTTTTGCTTCCTTTAGCAATGTGTTATTGATTATGCTTAATTCTTTATAATGCTCCACAGGATCATTACTGAGATCCCTGATCTTTACAAGCATTGAAGAAAATGGTTCTTCTGCTTAAATGTGAGATAACAGGTATAAAAGGAAAATCAAATTTTACATTTTGGATCATGGCAGAGATTTAAAGATAGACCTTCTGCTCTACAAACAAAAGGTTTTTCTCATTATTTGAGCTTCATTGGTTGCATTCCTAAAGTAAACTGCAAATCCCTATACATGTTTACCATCAGAAGATTTATTATATGGTATTTCATAAAAAAAAATTGGTATTGCCCAAGTCTAACAGTATATCTAATGGTTTGAGTAGCCTCTCTGAGAATGATCTTTAAATTTTAGTTAATTGATGGAAATTAATCATTCCTCCACATTAGCCGTATATAGGCTAAGGTTTTTGATAGATAGTCAACATGAAAAATTCAATGCCATGGCCGGGATTTGAACCATGGATCTTCTGGCTCCATGTTGACTCTATCTATCAAAAACCTTAGCCTATATACGGCTAGTGTGGAGAAATGATTAATTTCCATCAATTAACTAAAATAATAAGAGTTAAATGATGAAGCCTGGGACTTAAGTACTTACGATAGTAAGTCGCCACAAATGGTGTATCTTGGATGCGAGAGCCCCTAGTGGTCTACCGGGGAAATATACGAGTCAACTGGAGAATTTAATGTACGGACGGTACGTTGACCATGGTAGCTCAAAGGTTAAGAGCGACTGGACGGAAACCAGGAGATCCGTGATTCAAATCCAGGCCATGGCATTGAATTTTTCATGTTGACTCTATCTATGATCTTTAAAGTTTTCAGAGATCACCAGGACAGAACACTGAGACTCCTTATATAAAATTCCCGTTGTGGTCCAGATTTTTTAAGCCGAGCTCTTACTTCTAAATTATACATTTATTTTCAGTGAATGGTGACAAAAAATTGTACATAAATACTATTATTAATTTGAAAGTCTAAGAAAGTACATTATTAAAGTGAATTAAACAACTGTGTGTGAACCTTCAAATTAGCTATTATGTTTTCGTGCTATATGTTGTAAGTTTTACATCATATGCTATGAAAATACAATACCTAACAATCACTACACATTATTTCAATTTGCACATCCTTAAGAGGATATACTGCATTGCACTTAATATTTGATATAGAGATTTTATGGGAAAAACACGTTTTGAAAGTTACTGAATTCAAAAGATGCTTTTTAGAAAGGCATGTGTGTGTGTGTCGTGTGTGTGTGTGTGTGTGTGTGTGTGTGTGTGTGTGTGTGTGTGTGTGTGTGTGTGTGTGTGTCTGTGTGTGTGTGTGTGTGCGTGTGTGTGTGTGTGTGTGTGTGTGTGCATGCGTGCGTGCGTGCGTGAACTATATAACTCAAAAACAAAAAGTTGATTAAATATAAAACTTGTTAAATCTGTAGCACAAAATAATGGATGGCGCACAGTTCCACTTGATGGGACAGTTTGAAGCAATATAGTGTTTAGCTCAGGATAAAGCAATGAGGTTTCTCTCAGGGTGTGCGTGGGTATGTATGAGAAGGATGGTTTTAATGACACTTGAATGCCCGTTTCAAACTGATTTAATGACTGCTTCTTTCTATCATTGCATTAAACTCGAAGTTTCCGACCAAGGGTTACCAATATATCACTGTTTAGAGCTACTATATGTGCAATGCTTATTACTCGATAAAACTTAATTCGTTCTTCACGTACATATGAACCGACAAATATCTTCTCTCATAACTTCTGGTCTGCCCTCGACCAAGATAGAAGAAGAGGACTGCCCTAATCGGCTTCATGCCACCAACTGAATGTCCTCCACAGCTGCACGTGGGTGTGTGTGACTTTCACTTTCTCGAAGCCCTTTATTCAACCAAAGATTCCCTTTGTGACTATTTTGTCATGCCATTATGAAGGATCCGAAGAATATCCTATTCAAACAGTCAAGTGCTACCCTTTAGAACTCTGCTAAGGACAATGTTTCTTACGTTTCTTTTCTTAAAACAACTATTCACCCCAATTGCTATTCGACTCAACTGCCCCTGCACGTGTTGTAACAAAGAACCAACATTCCTTTGAAATCCATCATGATTCTTTACTTATTTCAATCCTTTAATTTCGGTATCTAATCATAAAACAGATAATATTCCTTCATTGATTTAACTTCACATATGTAAATATGGAGTCAGGTTATAATTACCCTTATCACCAAAACCTATAAGGTTATTGTATTATCTCCTGTTTCAATCATTTTAGTTAAATAGCACAGTCCCTTCAATAAGGCACAGGAGATTAACTGCATTTTTATTATGAAGATCAACACCTGAGTTCATCAACACCAATGCTCACTCACAGCACTTTGCATTTTAAGTTGAGAGGTAGTCTTCTTTATTACATAGCCTGCACACAAGTTCTTCTCTCATTATAGTAGCTGTTTTAGTACTCGGCAATTTCCAATCATTATGCCAGTTATCATGATAATTTGAGATCTGTTGAAATTATGTAAACCTTCAGTAAGTGAGGAGGTATTTTGGTCTCATTCACTTATTGTGCTTGCATACCTTTGTTAGAATTAATCACAGTTTGGTGATAATTAATCCACTCAGCAGTGTTTGTCTTAGAATGACATTATATTACTCCATACAATTCTTTCCAGTCAAGGATAGAATCAGTTAATAATTGATAATAGGAATTCAAGTTTAGTTCAGAACTTTAAAAAGTTCTTCACTTAGTTCACTTTATTTTTCACTATTTGATGACAAAATTCATCTTCAGAAACACATCAGAGATAGTAACTTAATTTTCTCTTCTGTTGTCAAGCACAGATATGAAAATATGCATTGTAATTTCTTTTGTTTCTAGTCATGTAATTCATCACATTCCATTATTCTACCAAGAAATGTTTTTCAAGAAGAACACAACTTGACTTTATTCGGAACTAAGATTTGAAACTAACATTTCCAAAAAATAAAACACAGTTATACGTTAATTGATGAAAATTAATAATTTCTTCTTACTAGCCGTGTATAGGCCAAGGTTCAATTGAATTCAATTCAATTCAAATTTATTCATCCTTTAAAATCAAATCTGTACATAGTACCTTGATATAGGATATGTCAGTAAATTTACACTTAATATTACAAAGTTAAACATCAAATATACTTAACCTACATTCAATTATAATGATAGAGTCAATATGAAAAATTCAATGCCATGGCCGGGATTTGAACCACAGATCTCCTGGTATTCGTCCAGTCGCTCTTACCCATTGAGCTACCATGGCCAACGTACCATCCTGATATTAAATTCTCCAATTGACTCATATATTTCCCCGGTAAACCACTAGGGACTCTTGCATCCGAGATACACTGTTTGTGGCGACTTACTATCATAAGTTATTGAATCCCAGGCTTCATCATTAAACTCTTTTTATTTAAGTTAATTGATGGAAATTAATTAATAGGAGATCTGTGGTTCAAATCCCAGCCATGGCATTGAATTTTTCATGTTGACTCTATCAAAAACCTTACCCTATACACGGCTAGTAAGAAGAAATTATCAATTTCCATCAATTAACTAAAATAATAAGAGTTAAATGATGAAGCCTGGGACTCAAGTACTTACGATAGTGTGACTTTGTGGGTTCGTGAAATAATAAAACGAGGTTCCAAAACACAAAAACTACACTTTATTCTCCTCGAAATACACTGTTCGCCATTACAGTTTGTTAGCTAACCTTAAAACTGTTTATTTTTCTCTAACAACTACGCTCAACTGTCTGTCGCTACCGGTAACGATTGGCTCCGAAGTTTTCCGAATCTCCACCGTCTTCGGCTTCGCGAGTCTACCGCCAGGGCGACAATAGTAAGTCTCCACAAACGGTGTGTCTTGAATACCAGAGCCCCTAGTGGTTTACCAGGGAAATATATGAGTCAAATGGAGAATTTAATGTCAGGACGGCATGTTGGCCATGGTAGCTCAATGGGTAAGAGCGACTGGACGAATACCAGGAGATCTGTGGTTCAAATCCCGGCCATGGCATTGAATTTTTCATGTTGACTCTATCTAACAGTTATACATGCTTAAAATTTCAGTCAGTGTTAACCAGCATGGGGCCAATTTCTCTGAAGAAGACTGACAGAGTCTGGGCAAAACATCAGGTGACAGCCCTCCTGACTACACAATCCCAGAACCTACATTCTAGTAAAATACAATTGTCAATAATACATAAATGTTCAACATCGTATTTCTAAAGTAAAAGAGATTAACTGTACCATCATACTAATATGAATAAAACTGGATTTTCGAAATCCCTGATTGTTCATCCAAGATATTTTAACAGTGAAGATAATTTTATAGTGAGAGAATATTTTTGTTTTTCATTATAATTATACAGGAAGTTAGTAAAAATAGTTCTGTTTCTGGTGATCCTGGTACATCCTTAAATAATTGCATAACAAAACACACCTAAGAAGACTCAAAATACCACTGTGTGTCCATCCGATGTTTAGCTCAAATTGATGATATAAGGAGACAAATTCTTGTGTTTAACTTCAAAAGATGAATTCTCAGATTGGTGACTTTAATAGGATACTTCAGATGTTACATTTTAATGGACATTATTTAGAGATATTCATTTTAGCACAGAGACATATATGAAATAAAGCACTGTCTGTTTCAGTGATGACCCTTTTAAGGCCAAAAAAATAGATATAGGAACATCAGATTGGTTGAGAACTCATGGATGGAATCCTGCTCATGATAATGTCGTTCTTGTGCATGGATATGGTGGAGGTGAAGAAGAGATACCCATGGTTGTGCTAAGAGATGGTGAGTATATTACTAAAGGTGTTCCAAGACTAAATCTGTTTCTGAAACGTTGTTAATGCAGATGTTGATAAATTTTCTAATGTCCACAATTTGAAGTGAGACTTCAGTAAATGCAGGATTAACTGAAGGAGACTGTTAAAATTCAAGGTAGGAAAGGAAGGGAATGAAAAGCAAAATAACAGTACTAAAGTAACGAGATATAAGGAACCAAATAACATCAAGAGAGAAAATAAGGGTTAATTTTCCTTCTGAATAATTTTTTGAAACAATATCCAATCTTGTCTACATGTATATATAAAGAGCTTATTGAATGTGTGTAGTGTTTAACGCCCACTTTTACTACATGCAGCACCACAGGCAGTGACACTAATGATACATGAGATGAAGATGGAGCATGCTTGAAATGAGATGGGGGGAGGAAATTGGAGTTCCTCCTCAGCGCCATGTTGTCCACCACAAATCTCACTTTGTGGCCACCTGGGATCGAACCTGGGCCACCTTGGTGAGATTCAAGCAGTCTAACCACTCAGTCACGGTGCAGCCTAAAGAGATAATTGAGAAGGTATTTAATGAGTTCATTTTTTGAGGTGCAGATGACATGAACCCTACAATATCAGACATAGTGTCAAGGTGTTCAGTTGGCAATAAATATTAACTATGACTTTTAAATAATTTACATGAAATTATTGAATAAGCCCAACCTCCACATCAAGTATGTTGAGAGTTGGGTGATTTTTGTTAAAATGCTAGAAATAAGTATTGCAATAAATAATGCTTTGCTTAATAGCATTCAAAATTCCCATCTGCATTTCTATATATCTCTTGTTCTATGATGTCTATAAGAAAATCATTCTGTTTTGGCCATCTTCATTAAGACTTTTAGTGAACCTTGAAATATACAACTTATTAATGCTTTCAATTTTCTTTTTCTGTGTCTAAGTTTGACCTTACATAGCATGTCCGCAATAACGACAGACACCTTGAAAAACTTCCTTCTCATTCTGTGGGCCACAATCCAGATCAGCTCATTAACTTTTTTTTGGTCCTTCAAGCAATTATATTGGCTCAAGTAGTGTCATTTTACAAGAATAACTACAAAGGTTTGAAAAATGTATTTAAAATAGTGCTATACAGTTTTTAAAAAGACAATAAGGGCAAAGATTAGGATTACTAGGGAGGGGATTTGGCACAAAACCTGTGATTTATTGCACCTAAATCCTAAGTGGGGCATCCCAGGGAGAAAGGATGAGGCAAGAGCAGACAGAGTGGCCAATCTAAGGGGCCAAGATAGTGCAAAGGGCAGGGTTTCTACTATTTAACAGTTGGGAACTCCACCAGCAGGCCAGTACAGCTGGCATTCCACCCACCCACCAGGTTGACCAGGAGACCAGAAACCATCTTACTGAAGGAGGAAGTATTTACCAGGAGATATACTATCATGCAGTGCAGAGACGCCCGCCGACACATCTACCCTGAAAGAAACCACCAGATGAGAGATGATGTGGAAAGATTATGGAAATGAAACAGAGGGACAGGAAATTTGGGGGATGTAATTAACCTACATAGTAGGTAGCATTTGCCTGGCAACCTGGGAAAACTCTCAGAAAAACCCATGGTTCAATTAGGTTGGCCATGAGAATCAAACCAGGCCTCCCAAATGTGGGCCACAGATGAAAGCTCCTGAACCATCCTGCTTGGTCAAGTGTAAAGATTAAATGTTTTAGTGATTATAAAATGACAAGTTACAGGTACAAACAGTGATAAATTTCCTACAAACCAAATATCTTGAACATTTTTTATACTAGCAAGTTAAACAAATCAGATAAAATAATCTGTCACAAAAGAATTAGAAGGCACAGTGCAAGCTATTGTTTATTCCTGTCTTCAACTACTGTGACTAACTGCATTTACCGTCCAACATTATTGGCATGATATCACAAAATCATCTTGGTTATGTACTAAGTATGTGTTGGATTCTATCCCAAAAAAGCAATATTCTTTTGTACATTAACTGAATGATGGTCCCTTAATGGAATGATTTTTCTATTGAAAAAACCTTGTATAATCAACTGATAAATTGTATCTTAATATTATAGCCATAGTATATGTAAAAGTATATACATTTTTTGCAGCATATATACGAAATGGCAGTTACAATGTATTCTCTGTTGACTGGGGCCCTCTCAGTCGCATACCATGCTATCCAGCTGCAGTTCATAATTTACGCTCTGTGGCCAGATGTACAGCAGACCTCTTTTCCTTCATGAGAAACAGTGGTGTGCCTGTGGACAGAACTACCTGTGTGGGCCACAGTTTAGGAGCACATATATGTGGGATTGTGTCTGATTACCTACTTTTCAGGATGCATCGGATAATTGGTATGTTACAATTCCTAAAATATGAAACTGATATGAAAGGATGACAAGTTCCAATACTAACTTTCAAACTGGAGTTTAAAATACCATTAATGTTTACATAACATTGTACTTCAAAGAGGTGGAAATTGCATTGTACTATATTCTGAGCTTATTTAATGATTCCTTATTAGCTGTATTAAGTTCTAAAGAGAAAATGTGAAAACACTACTAGTTTAACCAGCAAACATGAAAACATCACTGGTGAAGCACTTTAATTCTTTTATCCATATCTTTCTAATACATTCAATAGACAAAAGATTATGATAAAACATGAATAGCTTATAGGCCCATTTCCATACCTTGTACATAAGCTTTTCTCTACATATAATACTCTATCTTTAGAAAATGTTTGCTTGTCAAAGATCAGGTTTGTTATATTCTGTGCTCAGCAAAGTTCTTGAGTAATCATATATTGTATTGGTCTTTAAGCAAAAGACAATATAGATTCAAAACAGTCATATCTATTATACATCTTTTGGAAGTAGTAAGTGCTTTTATATTCATGCAAGAAAGTTCAGTTAAATTATCAGAAAACTATGAGAACTTATTGTCTTACTGTAATTGTCTTTTAAGGAAACATAACATCCTAATAGGTGTTAGGAAACATCCTAATACTGGGTGTTTAATAGTGGTGAACTTGATACCAATTAGATAAAAAGTTAGATCATTTTATCTTGGAATACAAAGATTTAGGAGAGGTAGATCTTATGAAGATAATATTTTCATTGTGAAACAGATAACTGAAAAACATAAGGAAAATTAGTACAGAAACATGACTTGAAAATGTCTTGGATAAAATTAACCAACAAAAAATATGTCATATAGAAGAAAGGGGATGAACACTAAACTTACAAAACTAATGTGACTTTGAGGGTTCGTAAAATTAAAAGTTTAGTTTGCAGAAATTCAAAATGCTCTTTATTTCCTTAGAAAGACACTTGTACAACTCTGATATCAGCAGAATGACGTAACACACACGTCTCAAACCTTCAATTCTGTCTGTCACACGTCCACACTGCACCATTAACAGCTCTCGACTCACTCCTCCCAGCTTACCTCTCTCTTATTTATGCATGAGCAGCTGTTTCTTGCAGGTTGGCAAAGTTTCTTGACAGCTCGCGAAGCTTCATGGTCTAGCACAATCTTTTATGAAGTAGCGAGAACATCATGGAACTGTTTGTCTCTTTCTCCCGCTGTTGCTCTCTCTCTCTCTCTCTCTCTCTCTCTCTCTCTGGGCATGGCTTGGGTGCTATCTGTCTCTTTCATTCCCTGCTTCTCTCTCTCTCTCGGCGTTCGCTTATGAGCATTTCATTTTTGGAATGAAAACCATGACACTGATCCAAAATTATTAAAAGGAGTAATAAACCAAAATAAACTGACAACATGGGAGAACATAGTCATATGGAAAAATAAGTACAGAATAATGAACTCTGAAATCCTGTCAGTAGATAGTTTCACAAAGAAGTTCATAGTTTTATCATCGGAGAGAGGATAGCAGACGGCAACAAACAGTTGGAAAGAGGTTGATAATGGAGGTGAAGGCTTCTGAAACTAGTCCCTCAAAGATATAAAAATGTAAGTGAAGAAGTATAAAAAAAAAACTACAGATAGTTTTTTCAATTACATATAATTCTTATATTAATTTTATTACTTTTACTCGTTTATCTCCAACTGTAAAGCTTTTTACATGGATCGTCAATTTGTATATACATAAAATTAATACAATAATATTTACAAACATATTTAGAAAGTTGAGAAGTGTAAATAGCATATTCTACCTAATCTGTTTATATTCTTCCACGGAGGAAAATACTTTCTGTCATAAATAAGTTTTGACAGCCTTTAGTTTTGTTTTCCTGTTTTTTTTATCTGTTTGATTTCAGCCGGTAGGTGTTTATACAAATCTTAGATGCTATTTTCTATGCATTTATTATTTAGGATACCAGTAAGTCTGTTTCTAAAATAATTATCTTTTGTTCTGGTGTTATGTTTGTGGATGTTACTATTTTTGTTTTGATCATAACTTTTTAATGTAAGTTTGATACATTCATATATATATGAATGTATCAAACTTACATTATATATAATGAAGGTAATGTTAAAATATTTAGTTTTTTAAATGCAATTCTACATGTGTCTCTTTTCTGTATTCCTACCATCAAACACACTGCTCTTTTTTGCAATCTAAATAGTCTTAAAGCAAAAGTTTTTTGTATTGTGCCCCATAATACAATCCCATAGCTCAAGTGAGAGTGAATGAATGCATAGTATGTTTGTTTAATACATTTTTTTATCGTATTGTTTGTTTTAAGATATATATACCTGAATTAACTTTTTTTATTACTTTTTTAACATGTCCAATCCATTTCAATCTGTTGTCTATTACTAATCCTAAGAAGTTTGTTTCATTTACCTATTGAATTTCTTTGTTTCCTATTGTTAACTTCATATTTGTCTGTTTTTTGATATTAAGACTGATTTGTATCCTCTCTGTTTTGTTTGTGTTTAATATCATGCCTAAGTTTTCTAAATGTCTGTTTACTTTTGCTAGTAGAGTATTTGCCCTATTTTGTACTTCTATTTCAATTACTCAATTATCTACTCTGCATCACTGGATATACAGCTTTCAATATATATATTAAATTAAAGATGAGTGATACTTTTTACATTTATATGTTTTGCTTCACTGTGGTGTTCCAATACAGTAAAATTTTTATATATTAAAGTTATATATATTTAAACAGCCTTCAGACAATACTTGGATATCTTATTATATTTAAATTACAACAAATTCTATAAAATTTGCAACCACACAAATGTATTTATATTTAAAACTGCAGTTGAAGATGTATGAGCATTGTATTAAAACTTGATATAATTTGTATGGATTCTACACCGAAACATATTTTGTGTATGCAGTTTGGCTGCATAAATATATATGTACTGAGAATATCCTTTCATTATAGACTTCTATTGATTATTGCAGAAGGCCTCCCATTCTTTCTTCATTCTGACGTTGTAAAAGCCACTTATAATTCATAATTTTAACCATTATCTTTTGCTAAATGCATAATAATGCTGTTATACAGTATTATTTGATACATTGTTACAGTGTGAGGAAATTAATGCTTTGAAATATTTGTTTTTAGCTCTAGATCCTGCCAGACCTCTTGTTCGTGGTGCAAATAAACTACGTAATGTCGCTGCAAAAATAGTACAAGTTATCCATACAAATGCTGGATATTATGGAGAGGCAGGACACTTGGGTATAATTGATTTCTGCATAAATGGTGGTAGGGAACAGCCCTTCTGTGAGAATAAGCCAAGTAAGTTTAGTTCAAGACAATTTGATTGGCATTCAATCAAACCTATAATTTGTAAACTACAACAGAAAATTAACTGACTAAAGGGTACACACCTATTTTTGACAATCCATTTTTTGGATAATCAATGTAATAATTTTATCAACCTGGGGGAGGGAAGGATATATAGATAGATGTAGTAAGTTAGGGCGAGAAGGTTTTGCTTGGGCGAGAACGGAGTGAGAAACTTGAAAGGTATAGGTCAAGAGAGGGAGATAGATAAATATCCATTGTATGGAGAAGAGAATGCATATTTCCATTGTATATTATATTGTAGTCAAACAAAGATATGGAGAGAGCAGGCCTGGCTACGTAAATGGGACAATTTTGGGAGTGAAGTAATAATTAGAAAAAATTTGTCAGTAAAAGGGGAAAAGAACAGGAGAAATATAGGGAATTATTTAGGGAAAGTTAAAGAGGGATGGCTAAGAACAATTAAGAAGAAATGTAGAGTAAGATAGGTGAAATGGCAAAATGGGTAAAAAGGAGTACAGGGCCTCCAATACACAATAACATAGGATTAGGTGTATGGGGACCGAATTATTATTCAATGGTGGGCAACATGATAGGGTCTTCAGGATTTAGGAATATACGGCATTTTCCAATATGGATTTTATAATTGTAATCTTGATTTTGTATTTCCATTTGATGTAGTAAAACGAAAGATGAGAAATAAATTACAAATTACAAAATTAATAATTTTATTATTCAATAAAAACAAAAGAAAAAGTAAGTGAAATAAAAAGTCAAGAAACTAAGCAAAGGAAGTAAATAAGTAATTTAATTTCTACTGCAGATGTAGCTCTATGTAGCCATGTGAGGAGTGTTTGCTACATGGCAGAGAGTATAAACAGTATAACAGCTCGCATAGCTGCTCCTTGTAGCTCTAGAAGATGTCCTACAGGAAAAAGACGTCCTGGCCGAATAAACATTGGTGTACCTCTCATCATGGGTCAGCACACTCCTGACAGGTAATTTGTATAGTGTAACTCTTTATAAATTTAATTTTTTAACTTATAGTAAAATGAAACCTGCACTAATTACCTCTGCATATCCAGTAAAAACTTATCTATCACTTCAAGTTTTAGCAAAGTGTGTATTGGTTTAATATGCTTTCCATACCTTTTTTTAATCATTATTCATAAATTAACAATCACTCATCTTCATTCCTAGGATGTTTTCAAAGTATCACTCACAGACTGTCTTCATTCAGGTTTAACTAAATCATGTGCATGCTCCTTTGTTGCATAAATCATCATCAAATGATCAATTTTTTTAATTGTACTGTTGCAACTTGTGATAAAATGGACTGGTAGAAGTTTGGAAACCATATTGCTTAATAATAAAAAAAAAATATAAGTAAGGGATCTAGGATCATGTATCTACAATATGATTAAATGATTTTCTGTCTCATTGAACTTGGAACCTGTTCACCTGCTGAGTCGTACAACATTTGACATTAGTGCATTATACTGCATGAAAGTAAGTAAAGCTAGTAAAAGATTATATTGACATATTTCTGCTAATAGCTTTCTTTTAATCAGTGAATTCTTTTAATGCTTTTAATTTATGCTGCCAAAGCTATTAGATCTAAAACGCTGCAACTTTATTTTCTGGCAGTAGTTGTATAGTGCATCTATATAGTATAGTGCATGGTTCACTCACCATGTTTTTATGTTGGCCCATATTTCCGTACATATACATGCTTGAGTACATCATTAGCAGCTGTCAACTGATTTGGACATCTGGATGCCTCACACTGAACATAATTCCTAGTAGCAGATGAAAATTCAATATGAGTTCATATTATTGAGAATTTCAATATTTAGAAGCCATTCTTCATGCTTAAGATAAAGATCTCCCATACATCTGCAAAGAAGCTGAGTTCCAAACAAGATTACAGATTTCTTTTTCTTGAGTTTTAATAAAACAGATTGGTATCCTTTCAATGTTACCACCAAAACATTTTTTCTTATCATGCTCATCAGTTTTCAGCTACTCATTTCCTACTCTCTTTAACTTTGTATCCCAGGTCATTAAACGGTTGTAATCAGAAATGAGATAATTTCTTTGAAGGTATTTCTGGTACTGTATATGCAAGATTTGTTGACATTAATCAAAGAGCATGCAAGATTCTCTTATTAAATTATCCTGAAAATTCTGGTTTTGCAGAATTAAGAGTGACTAGTCAATGCACATAGAGTTTGGCCCTCTCCTCTTAGGAATCCCTACGGTCATTTTACAACACAGGTTGTACCTCCTCAGTCCTTTTTGTGGAATGCAACCTCTTAACATGAATTTTGCAGCTAATGAAATAGAAACACCTGGAATCAGTGACAAAGCATGCAGTGAACCACTGGAAGCGCTGCTTCCCTAAGAATTTCAGGAGAAAAAGAAGAAAAACAAAAACGTCCTACCAAACAATATTTTATTTGCTCTGGATACATTTTCAAAATTTATTTGTTAATATCTGCAGTGCTACAGACAATCTGACAGCTGCTTACTCTGGAGTTCAGCAAACTCATTCAATACTGTATTTACACATCATTAACCTTGAATACCATGCTTTGTAGGTTTCCAGAAACAATTGCAACTCTTTGATAGATAGGAAGCACTTGGTAGATTTTGTCATGTGAAGCCATGAACAAAAGTTAATTTTTTTGACTTATGTCAAGCTTTTAAATACAACTGTAAATATATTCAATAGAAATTTACATAAATTGGTATAAAGTGGTGACAAACAGGACATTT
Organism: Mantis religiosa; assembly: GCA_030765055.1. Taxonomy (NCBI): domain Eukaryota; kingdom Metazoa; phylum Arthropoda; class Insecta; order Mantodea; family Mantidae; genus Mantis; species Mantis religiosa. The sequence goes on from CM060954.1 coordinate 43,581,595, forward strand.
TTGTGAAGTTCTGAGTTATTAGCAGTGGGAATTGCATACTTTCTCCATTTTAGATTAGCAAATCACATGGTGTGGAAAAATTGGAATGTGTGAGTGCAAAGGGGAAGTAGGAATGTCTGCTTGTAGTGTGACTGCACAATAGAAAGAGTACAAATCAAATCAAATCTTAATTTTATAGACACAAGAACATTTACATATTTGAACAAAGCTCGTAAACTGGTGTCTCGTCAGTATACATATTACAATGTGAAAACTACATATAAAATTAGTGATTAGTACAAAAGAATAAATATGTTTGTTATTGCTTAAAACTATACAGCTAACTAATTAGTTTGTCATCTTGCATATATTCTTTAACAGAGTAATAGGTTTCCTAATAAGTAGGTTAACATGTTTTTTGAACAGTGTTTTACTTTTTTCTTTCCGAATTGACAGTGGTAGTTTGTTGAATACCTTAATTCCCATATAGTAGGGGCTTTTTTTCAAGCAAGGCCAGTCTATGGGCTGGAAATTTTATTCTGCTGTTATGTCGTGTATCATAGTTATGCTGGTATTGACTGATCAAAAAATTATCCTAGTTGGTATGTATATAATCAATTAAGTTGTATAAATATAATGATGGCTGTGTAAGTATTCCTAATTTTTTAAATAATGGTCTACATGATTCTCTATAACCTACATGCATCATTACCCTTATTATCTTTTTCTGAATTTTAAATACTTATTCCCACCCAGAACAAGGGCCACTCAGCGGCTCAGTGCTTAGACTGCTTGGCTCTCACCAAGGTGGCCCGGGTTCGATCCCAGGTGACCACAAAGTGAGATTTGTGGTGGACAACATGGCGCTGGGGCGGGTTTTCTCCGGGATCTCTGGTTCCCCCCGCCATCTCATTCCACCGGTGCTCCATCTTCATCTCATGTATCATCATTGTCATCATCTGCGGTGCCGTATGTAGTAAAAGCGGGCGTTAAACACTACACATTTCATTTCCACCCAGAACCATTACCCCACAGAATTATACCATATGCAAGTACTGATTGAAAATAACTAAAATATAACGAGATTTAACTGTATTGGAACACCACAGTGAAGCGAAACAATTATTAATTTATAGATGAGTCATATTTATTACACATCTGCTTCAATTACGTACCTATTTTGAAGACATGTTTCGAAAATCATTGTTTGCATAAGAGCCGAAGATGCAAACGATGATTTGCGAAACATGTCCTCAAAATAGGTATGTAAGTGAAGCAGATGTGTAATAAATATGACTCATCTATACATTAATAATTATTTCACTTCACTTGGTGTTCCGATACAGTTAAATCTCGATATATTGAAGTGACGTCAAATCAAGAGGAACACGCGAAAGTTAGATCCAGCCAGTTTTAAAATCCGGACAACATGGAGGTAAGAAAGTTCACATTTGAAAATTTCAACGAACATTTCGGCAACAAGAAAGAAATAAAACAATATTTGAAACTAAAGAAAAAAAGAAGGTTAATATCAGAGTCCCATAAGAGCCAAAGATGCAAACGATGATTTGCAAAACATGTCCTCAAAATAGGTACGTAAGTGAAACAGATGTGTAATAAATACGACTCATCTATAAATTAATAACTAAAATATAATATCTTTCTTATTTCTAGACTAGTTATCTGTGCAAGGCAATGCATATTAAAGTAAGCTGTATTTAGTTTTTTTACAATATAATCAATGTGGTTGGTCCATCTTAGTCGTTCATCTAAAATTATCCCTAAAACTTTACTTACATTATTTGCACTTACATTTGAGATGTTTTGCGTATTACCTGAGGTGATAAATTGAATTATGTTGGTTTTTATTTCATTTAATTTCAGACCATTGTAGGTAAACCATTTTTCCAAATATTCTATGACACTATTTATGTTGATTTTTAGGTTTTGAATAGTTTTGTGTTTTATAGTTACGGTTGTGTCATCTGAAGAGTAGCCTTGGTTCTGTAATTATGCTCTCTTATTTTAATTAAAATTATTACTTGAATCTTCCCTCGCTTTGAAAGTCTCACCTTGCCACTGGCTAGAATTCAGAATTTTGACAGTTGAGTCTCCACATGGAGTCATGTTAGTTTCTTAAAATCGAGGTTGCTGTTTAGGATAGGGATATATTTTCCCTTTTCCAGAGTGTGGAGAAGGATTTACAAGAGTAATAATTTCCTTTGTGAAGCAACTGCACTGGCATTGATAAACAGACTTTAATAGTTAATCATCATTTCACTAATTCACTAATAATTGAAGATTTTTAAAAATGAGATTATTAACTTTTTTTTTACACTATCTCACTGAACAATTCCACGATATTATTTCAGAAGTCGACCTCCTTAGAACAGCAAGATACTAATTGAACTCTGTGAATTTCAATTTCTCACCTTTAGACAAGCTTAGCAAGTTCATATCATTGTCACAGAAACCCCCCCCCCACCCAAGAGAGCATGAAATCACACAACTACATCAACTAGTCAATTGTTAGCTGAGGATGCGAGCGAACATTTCCAAAAGTATTCCGTTGTTTAAGGACTATGATACAATGAAGCACAAAATTAATACAATTTTGAGTCGAACTAATACTCAATGCTCCATTTATTGCTAGTATTTACCCAGAACGTGTTTCGTTAGGAAGATCCTAACGAAACGCGTTCTAGGTAAATACTAGCAATAAATGGAGCATTGAGTATTAGTTCGACTCAAAATTGTATTAATTTCCAAAAGTTCTTTTAATTTGTCACAAGTGACTCATGGTCAATTAATAATGACTGCTTAATTCATTTCTCCACCTCAACTCTTATAAAAATGGAAAGATCTACAGTAATAAACCTAAGCAAGAACATTTATTTCACTTTGGTATATGTATTTTATATTACAATCCTTCTGAGTTTGATTGCAACAAACCTTGAAAATTAAAAGGCTATCATTAACTAATGTTTAATTTTCAGTGCTGCTGGAATTTTTTGTTTGAACAACAACGATGAGCCATATTGCCCTCGCAAACCTGGAGCTCTTGGAGATCCTCGCTGTTGCAGTCGACCAGAGGAAGTACATCCTAATGAAAATGTTAAACATTGAAGAAATATGTGGTTCTTATTCATTCTTTTTTTTTTTTTTTGTGAAAGCAAAAAAAAATATTCAGTGAACATAGGTTTTCGTTGTGAAAATCTGAATTGCAGACATGAGATCACAATTAACAGTATTCAAAGAGTTACTGAACTTCAGCAGCATATTTCTGGGGAAAATGCAGATTCATTCAAATAAGATAGTCTGTGACAACTGAAACTAATTTATAGTGTTTCGTGCTGCTATATGACTTTCAGTGCTAAGTACTGATTTAATGAAAATATATTATTTTCATACAAATTAAAAACATTGAAAGGCAACTGTATTGTTGTTCTAACTGTTCAGATAGCCAGTGAAATTGTGAGAAAACCTATGCCTTATAAGCAATGACTGCCAGTTGTAATGAGCCTGGCTTATTCCATGTTCCTACTGTACCACATAGGGCATTTGCTAAGCACTGTGTTTTTTCTGTAATCTTGTATCTATTTCTTAATTTAACATTTTTGAGATTTCAGTACTGCATAATGCTATGCTCTATGCTGCTATCTAATATTTAACATTCTCCATTTAGATTCTATGTTGAAAAGTTAATTTTTGCAAACTGACTTGAATCATCACTTCTGATAACATTTCATTTCTGGTTTCCATTGATGCGAAAGCTGTTGGGTAGCAAATTGTAATTTTGTGAAAATACAAGCAGAAAATGATTAAGATAGTTCAAGTTGAATCCTAATGAAGAGGTGGTATGGGGGAAAGAAGCAGGACAAAATGAACAATTACCCCAAAATGAAGATATTTTGGGATATCAAGGAATGAGAACAAATAAATATTTTAATCCACATGTACTTTAGAAATAATACAGCAACAAAGTAATCTTTGTCCATAAAAATCATTTGTAATAAAATAAACTGGTAATGCACTGATTATATAACAGAAAAAAAGTTAGCATGTCTAAGACTAACATACTTTGTTACTATAACATGTTTTCTTTGGTGTTTTCTAGTTATATAATGTAAAATTAGACTTCTGTAATGAAAGAATTTTTGTTTATAAAACTTCAGACTTTGTTGTAACCCTAAAAGTCCAATAAAGTTCCACTACTTTGGTGCTATTATTCCATTCTCAAACTATGGAAACAGCTTTCTCCAACCTCTGACACATACAAAAAAGTGTGTTTAAGTTCACTACATTGTTTAGTGTCAGACTTATGGACAGTTGGTTTATTGTTTTTTATTCCATCATAATTTATTATTTTAAAGCAAAAGTATTGTCTTGGGGATGAAGGAACATAATGGATCATCTTGCTTCACAAAAAAGACAAAAAAAAAAAAAAATTGAAATCTTCATAATATCATGGTGGCTGCAAATACCATCCCGCCACTTTTTGTTATTTTGCTGACCAGGAAATGCAATAATGTATTTTCAAGGACATCATTGCATACCATCAGCAGCAGGGAAAACATGTGGTGTTTGTGCTATTGCCTTGCCGCTTTTGAAGAGACTTTGGCTTTGAGAACTTTCGACTCTGGAAAGATCTGTTTCCACATCTTTCAAGAAACATTTTTACCACGACCCCAGAATATACAAGCGAGAGCTAAGGCCAACCAGATTCTAAGTGAGTCAACCAACAATAAGTTAGAGTCAATATGACAAGAGGCAGTCAGTGAGCATGGAGTAGGTATGAGCAGCATGAGTTGGGGTGTGCAACAGATGCACAAGAAACATCAGCACTACAGAAACATGCATGTTTGTTCTGAATATTGGTAAAGTGAAAGTTAGCTCTTCTTAACGGTTTTGGTGACAAAGTGACTTTAGCACAACTTGGTAGTCATTTTTTCATAATCTCATATATGTTTTGTCATTCTTTAAATATTTTACATGTAATATGAATGACAAATGTCCTATTCAAATTTTATCTGAATGGGAGACATTGTATCCACAAGGTGGGCATGTGTCTCTCCTCACCAAGCAAAGCATTACAAAAAACTCAGACCACAAAATAATACATCTCAAATAAAGTTTTAAAAAACTGGACAAAATATTAGCAAAATAAATATGAAAGGGCTTTGCACTTTCTTTTAAATCTTTCAGTAATGAAATGAAATTAGAAGGTATTTTACAGCTACATGAGAATCAGGAAGACTTAGCCTTTTCAACACGAAAAAGTTATCAAATTTGGATGATTGGTTTTTGAGATTACCACACACTAATTGAAATAAAAAGTCAAATAACTAAATAAAGCAAGTAAATAAATGATTTAACTTAGGATACTGCATATGGAATCTATGTTGCCATATGCACAATGTTTGCTACATGACAGAAAGTATAAACAGCATAACAGCTTTACATACTCATCAACATCCAATGTTAATTAGACTAAATACTAAATAATTTGGAAATATTTGTTTATATTCTAATGATAAGACAATACAAATTTAGCTTTGACTGACAGATTTCTAAATAAATTAGTAGGCTGTTGACTTAAGAAGAACAACAGACCTGATAAAATATAGATCTAATGTCTAGCTTTTATCCAGTAGAAGTACTTAACTTTATTTTCTCAAATGAAGAACAATGCTAATGAGACTTCTTAATGAACATTTCAAACTGCAGTACCTTTAGAAGAGTTAATAAAGCAATGACATATACAAAGAACTTGAAGGGAATAGCTACTTTCTTCTGAAGGCTTTGGTGCAGATATTTGCTAACTAGATACCAACATGAATTTCATCATTTAGCCTCTCTTGTTTCTCTTGTTTTCTTATTTTATTATTTAATGTACATTTCAAGTTAATTGACTATTAAACTTTATACAGTGAAACATACATTTCTGTCACAACAATATTTATATCGGAAATTAATGGAAATTAATTTATTATATCATTTCACATAGGTTCAAAAGAGGATTTCTAAATGGCTTGCTGAACTACCATCCACAAAGGAAGAGAAGTTTGGAATGTCTAAGAAAGAAATGGAATGAAAATTATTTACTGAGACTATAACGACTCATGAGGAAGGAGTATGATGATGACAAAGAATTAAGTTTTATTATTAGCTTACTGGTACTAAACTGGCATGCGATAGAGTTGCTCTCACGGAAGTAGGAAAAAGGATTTAATTGACATGGCAACTACAAAGCAGACGGGAGAAGTTACAGGAAATATTGGTTTGGCAATGAGATTTAAACAAGAATGGAGGAAATGGGATAACATACAGCTAGAAATTAAAACTAAAGAGCTGGATAAGGTAAAAACAAAGGTGGAAAAGATGAAAAGAACAATGGAAAGTATGGAAGACTTCATGAGAAGATACATCCTAATAATTTCTGGTATAGAAGAGCAAAAGGAAATTAAGAGCATTTCAGGAGATATGGGAATTATTAATGAAGAAATTTGGGATGAATATGAGAGGCTTTGAACTGCGTGACGCATGTATAATTAGGAAAGTGGAAAGCAAAAGATATATATTGGTGAAATTCAGCAATATGGAATTGGTAAAAGAACTATTAAAACAAGAAAAAAACTAAGAGGAACATCTATCTATATTAATAAGGATTTATCTTATGAGCAAAGAGAACAAGGGAGGAGGATAAGTGAAGAAAGGAATAAGGTCAGGAAACAAGGATTTAATGCATTTATACAAAACAGCAAACTGTGGATTGATGGGCAAGTAACTGAGCAGAGAAGTGGCATAAGCAACATCCATGACGTGGAACATATGAAAGTTAATGCAGCAGACTCAAACAAACTGACTTTGATATCCAGTGTGAACATCCAGAAATCACGTGGAGTAAATGCAGTGTGCATTGATAGAGGAGAAGTGATAAACAGTATAAATGGAAGAGAAGAGGCAGAAATCTCAGAAATGACAGTCGGGGAAGCGAAGAAAAAAATAAGAAAAAAATGAAATTGTATTACGGCAAGCACAGGTGAAACAAATATGGGAATTCAGGTAATCAAGCAAAAAGCAGAGTAAAAATTGTGTAGGGATAAAGTGATAATGGAAAAGCAGAGAGAAACAAGTGTGGGGTTGCATGGTATTAGGGAAAATCAGAGTGAAAAGAAGTATGGGGATACAAGGGATAAGGGAAAAGCAGAGTAAAACAAGTTGGGAATGCAAGGGATTAGAAAAAGGGTGAGAATAAAGCAGGGGATATCATGATGTAGGGGCATATTAACAAGACAAAAATATGGCTATTATGGTAAATTGCAGGAAGGAAAGAATAGAATGGGGCCGGATGAAGTAGAGGAAAAATATGAGCAAATGTGATACAGCTGTACCATTTGCAGAGAGGGAAGAGAGATTAGAAGGGGTTGTGAAAATCTAAGGAGAGGATTCTGGAAAGTGTAACAAAGTGATGGGTAAGGAAGAAGGGTTGGAATACTTGGCTAGTGAAGTTAAATAATTTGTAATAGGGAAAAGAAATTATGCCAGAAATAGGGTAATGTGAAAGTGAGAAAAACTGAAAGACGAGGTTAAGAGAAAGTTAAGAAAAGTTGAAACAAGTGATAACTTGTTAAGGATAAACAAAGGTTTAAGAAAGAGGAAAAACCAGCGCAGGATAGAAAAGTAAATGGAAAGCAATGATTAAAGGGACAAGCACATAAAAAGTATGCAGTTGTATCGAAGGGCTGCCCTGTTACCAAAGCTCATGGGTAGCCCAAGATGTATTGAATTTTTCATGCTGACTCTATGTATAGTAGCCTCGTCCATCGCATCCCAGGCGGCGTCAAAAGCTTTCCCTTCTGACAACGCCTCCTCACATGTAAGCAATTATAAGGGTTTTCGACCCTTAAACATATGGGAGGTCCTTCTTAATACGTTCACCAAGTTAGAGCGCTGTTGCAATATTTTTCTTGTGTCCTCAGAAATTAGCTTAGACTGTGCAAACGTGCTTCCTATGTGTGTTAATTAAGCTTATATTTATAGAAGTTACATAAAGTTTTACTTGGTATAGTTTTATAAATTTATTAGTGTTTAATAGTTATTGGTGTTTAGCACTTGCGTAATTTAATTAAGATGTGTAGACCGTGGGTATCGAACCTAACATGGATATCCTAACATGGATTTCCATTCATACGTGTAATATATATCTAACAGTATTTCTAAACTTTCTCGAATTCTAAAGCGTTTATGGCATATTTAATTATTATGCGGAATGTACGTGATTATTATTTAAATTAGCAGATATCCTTGTAAAAAGCTTCGAAAATTTAAAAAGAGTAATAGAGTTTCCTTACTAGTTTTTCTTCAGTTTCTTGTTTTTTTTATTTTGAAGTATTTATTGCTTTGTTAAATTTAACTGAAATTCACCACCTGTAGCTGCCATTGAATAAAGGAAACTGTCTTAGGATAAATCGGCTCACGATTGCAATAAACAAAGCTCTAACGTGCACTCTTTTCTTATAAACGATTATTAACTACCAGAATATCCAAAGTGCTTCTTTAATTCGCAAGTAAATATCCCTTGCAAATCCATGCACACTGATGCAATTTAACCCCTTTAAAATTGTAATGATGTTTTACTAAACTTTCCTTGGACATTATGCTAATAATACGCATTTAGTTCTTGTACGTAATATAAGTACTAATACCATAACAGCATAGGTAACATATCTCCTTTCAGTTATGTTATAAAGAGTTGTAACATTATGCATTATTATAGGAAACATTAATCATTTAAAATTTATTTGAAAAGATCAATGACGATTCCTTACAGTGAATTCTTATTTATTTATTTATATTTTGCCTCTAAACGTTACTTTAAACAACGGCAACCCTGGGTATTCTGAGCTGTAAACATGTGCCTAACATTCTTCACCTCTGACCCCGGTTGGTGTTTCCTAAGATGTTTATGACATTGTGGTTAGGGGGAAGAATAGATTTTCCCTACAAAGAGAGCCGGTTGGGGATGCTTTAAACGCGGCCACTATATCAAACACCTTTGCCTATATACGGCTAATGTGAAGAAATGATTAATTTCCATCAATTAGCTAAAATAATATCAAGATATGATAAATATCATTAACAGGTACCAGCTATACTACTATTTATTTTATGCCTTTTAGAATATGATATTCAAAGTTTTTTTCTAATTCAAAATCTAAATTTCTGAAGTTACATTTTTAAAAATGTTCTATGAAAAATTCCGTGCACCGCCTTCATAGAAATTGTGGATCTACCCTTACACAAATATTTATATAACTATTATTTTATGCAAAAGTAGAAGGCCAACTTCAGTGAGAGCTGCGCAAAGAGTCACCAATTCCCAGGCATTCTTACATAGATGGTAAGTATGGCTATGAAGGGAGTAGCTATTTTTGAGAAAACTCACATAACAGTTCATATTATTTACACTGCAATAAAATGATAAGTGATTTAGGTGAACTATTATGCACTGATTATTTATTGCATGCATCCCATCTTTTTTCATTTTAAATCTTATAAGTATTTTCATAGTTATTAAAGTTCACAATCACAAATTTTCAAGATATCTATGAGATCACAAATCTATTTGAGCCTTGGAGAAATTGTATAATTTTTTTAAAATCTTGGTATGTTACACAGTGTACAACATTTTTATTTAAATTTTTGTTTTAGTCGAATATGAGACAGTTCCAAACAAATAACTATTTCATAGTAAGAAAAATTTTGTTACTGATCATTGTCATTATTACTGACTAAAATGACAAGACCAGTTTTGCTAAACTCACTTTGTCACTAGAAACAGTCCAATGCTAGATAAGAGTCAACATGAAAAATTCAATGCCACAGCCAGGATCTGAACCACGGATCTCCTGTTTTCCATCCAGTCGCTCTTATCCAACTTAGGTTGGCCTTGGCAGCATAAGAGCCGTAGATGCAAACGATGATTTGCGAAACATGTCCTCAAAATAGGTACGAAAGTGAAGTAGATGTGTAAAAAATACGACTCATCTAAAATTTAATAATTTTTCGCTTCACTGTGGTGTTCCAATACAGTTAAATCTTGATACTCAAACCAAACATTGTTTCCACAGCACTAGTATATTCGTTATGTCACTATTGCATAAATGTACATGTTCTTTCAGGTATAATTTTAAAGATTAAAGTTGAACTTCCAAGTGAAGCTGCATTACAAAATTAAAGATTATGAATATAATCTACTGGTTAAAAAACCAATCATTGATAACCTTGTTAGAAATAAGATGTGCCAGAAATGTGACGTACAAAAGGCTTGATATTCTGAGGTATTGTATAAATATATTAAATATATTTAAAGAATAACCCACTGGATTCAAGCTACCATGAAACCTGGCAAACTTAGCTCATTCTTTCAATGTAATGCAGGCTTTTTTTTTTTTAATTTACATCCTCCAACATTAAGTCAAATCGGAGAATGAATGAAATGGGTGAAATGATACTCAAATGAGTCCAGGATCCATGGAGCTTAGAGCTACCCGACATTCATCTTTCAGGATAAGGGAAAACCCCGAAAAAACCTTATCCAGGTAACTCGCCCTAACCCAAATTCGAACTCGGGAACTCTTGAACATGAAGCAATCACGCTACCATCTATGCTATCAAGGCGGACAATGCAGGTTTAAATGTTCACAAAGCATGCTGGAGTAGATGGAAATCCTCCACTCTCTTGACTGTGATTGGACATCCTTGTTTTAGAATAAGGCTTTCAGAGAATTTATTTTTATAATAAGCTTATCTTATAAGCTAATAAGCTTATTTACAGCCATGTAATTTGACTTTTTTATTTTATGTGATAAACTACAGCTACTACTCCTTTCTATTCTTATCTTTGGAGCTACCAGCAAAGAAAAGTTGGCATTTTTATTGCTGAAGATTAAGTCCACAGATCTTATTTATTTATATTGTTATTTTTTTCAGAACTGCCTAATTCTATGTCGAGCAAAAAAATAAACAGTGTTTCTAATCAGCACAGGGATTTGAATGTTTTGAGCAGCAATGTAGTACTAGAAATTTCTGTAAATAGCTTTCAATGGTTTATTAGATGGAAACTTCATTTTTTGTATTGAAAAATTTGGTCTTGATACTCCATAAGTTACTTATCCCCTCATTTTGTTCACAAATCTAACAGCTAATCAATTTCTTTTATGGTTTTGTGTCCCAATAACTCATTTCACTCACTCCTAAAACTAATTTTCTTATTTTGAGTGCATTACTACATAACTAATTCTTTAAGTGCTTCAGGTATACCTCAAGGTTCAAAATTGGGACCATTTTGATTTTTACTTTATATAAATGACCTTTTTGAGTTGATAAGGAAGCATGGTGGTACTGTAATAGGATATGCAGATGATATAACCATAATAATAGATGAATCTCCAGAAAGAGATGTGGAAGATAAAGCAAAGGAAATCCTAAAAATGGTAAAACAGTATTTCTTAACTTAGACCTAATGATAAATTTAAATAATACATGCTGGATAAAGTTCGATCTCAAGAAGAGTTCAACAAATATAAAAATTACTGTTGATGGTGAAAGTATTCCAGAAACATGCCAAACAGAATTTTTGGGGGTAGTAATTGATAAACACCTAGGGAGGAAGCAACACATAGAACTAAAAAAAACTAAATAAAGGTATAAAAAAACTAAATAAAGGTATACCTATACATAATGAAACAAGTTAGACGAACTATGGATAATAAAACCTTAAAACAATGTATTATGCATTTATCTATTCACATATAAAATATGGGATATATTTATGCAAAAGAGGTGTTAAAAATTTTCAGATTACAAAAGAAAGCTATCTGAATAATTAAAAAAGGTTTAGAGAAGAGCTAGCTGTAGGCAGATATTTAAGAAGCATAATATTTTAACTGTTCCATGCATATACATATATGAAAGCATTAAATATGTAATAGAAAGGAGTGCATGTAAAAGGAACTGTAATGTACACTCATATAATGTAAGAAATAAAGCTGACTATTTTAGGACCACACTAAGGGGAACACTAAACAACAGATCATTAGAAAGTAGCGGAAAAGACAGGTATAATAATAGATTGCCAGGTAAAATAAAGACTACTATGTAATATTAAGAATATAAAAAGGTATTTTTCAGAGCAAGCTTTTTATAGTGTGGAAGAGTACAAAGCAAAAAATGGAAAATAAACAATGTACATTTTAATTTCTAAGCAGTGCATATAGTAGACTTTTGGATGTATTTTTATGTATGAAATATAGGGGATGAACAAATTGAAATTGAAATTTGGCATACTGATCTATTATAATGCTTACATACCTATACTAAGCCCGCCTCGGTAGCGTAGATGGTAGCATGCCTGCCTCACGTTCAAGAGGTCCCGAGTTCGAATCTCGGTCAGAGTGAGTTAGCTAGATAAGGTTTTTCCCCGGGGTTTTCCCTTATCCTTCAAGACGAATGTCGGGTAACTCTAAGCTCCACGGACCCTTGACTCATTTGAGCATCATTTCACCCAATTCATTCACCGTCCGATATAACTTAACGCTGGGGCGGACGTAAATTAAAAAAAAAAAATACCTATACTAAATTTCACATAAGTCACTAATAATTTTATTGCATTGTGCAGAGGAAAATATATATTGTGGTAATTGTTGAACAAACGTACATTACATGTCTTAATTCCAAATCAAATGTACTCACTTCTTCGTTTATGTCTATACAGTAGAGTTATTTACCTTTCAAATGAAGTTTTTAAAAAGTACTTAAATGATCTTTTATTTATCTTAAAGTGGTATTTGTGACTTCTTATAGGATGCAATATTGCAAGTGAATTCAGGATTTAATGGAAAGCAGAGCCAGGATGGATTTTTATGAATTTGGAACAGCAATTTCGAATAATACTTATTTTGCTTTTAAACATAATTTTCAGGATACACATTTTTGCAATACATTTATTTTAAAAAAAAAATGATGCACAGTCAAAACTACAAACTTTTACTTTAGTTTTTAATGGAAAGTAACAGGTAATTCTTCTTCTAACATTCCTTTTATAAAAGCTACAGCACTCACTTTAAGGTGTAAAGTACAAACGTCTTCACATCTGAAGACTTGTCTAACAAGATGTACTAATTTTTTGCACTTAATTTAACTTTGCAAATTATGTATACACAATTTTAGTCCTTGTTAAACGTCTAAGAAGTAATAACACGACTCTTTTGGTTATTTTATGACCCGCGTGTGGTCCCGCGTTAAAACTGAACTTCAGCGTGACCACAGATTACGCACGCTTCCGCACTAGGATTTTTGTACTGAATTCCTATTGGTCTATTCTCTACAGACGTATAACCACAGCCATAGTCTCTCCAAGGTGGAAAGGGCATTGGTTGATTTATTTATGGACGCAGGTGTGGACTTAGAAATCCCGTTGGGCGTCGGAATTACGATTTAGTAATTAGTGATTTTTTTTCTTAATTTTCATCATCCAACGTTGTCATACCGGACGATGAATGAATTTGGTGAAATGATCCTCAGTTGAGCCCACGGTAGCTTAGAGTTACCCGACATTCATATTTCAGGACAAAGGAAAACCCTGGAAAAATACCTTATCTAGGTACGCACCCTGACCGAGATTCGAACTCGAGGCCTCTTGAAAATTAGTAGATATAAATATATGTACATGTAATGGTAGCTCATTGGTTGCCTGTCAGAGAAGAGGTGCCCTATGTTGTCTGTCTGTATTTAACAAGGAGAGCATATTACATGGACCTGTACCAAACTTAGAACAGATAAGTGCATAAGAAGATTTAGAGCAGTCGTAGTTGCAGCTCGGAGGTTGCAGAAGGCGGAAAAGTCCTTCGACTATTGCCAAATTGGCGCGCGCGTGTGTGTAATGTAGTGTTCAACGCCCGCTTTTACTACATACGGCACCGCAGGCGATGACGTTGATGATACATTCCACATAACGTTGGAATGAGATGGCCGGGGAAACCGGAGATCCCGGAGAAAACCCGCCCCAGCGCGGTGTACTCCACTGCAAATCTCACTTTGCTATCGTCTGGGATCGAACCAGGGCCGCCTTGGCCTTGCCGGGACATTGTCCCTTACTGACATATGCTAAAATTCTATTTAAAAAAAACAATGGGTAAATGGTGGTACTTTAATTATAGTATTATATATTTTGTTATTTTTTTATGATGGGCCTAATGCAAGCCTAGGACACTTATAGGTTTCTCCCGGGTCAGTATCGTACTTTCCAAGTCCACATATAAGTTGGATAAAACTAGATGATAATTTAGCGTAGAAGTTTTGTGACAGGTGTAGGATGTATTCAGTGACTTTGGGGAAATATAGGTCAGAATGTATATTATTGTTTGGTATATACCTACCATTCAGCAGATGTTACTTGCGAAGATATCTGTTCTGTAATATCTGCAGTTTGTAAATATTAGTTTAAGTTGCCATTCCCCATATTTGGCGGGCGAATGTCAATGCAGGTCTCAGCACTTACTTATAAAGGAGAAGTTTATTGCTTAGTGACATTGGTGATTTCTTGTTGTACAAGGGGTATAACATTGCCAATGATTGAATATGAGCCTTCCAAGTTAAGCGCATATCCAAAATCACTCCAAGATATCTTGCTTCAGTGGACCATGGATTTTCTGCACCAGCCCGGCGGAGATTTGGGACATTCATTAATTTTTGTCTGGTGAAGGTGACGGCCCGTGAGTTGGTGGCGTTGATCTTCAAACGCCAGATTGTGAACCAAGCGGAAAGCATGTCAGCATCTTGCTGAGCTCGCTGCACTGCAGCAACTTTTGTTTCGATGCAGCTGTAATTGAAGTCATCTGCTAACAAGTATAGGTTGCAGCCTTTATGGTTTGGGACAATAAGGACACAGGGGACCAGGACACTACCTTTAGGCACCCTGCGTTGATGGAGTATGGTTGTGAGAGAATGCCGTCCATGGATACGACGAAGGAACAATTGCTGAGATAATTGTGGGCAAGGTGTATTAGATAGGAAGGGATATTATAGTTTATGAGGCGATGAAGTAGGCCTTCATGCCATACTGAATAAAAGGCTCGGGAGATACCTAGGAAGAGCTTTGCAACGTGGTGATGGTTATAGAACCCACGTACAACTTCATCCACGCAGCGAAGGAACTGTTGTGGAGTGTTGGCCCCTGAATCCAAATTGTTCTGTGTGGAGCACACTGTGTCTATCCAGCAGATGTTAAAGGCGTAGTTGTATTACCCTTTCAAATAGTTTACTAATGGGCAGGAGGAGACTAATCGACCTAGGGCTGTTAACGTTTTCTTAGATCAGGCTTCCACAGCGTGGTAATTTTAGCACTTTGAAACTTCTGCTATTGTGTCAACTTGTTTCTTCGAGAACTATAATGTCGATTTTATAACCGTTAAAAGATGCTGCAATCCAGAATTTTTGGTTTGATGGAGTCTTTATGTTTGACGAGCATTTCACTGGACTATGGTGCACAGAGCTATATTGGAATGAAGTGAATCTGTTCCGCTGAATAGTAGAAATTAATTTACACATACCCCGAGTTTGGAACTAGGAACCGGATTATAATTACGAGTGAGTTTAATCAGTTCATACAGATAGTAAAAGAAAAGAATACTATCTACCTTATGAATAGTGAGAGGAATATTGTCTTGTGTGAGGAGGTCCCTGAGATTGTGTCTCCTTGGTACGATAATATACAAGAAGATAGAGGAAGATTGGATCCTTTAGAAACATCACGTCCCGTGAAATAGAATGGCTAGTTGATTTTGATGCGTTTATTCTGAGGCGGCTTTTCTTCAAAAGATTTATATTTATAAGGATGTGGAGTCTGTGTCTCAATGGGTATACTTGGAGATAGTTTGTCATCCCTGCGCGAAATAGATGGAGTGGTAGTTTTTTTCCAATGAGCGTTGTACTTTGTTATTATAAGCTGGATTGCTTCATGAGAGACAGTCGTAAAGGAAAGTAGGGTGTGGTTAATTGTTCCCTTTATAACAATAGACACTATGGTCATTTGTACATTGTAAAAAAGTGCAGTTACTGCATTTGAATGCTTTCTGATCACACGCCTTTGTTAAGTGTGAACCTCCATATCGCATACACGTGGTGTTGCCACGACATGTTTTTCAGTGTGTCTCAACCTGGTACATTTATAACTTTGTATAAGGAAAATGGGATATATGTAATCTGAATTAAGAACATATATAATTACACCACTCTAGGAAATCACTTATTTTTAAGTCGATACACATTTTAGATTTGAAATCCTTCCAATGTGATCCTATTTTCTGCTTTCGTAATTTCAGGATCAACATTATGTATATATCCTTTGGAATGTGTATACTTGTGAGGGGTGCGCTTAAATTATTAGTGAGCGTGAAATTGAATCCAGGAGTTTATTTGGTGTTTCAGCAGTTGGGAACTGTTTTGAAAAACGATTCGTCCCACTTTTAAGAATCTTCTCGATGTTCAAGTCTTTATATTTTTCGAATAATCCCAATTATTTGTATCTTTTGCAATAGTTCTTACCACAGATTGTTCTTACTTTGGGACGAAAATTGTGGTCAAAGGGTGTAGGATAATTAAGTTTAGTGCTTTGGTGTATCGTGGATGTATCGCCTAAGACAACAGTAAAACAAAATCAACAACAGACTATTGCTCTCTAGCCGTTTGTGATCCTTGGTTGGAATGGTATTCTGTGGTGGCCTTCTGAACACACGTTCCTCTATTAGAGTGGACTTGATTTGTGTTTGACGTTTGATTCAGCAGTAGAATTACAGTTATATATTCCTAAACACTAAACAGCAAGTCAAGAAGATACTAGTCAGGATGTCAGAACCAGAAGCAGTTCGGCAAACTATAGCAAAAATGCTTAAAGGAATTGAAAGGTAAATAAAAAGTGTGATGCAGTATGTGTTATATCTCAGCATATGTTAAATGAGTATTTATAGGGTATAAACAGTGCATTGTGATAAACTTCCTTGACCGACCAACAAACAAGGGGTAAAAGTCATTACAATATCTTTAAAACACGGT
Source organism: Mantis religiosa (assembly GCA_030765055.1). Taxonomy (NCBI): domain Eukaryota; kingdom Metazoa; phylum Arthropoda; class Insecta; order Mantodea; family Mantidae; genus Mantis; species Mantis religiosa. The sequence continues at coordinate 43,598,689 of CM060954.1, forward strand.
TTGGATAATACTTATGAAGCCGTGCAACTATTGGTTATGCTACATTAAGGCGGTTGTCATTTGCAATGGTAAGAAACGACGTAGCCTAGGTGAGCTCTTTCTCCATTTCTCAAAATTGCTGTACTAAATGCACTATTGTCTTTCATTGCCAAGTCAAGTGCAGGAATGTTTCTGTTACTGCTCCTTAGCACCTTAACAATGAATATGGCTACTGCTGAGTTTTCTCATTCATGGAAGGTTAGGTTAGGTTTAGTTTAGCTTTTTTTATTGTGTAAGCTTACCTATATTAAAGTGGTTAGGAGAATTGAGATTGTTTTGTTAGTTTGGTCTCATCTTTCAGCCAGGCTCAGGGACATCGAACATGTCATACAAGAAACCAACATGCAACTATTTTACAACTATTACACTTCAGTATCTATAATGTTTCTTTAAATATGAGACTTATGAATTACAAATTGCACTATAGTTCATAATATTATACAATTCCTCATTACTAATATTCATGAATACATTTGAGATATGGCGTAAGGTGGCTATAGCATTGGCAACCATGTAAATATGCAGGCACCAAAAATAACACTGCGTAACAAAAGCCTGTCTCTGTAGCATGATGGTTAAATGTCTACCTCACATACACGAGTTCCTGAGTTTGAATGGCTATATATTTATACAGTAGAAGCCTGAAATTACGCAGTTACAACCTACCTGTGGTATATAGAAATGTAATATTAGAAGGAACACAAATCAATCCCGCGCAATTGGAGGAGAGAACTATGCGTGTAATAATAAGTTATAGTAATAATAAATTATATACTCTTATTTATAAGGTACACATTAAATTACTTTTAAAATTACTCACCAGTTATACTGGGAGATGTATTCCAGTGTGTTACTGATCTTGATTTATATTAAACTGTACATACTTTACATCTACCTAATTTTATTTCTTTTAAAAAAATCAGAAGTTTTGTTTGGCCTAGAGATGCCCTACATATTTCTCTCCGCATATTGTGGCAAGATGGAGATGAATGCTGTCTGATTCATTTTATGTGTCCATCCACAGAATCACATTGTTTAAATGAATTATCACTTCACTATCATTCAGAATGTTTTCTTCCGCACCCACATAATTTTCATCACTATCATCTTCACCATCATCTTGTTCTTCATTGTCGTTCTTGTTGTGGACAGCATTAAGCAAATTTTTATACAACAACACTGTTTTCAACACTTCCATGAAAGGTTTTATTAAGCAAATTGTTACATCTGCTTCATATGCTACTCAGATAAATGCACTCATTAGAAAAGTGGTACAGTTCATGCAGAAAAATGTCCACACAATTTACTGGCTGAATTAGTTGGACAAATCTCTTTGTATTAATGCAATCATAATTGAGACATTTTTGATGAATTTATTTGTTGTTGAATACCATATAGACTGTCTTCACTGGGGACGTTTAGAATGAATGTCATGCTTTTCTATAAGCAGTTTTCTGTTTGTTTTAGTGTTTTTGCATTTAAAACCAGTTCTGTCATTCCTTTTAAGGATGATTTACTGCCCTGAATATTAAATGCTTTCTCATCAAAAATAAGTAATTTAGCTATTGTAGGAGCACTGTTTTCATGAACATAAAAATTTTGTATTCTTCTTCTAACCACACATTTGTTGAAGTCATCTAGATCTATTACTGGTTTTGGAACGCTATGCTTTTTACCCAGAGTTCCAAAGATGTGCTCTGATTTTCATTTTGATTGCATTCTTTAACAATTCTTTTTATTATTCTTTCTGACACTCCTGTGTCGTCTGATATGCACTTTAGCTTTTAGAATTAATCTTTTTGAAGGAAAAAAATCTTCTGATGTAACAGTTCTTTGCGTTTAGGATTTTTCTTCATAAATGATCATATATTTGAAGCATTTTCTCAACTCCTACTATGTAATGTTTTGGATTCCAATTTACAAAATCTACTGATGGCATAATTAATTTATGCAATTATCAATGTCGGACATTAGCAAATTTGTTGCTACTCCTTATTGCATAACTCTGTCTTCAGTAGCATGCTGCACAAAAAGGCAACTGTGAATTAGCAAGGACTCTGCCTAAGTTGCAGACATCACTATATTCCCCCATTCCTCCCCACGTGTAGTGTGCGATTTCATTAATTAGAATTATATGAGCTGATGAAAAAGACAAGGCCAAGAATAGGGTATCATTCATTACTTTCCTGGAATGCAGTGGCCAGTGTTAATGAACAGGGGTGGTGGTGAAAATTATACTGCAGAACCTCTGTTTGCAGAATGTACTGTCTCAACTTTCAGAATAAAAAGCAGACAAGCAAATAACATAATTAACTACAATATTTTTTATGGGGACAATTTCACCTACTTTAAATCCAAATCTGCTGTATTTTGGACCGCGCTCTTTCGGGCTTCTACTACATATAATAAATGAAAACTAAAATTAAATGATAAATAAAATCTGTTTTATGTAGATTTTAATCCCAAGAAATAACTGACATTTATAGTACTAAAAGGAGTAACAGAGATTGAATAAAGCAAACAGTTAATAAGACATCTCAGAAAGGGTGTCTGCCACAAAAGGGTTACTTGAAATAAATCGTATGTTTAAACGGATATTTTTTTGTTTAGTGCATTTTGTTCTATCTTAAGTTTGCCAGTTGCAAAATATTATACCAGATTGCTTCCAAATGAAGAGGATTTTACAGCCAGTTCTCAGAAAGTACAAGATATAATTATTGTTTATCATGTAAATGCCATTAATCTGTGGCATTTGAATCAAAATTGTAAGCTATGTTTAAGATAATCAATTTTAAAAAATATTAAAAGGGTAGTTTGGGTTTTTTATTTTTTTTCTTTCTTTTTTTAATCTTTGTCACATCTTTCAATATTACTGATTCTACCGACTGTGTACATCATAAAAGAAAGTAAAAATATATCCGTTACAAGCAAATGGTATCTCAATGTGTAATCCACTTAACTATCTTTATACATTCTTGTTCTTGTCATCTATGTATTGTGAACCAAAATTTGGTATGCTGTTTTGCTTCCTGTGATGGTTTCTGATTTTGGGTTACTGTGAATCAGTCTGGTAGCAGTGAATTTTTGAATGCCACATTATTGCTTGGAGTTTCATTACTATTTTATGTTTCAGGTATAACCCAGAAAACCTTCAACCTCTGGAGCAGTATGTTGAACTTCAAGCAAGGCAAAATGCATATGATCTTGAAGCAAACTTAGCTGTGCTTAAATTATATCAATTTAATCCACTTAACTTCAACATTGAGATAACATGCACAATTCTTCTGAAGGCTCTTACAAACTTTCCTCATACAGACTTCGTGCTGTGCAAATGTCTGCTGAATGAAAATCAGGTAATAGCAGAATTTTAGCACTCATTTCATTTGGAAGATGAAGTACTGCCAATTGATGGAATTTATATTTAAAAAATGGGAGTTTAAAATGGATAATTATAAATATGGAATTTACATAGAAAACTGTAATGTAAGATACATTTATTCATGTGCTAAGTTATTTGGAGACACTGGCCAACAATGATATGTCACTAGCAGAAAATGTTAGAGTAGAAATTAAGGTCAAGTGAAATGAATACTGTGAGTTTTAAGTGCAATTTTTTATTTCACTTCATTGGCTAGTTTCCATTTGTCACAAAAGCTCAGGGAGGAAAGGTCTTTCTTCAAATTATGCTCTTGCTGAATGAAATCATGCTGGATCTTGAAAATGAAAAGTTTTTACAATAATTGTTGTCTTTTTATTAAGGTTGAATTTCACCAGCAATTGCATGTTTTGTGCTTGTTTGGAATTTAATGCATTTATGCTCGATTTTACTAACAGATATTAAGACTTAACATGAGTTTTAGCAATAGTTATAACAAAAATTGCATTTCACCAACAAGTATTAGCTTAACACTTGTGTTAAATCTCTTGTTAAATTAACAAGCCATATTTCTGTTGTTATATCCTTAACAATTGTAAATAGTCAAGATGGCGGGCATTAACACAGCTTTTGATTAAATTTAAAGGGAGTCGATTAATGACACTAAACAACACTTTCCTTTAAATTTTTCCGGAACATGTTTCAGAGACTTTTCCTTCATCCTCAACTGGCCATCGACTGGTTCTCATTGGTGTAGTTGACGATATTTTGTCATAGGTCTCCTCTGGTGGCAGTTCAAGGAACTTGCTGAACAAATCTTTCTGGGAGATGTCAAAATTGAATACTTTGTTCCTATTTTTTGAAATGAAGATTTGTTCCCATGTGGATAGTTCTTGTTTTCCTGATGTATGTTTTAGTAGTTTTGCTTCTGGATTTATGTTGTGGTTTTTTTTTTTTCCAAAAATGCGTGGCAACTGCTAATTTTTCTAATTGTTTGTATTTTATGTTTCTAAAGGTGTTCCTTTGCTCTTGTTTCTAAATTTCTTTTGGTTTTTCCAATATAAATTTGACTACAGTTTCTGCGTTCAGTGACAGCTTTTGATGTCGATTTACTATATTTAAGACCATCTAAATGGCATTCATAATAGAGTACGGCCTATGAGGAGAAATGATTTTGAGGAGCTATCAGAAGAAAATCTTCTACTGAGATATAGACTGTTGAAACAAGTTGCTATGAAGGTTACTGTGGATGTACAAGAGAGGTTAGAACACGCATTGAAAGGAATATGCTGATCTCGCCTTTGCTTCGAGTATTAATAACTTGGCGATTTTGTAATTCACTGAATTATGTGGATAATACACTGTCCATCTCCCGTCTTGGAACGTTCAGGTCACTTCTGTCATTCGCACCTCGTTTTAAATTTGCGTAATACTGACATTAAAACATGCATTGAAAGGAATGTGCTGATCTCGCCTTTGCTTCAGTTATTAATAACTTTGCAATTTTATAATTCATTGAATTATATGGATAATACACTGTGTACCTCCCGTCTTGAAATGTTCAAGTCACTCATTACTTCTTTCCTTCGCACCTTGTTTTAAATTTACCTAAGTTGTTTCGCGCTTCAAGTAGTGACACATACAGTTGAATTAAATTTGTTTCCAATCTTTTCCCAGGTGACATCTTTCTCTTTTACATTCCCGTATCCGTCCTCTTATTTTCCACGATATCCTTATACTTTATCACCAATTCAATTAACAATTCTTTCTCCATCGATGAGAAATGGCTCCTCTTACTATTTTGTTCTCCTGCCATTTTTTCAGCTTGTGCAGACAAGCGCATCACAGTACGTTCAGAAAATAATATGACTCATTCATAGCTTTCTATAGCTGTAATATTTACAAGTCTCTTGGCATTAACATGTATTTGTTAACATTTTCAGAAAGCAGGTTGGTAAATGCAAGAAATTTAACAGCTTTGTTAGGACTGTGACAATTGTTACGTTACATTTGTTAAGGCCGATTTTAACATCTGTTGGTGAAATCGAGCATTAATGTTCTGTAATTGGTATACTAGTACAAGGACCACACTAAAAGTTTTTATCAGTCAAGTCATTAAAGTTATGTCAATGTAATTGATTTGATTTAAACTGGTATATTTTAATGGTATGATAATGCTTTGGAACACAAAAGTGACTGGCATTTTTGTCAGGAATGCGGTCAGAAACACCCTGCAGTGAAGCTGTAATAACTGATTATGGCTTCAAAAAGAGGCTAATGACGGAGCAGTGTCACAAATGTTTGGTGATGCTTTCCATGACTCTGCACCATCCAATCACCCTTGGAAACTTATTAGGAATTCGAAGAGGCTGGGAGTCCCTGGATGACAAGCCTCTCACAGTCCATCCTTACACAACCGTAGCACCAGATACAATTGCAACTGCAATTGTAACATGTAACATCACCTACGTTGACATTCAGGCTACCCTTAATATTTGAACAGTTGAGTATATGCTGTTTTATTAGAACTCTTCGAGTCATCAAGTATCATTCTTGTTGGGTAACATGTTTATTAAGAGAAGACCAGAAGGCAACATCATGGAATAAAGTTGGGGAAAGCAAGGATATTTGTAACACTTACACGTGAGTTGAATCACTGATATACCAGTATATTCTGTAATAAAGCAGTAATCAGCAGTATGGTTCTTTCCAGATGATGACCCACAACAAAAGCGCAGGAAAGAAAATGGTGGCTTCTTCCTCAAACTGGTAATTTAACATCAGTCATCCTGGATAAACCCCTCTCCCCCCTCCCAAAAAAAAAGCAGTTACTGCAGAGTGTTATGTGAAATTCTGCCATTAGTCATTGCAACATTCAAGATGAAAGACCAACTTGTTGCTTTTGCTTGCCCCATGGCCGGAGTACTCAGTCCCTTTGATGGTCAAAATCTCTGAGTCCTTTGGTTACTCTCCAGATTGGGCTCTCTAAGACATTTTTTTTTCTTTTTTTATAACAAAAGAAAAGTTTTGTGGTGGCCATTTCTTATTACCTGAAGATGCCATTGGAGCTTGTGTGGAGGCTGTAAATGACCTCTAAAATGAAGCTTGATCAGATGCATTTTCAAGTGGTTTGAACAGGTGCAAAAATGAATTAGTGCCATGAGAATACTTTAAAAAGTTATAAAGGTTTCAACTCGGTTGAAAGTTCTCATTTTGTTTTAATGTTTGTCTTAAGTGTTTGATATAAGACTTAATTATACTGAAATGAAATGTTAGAAAAGATTAATTATCCCTGGAGTGTAAATATTAAAATGTTATTTTTGTGTCTTTGTACATAGAGCACTATGAATTCCTAACACACAAGGAAAAGTACATCAGTGTGTAGTGACATGTTGAGGGATAGATATTATATCATAAAATACTATACTTAATAGTTTTGGTGTATATTGTTGCATAGCTATGGGGAAGAGGAAAGAGCATTAGGTACCAAGTAATGTTAAGTATTGAATTGGAGATTGGAAATACTTATGTAGCTTTGATTGTACAAGCCCATCTACTCATTTGATCTTAGGTAGTGATTCAGTATATCATTGACAATTGATATTGGATTTTGAGTTTGCATAAATAGTCATAAATGATGAATTGTGAAAATAGAAGTTCCCTAATTAAAGAGGGAGGAAATAATAATACAACTTCCTTGAAACTCAAGAAATGAAGTTAAAGCAACTATTAGAGAAATACATATAACTTTTCAATGGAAGTGCTAGTACGAGGTGCATTCAAGTTATGGCACCCCTCCCCTTTTTTTTTAGGACTGGGACAAGATAGGAACTTCTGTTTTTTTTTTTTTAAAGGTACACATGGACTCTTTGTGAAAGCGTGACAGAAATGGCAGCACTGTACAGTGCATAGCACTAGTGGCAGCAATGAGAGTTAGGACTGTTTTTGATACTTAAAATGGTAATGTTTTCATTGCAAGAACAGTGTGTAATCATTCATTTTCTCCATTTTCATGGTGTGACACTTATTGAAGTTCATCGCCAGTTGAGTGAGGCATGTGGTGATGGTGCCATGGATGTGCCTAATGTGTGTTCCTGGGTTCGACAGTTCAATGAAGGCAGAACATTGTGTGATAACAAACCAAGACAGTCATGGCTTCGTACCAGCTGGTCTGACGACATGATCCAGCAAGTGCAGGACATTGTTTTGGAGTGATCGCCGATTGAGCATTACATACATCGCCTCCAAAATTGGTATTTATGTGGGATCTGTGCACACAATCCTGCATGAAATTCTGGAAATGCAAAAAGTGTCTTCCAGGTGGGTGCTGCGAATGCTGAGGGATGATCACATCTATGGTGCCATCACCACATGCCTCACTACTGACAGTGAATTTCAATAGGTGTCACACTACAAAAATGGAGAAAACGAATGATTACACGCTGTTTTTCCAATGAAAACGTTGCCATTGTATCAAAAACAGTCCTAACTCTCGTCGCTACCACTAGAGTTCTATGCAATGTACAGTGCTGCCATCTCTGTACACATTCACAAAGAGTCCATGTGTATTTAAAAAAAAAAGTATAAGTTCCTATCTGGTTTCAGTCCTGAAAAAAGAAGTAGATCGTATATGCTGCACTTATGACATTTTGAGGTATGCTGTTCTCAATACATCAACTGAACCTGTAACGTGAAATTTATTTATGAAATTTTAAGAGTATCTCAATTTAAATAGTTTGAATTTATAAAAAAAATCCAGGAATTTTAGTTTTACAGCTTCTGAAAACTGAGACCTTCATGAAAAATGTGTTCCATCAAAATAGCTCTTTTTTAATGTGAAGCATTACCACTTTACAGTTACACTATTCCAGTATTTTGTCTGGGTGTCCCAGTTGGTTAGGTACAAGGTGGAATCTGCTTTTAAGGTGCACATGTAAAGAACTCCTGTGGTGGAGTTCTAGGCTAATATCATCCTGGCAATCGACAAGCTTTGTTTAACAAACAAAATCGTTTATTCAGTACTCAATCAAAATACATGTACTTCAATATGCATTGAATATCCCAAGACAAATACTTATACCTGTAGCCTTCAATTTTACCCTTATCATTGAAGAAGTGCTACCTGCTGCGACTGCTGCCACCACCAACTGAAACATGAGTGTTTAGCAATGACATGGGCTCAGCTGATGTACAAAGAGAGTTCCCTGCCATACTTAACATAAAATTAATCTTCTTTTATAATTTAATTAAATTACATATATTTATAGCTTGCCTCTGTAGTGTAGATGGTAGCATGTCTACTTCATGTTCAAGAGATCCCAAGTCAAGTCTTGGTCAGATTGAGTTACCTGGATAAGGGTTTTTCTGGGCTTTTCCTTTATCCTGAAAGATGAATGTTGGGTAACTTCAAGCTCTCTAGACCCTGGGCTCATTTGAGCATCATTTCAACCATTTCATTCATTGTGCGATATGACTTTGGAAGACATAAATAATAATAAAAAAAAACATATATTTGTTGTTTACAGTAACGGCTAATATAATTTGCCCTGAAGTAGTTTGATTTTTTCTTTTATTATAATACATATTTTGCATGCTGTAGTAATGTCACAGTAATCGAAACCTGATTATACCAATGAATGTAACAAAACACACGTTGAAAGACTTAATGTGAGAAGTACAAATTCATAATCTTTTACTGTTTTCACTTTTCTGTCTTTATAACTATGCTTATACCGGTTCAGGTCTGAGATTATATGGAAGTAAAAAATAATACTCTGATGCTAGCTGTGATTGAAGGAAATGTTTATGTTGTTGTAAACAAGGGTCAACATATGCAGGTTGTTGATTGAAGGGAATGGTTGTCATTGCGACCAAGGTTCAAATATGCAAGTTGTCCAGAATGACAACATTATTGTTTGCTGTTTACTACAGTTTGCATAGTTTTATCTTGTAACTCTTTTATTGTTGCTAGAGTGTTACATTTCATCGGTCACAGACTAACTGCTGACAAGCTTGAAGACCACATTATGAAGAATAATGTGAAAACTTGGTTTCCTAAGGTTTGGCTAATCAGGATTATTGTTCACAGCTTGCAATTGTTGTGACTCCTTTCTTTTTTAAAGGAACTATGTCCCTTATAATGAGTAACACTTCTGCCAAATTCATGGCATTCGTCTTCCATATATATTTATTTCTTGCTGCAAGATTTTCCTGCTGATAAATTGACTGTGTCCTCTGTTGCTACAATACTCTCGACACAGCATGCAAAAATTATTTCGCTAATCTGCTTTCCACTACTTTTTATATGATTTTCACATATTACATGCAGTGGCCAAGTTGAACAATCCATGTCACATTTCCTGACGTCTTAACTATGCAAGTGCATTATGTGATCACAATTATGCCTATGATTGCTTCTAAATTTATAGAACAATATGTTTAAGATTATTTTTCTGTTACATTTGTTGTGGAACAGTACCTCTATATTTTTTGCTAATCTTTGAAACCAGCCAGTAACTGTGTACTCATACACATGCTTTTGTTTACATCACCACATTCTTTAAATTGTGTTGGCACAATGGTGATATCAATGTATTCTGTTAAAAGCCTGCTTCACATTCGTCACTTTTAAATCAGTCACTCAACATTTTCTTCAATATTTTCAAAGCCACGAGTCTTTCTTTCTCCTCACTCCCTTCATTCTTGTTATTAGCCCATTTTAATTTTAACATAAGACAACCGTGAGAACAAAATACAGCAAGTATACCTAAGAACTTACCTGATCATATGTAAGTTATAGTTGCGGCTCAAATTTCCTCCTCTTCATTCTTCTACAAGGGGCCATTCCTATTTTTCCCAACCCCTCAACTGGGAATTAACATGGAACAGTAAAGCGTAGCTCATAATCTACTATTTTGATTTGAATTCTGGCGTAATTTTGTCATGGTTTATTGTCACTCAGTATTATTAAACTAAGTATGTTTTAAACTAAGTATGTTTTAAGCATAAGTCAAACATGGGTAATCTGTTAACCAGATAAATCACACATGGGTAATCGAGAATACACTGTATATGAAATCTTGTGGATGTAATGAAAACTTCTTGCAGTGGAAAAATTTTGTCTTCACGTTCATATTACAAAAATTGCTTCCTCAGATATCAGTTATTGCAATACTGGAATATTTTCCCCTATAGTAAACTTAACTTTGTAGGAAACACAGGAAAATCAATAATATCTACATTATAAGATTACAAGAAGGCCACTAAAAGTCATGCATTATCCTATTAAGCCCATTTTATCAAATTTTTTATTAGGAATGAGTGCCCTCTGTAGTATCTCTCTCTCACGAATAGTATTGTTAGTACATAATTTTTATGTGAGCATATACGTTTAATTTTCAAATCACACAGATTACAAAGTCCTTTAATGTTGAAATAATATTTTTAATCCATTCTTCTGTTGACTTGTAGATGACTTCAAACTACCCGCAAACTGCATTCTGATAATATTCACTATCTTCCCCGCTGAACACATGCTGAGTTTGTCAGTTTATCTTATTTTTTCTACAAAGGTTAGATAAGTGTTCAAACAAACTAATGTAGCCCTATGCATCTCTAGAGCTTCACTAATTGGGTACCACTCAGTTTATCTCTTAAAGTTAATAAGTTAAGATATTTTAATCTAGGCTTAGATTTATTGTTTTATATTTGTACAAAAGTTGCAGACTGCATGGTTGCATATAATTCTTTCTTCAAAGCATCTAACAACTTGTAATTGCTTACTTTCCAGCTGAAAACCCCTCCAATGAAGGATATTGTCATCTTGGCAGATATTTTAGAACGCTGTGATTTTCAACAGTTTTGGAAGGCAGTTCACACCTTGGGTGATAGATGCAGCAGAATAACAGGTTTTCATGATTCTATAAGAAAATTTGTGTGTCACGTTGTGGGAATAACATTTCAAACTATCCAGAAAAGCATGTTGGCTCAGCTGCTAGGAGGTATCGATGGTAAGTAATGGGACAATTACAACATGTCTCAGAACATACATTCTTTGAAAGAATATATCAGGTTATATGCAGATATAAGTTCTTCCCTGCCTTCTGAATTGTTTAAAACAAATTGTGTATGGGTACTATAATTACTAGAATGTACCAATATACCATACTTATCCAATTTTTCCAAAATTTTTGTTGTGAAAATCAAACTGTATTTGCAATATAGATTTTCCCACTAGCATTCAGGTAAAAGCAAATTTCAAATTTAATGAGAATGGGATGGAATATGAAAAGCTGCTGTGAAGATCACTGCATATCAGCCACATTTTGTATTGTATAATTTGCAAGTTACCAGCGTACTTAGAGGGATTATAAGGTTACTCCTTGGTAGAAGACTTTAAGGCTAATATAGAAATTGGCAGACTTCTTCCCCGTATCATGGCGTGTATGTGATGATGTGGAAGAAGTTTCACAAAATAGCAATCCTGTTCTAGATTTCTATTTATGTGGATATTTGAAATTTAGTCTTTGTTTCAAGGCTTATTGATATTGAAGAGTTAAAAAGGAGAACAGCAGACATAGCACCACCGTCCTTGAAAATGTTCAATAAGAGAATTAATTTTCTTTTACACTAGCCATGTATAGCACACAGTATGGAAAGGTAGAGTCAGACTGAAAAATTCAATGCCATAGCTGGGATTTGAACCACGGATCTTCCAGTCTCCGTCTGGATGCTCTTAACTATTGGGCTACTATGGCCAACGTGCCGATACAACATTAAATTCTCCTGGCTATGGCATTAGAATTTTTCAGTCTGACTCCGCCTTTCCATACTGTCCTACACACGACTAGTGTGAAAGAACAGTTAATTTCCATTAATTGACCTAATAGTGGTCTAAACTATAAAGCCGGAACCTTAAAAATATTTGCAGCATAGTAAATCGCCGTTAAGGTAGTTGTCTCATATGTTTGAGAACTCCTAGCAGAGAACTAAAGAACATCTAAGAAACATTAAAAATGGTGAAACAGAAAAATCAGCAGTGGCTTTTCATTTTTTGAATACTAGACATGACATCAACTTGGAAACATCTTTAATAAAATATGTTAATCACCCCATAGACCTTTCCGTATGGTAAAAGATCTTCATCAACAAAAATCGTCATAGAGTCATGAATTTTGAAACTCCACCACCGGACATCTTTGATAAGTACATCACGCCATCTATTGACAAAACGGAGAAAGAGTAAACCACTACAACTTGCACTAGTCGAGTATCAGCTGATGATAGGAGCAAAAACTCTTGAAACATGTCCTGTGAATAAACAGTGTGAGTGAAGCAATGTGTCAATATCTTCTCGATTCACTTTTGTCCTAGCAGTTTACCGGGAAAAACATGAATGAGTTGGAGATTTTAATGTCTTATCAGCATGTTAGCCATAGTAGCAGCTGGACGAAGACAGGAATCCATGCTTCAAATCCTGATTATGGCATTGATTTTTCAGTCCAACTCTACCTTTCCATACTGTTCAATAACAATTTGTACTTGATGTTGATCATTATCAGGTTTGTGAATAAGCAGTATTTTGATTGCCATATTAAATAACAATTTTAATGGATAGTCAACATGAAAAATTCAATGCCATGGCCGGGATTTGAACCACAGATCTCCTGGTTTCCGTCCAGTCGCTCTAACCCATTGAGCTACCATGGCCAACGTGCTGTCCTGACATTAAATTCTCCATTTGACTCATATATTTCCCCGGTAAACTAGGGGCTCTTGCATCCGAGATACACCGTTTGTGGCGACTTACTATCGTAAGTACTTGAATCCCAGGCCATTTAACTCTTATTATTTTAGTAGATTGATGAAAATAAATCATTTCTTCACACTAGCCGTATATAAGCTAAGGTTTTTGATGGATAGAGTCAACATGAAAAATTCAATGCCATGGCCAGGATTTGAACCACAGATCTCCTGGTTTTCGTCCAGGCGCTGTAACCCACTGAGCTACCATGGCCAATATATACAGCCTATATACGGCTATTGTGAAGAAATGATTAATTTCCATCAATTAACTAAAATAATTTAATTATTACAATTTCATGTGTTCTGTATAAATTGTGGAACAATATGTTAAAACTAACCAGCAATTAATGTTTTCCCTTCATGTTTTAAAAATGTGAAGTGTCATTAGGCTTTTATTTTTGTGGGGTGGTAAAATTTTCCTTTCAAAATGTTAAATTTAACATGTCAGTATTGATTAAATTAATTGGGAGTTGATTAATGACACAAAACAACACTTACTTTTAAATTTTCCCGGAACCAGTTTCTGAGGCCTTTCCTCTATCTTCAGCCGGACATCGACTGCTTCTCATTGGTGTAGCTGGCAATATTTTGTCATCGGTCTCCTCTGGTGGCGGTTCGAGGAACTTGCTGAACAAATCTTTCTGGGGGATGTCGAAATTGAATACTTTGTTCCTATTTTTTTAAATAAAGATTTGTTCCCATGTGGACAGTTCTTGTTTTCCTGTTGTATGTTTTAGTAATTTTGGTTCTGGATTTATGTTGTGGTTTTTTTCCCAAAAATGCGTGGCAACTGCTGATTTTTCTAATTGTTTGTATTTTATGTTCCTAAAGTGTTCCTTTGCTCTTGTTTCTAAATTTCTTTTGGTTTTTCCAATATAAATTTGACTACAGTCACAGCATTCAATTTGATATATTGTTAGATGGAATGGCATCTTTGATGTTTGAGCAAATTAGGTTTTTTAAGGAGTAATGGTTCACTGGAGCTAGTTGAATGCTGTGACTGTAGTCAAATTTATATTGGAAAAACCAAAAGTAATTTAGAAACAAGAGCAAAGGAACACTTTAGGAACATAAAATACAAACAATTAGAAAAATCAGCAGTTGCCACGCATTTTTGGGAAAAAAACCACAACATAAATCCAGAACCAAAATTACTAAAACATACAACAGGAAAAGAAGAACTGTCCACATGGGAACAAATCTTTATTTCAAAAAATAGGAACAAAGTATTCAATTTCGACATCCCCCAGAAAGATTTTTTCAGCAAGTTCCTCGAACTGCCACCAGAGGAGACCGATGACAAAATATTGCCAGCTACACCAATGAGAAACAGTCGAAGTCCGGCTGAAGATAGAGGGAAGGCCTCAGAAACTGGTTCCGGGAAAATTTAAAAGTGTTGTTTTGTGTCATTAATCGACTCCCAATTAATTTAATTTATACAACAACACTGTTTTCAACACTTCCATGAAAGGGTTTATGTCAGTATTGTTTTAAGAAAAATATTTAATATGTTGCAGTTGCATGATTTTCTCTATTGTACAACTATTCTTATGAATGCTTATAAAGTTGAACCTGATTCATATGTTTATCAAGGGGAAGAGGAATGATTACTTGTAGTTTAGAATTACTTACAAATAAAATTTTGATGTATCCTTTTTTTGAATATGCTAGGCCTGCGTGTGTAAAACTAATGCTCATTATTTAGAAATTGGTCCTGTTTTAAAGCATTGCATTAATTTGGCTTGTTTCACTTTTCTTGCATTATGTGCCTATAACTCATTTTACAAAATATATTAATGAACTTAGATCATTTTCTTGTTAGCTTTTCACGCTGATTTAATGCCTACATAGCCTGTGTTCAGAGGTCCCAAGACTGAAATTGGTCCCATTTTAAAGTATTACATTTGTGATAATACTAAGTAACCAAGTGTCCAATCATGCTCAAATGCCTACAGTTGAACAACATATACAGGAAACAAAACAAACTGTTACTCCTTGTTCACAACTATAAAGCTCTATTATGAATGCAATTATTAGCACGAGTAGTTCAACTGAATTCATACCATGAGGTCAAATGTAAAACACCAGTCTCCTCCAGGTAGTGGCAGTGCTGTTAATCCAAGCTTTGTTTCAAAACTGACCGCATACAAGTCATTACAGAATTCAGATTTTAATGTTTTGAAGAGTTATATTTTTAATAATATGAAGCTGATTATGTACCACAAAATTATAAGTCAGTTTGAAGAAAATTACAGGGTATGTAGTACATCTCTCACATGGCTCTGAGTACATGTGTGTATGCATGGGTGCTTCACACTATGAAGTTCAGTGTCTCTCCCCACCCCCACCAAAAAAAAGTAATGATAATTAAGATTGTTTTATATAACTAAACTAACCTGATTCCAAACTAACTTTCATTTTAACACTTTGCAATGCATAACATAGTAAAGCAGCAGTGCTAAACTAGCAATGGGGCAGAATGGATGTGCGGTACAGTTGTTCCTGCAGAAGTGATGAGGAAGTAACTAAGTGATATGGCAGCCGCAAAGCAGATGGGCAAACTTATAAGAAATAATGATTTGGCAATGAGATTTAAGTAAGAATTGAGTAAGTGGGATGATAAAGAGTTGGAGAACGTAAAACTCAAGATGAAAAAATGTAAAGAAGAATGGAAAGTATGGAAGACTTCTTGAGAAGATACAACTTAATAATTTCTGGGATAGAAGAATGAAAAGGAATTGGAGCATTTCAAGAGATATGAGAATTGTTAATAAAGAGGCTAGGGATGAAAATGAGAGGCTTTGAACTGCGAGTCGTGTTTAGAATTGGGAAATTGGAATGCAAAAGAAATATCTTGAAGAAATTCAGCATTACAGAATTCGTAATGGAAGTATTAAAACTAACAAAAACCTAAGGGGAACATCTATATTAATAAGGTTCTTTCTCATGAACAAAGAGAATAAAGGAGGAAGCTGATTGAAGAAAGGAAGACAGCGAGAAAACAAGGTTTCAATACATTTATACGAAACTGCAAACTGTGGATTGATGGGCAAGTGGCTGAGCAGTGAAGTGATATAAGGAACATCCAAAACGCAGAGCATGCGAATGTTGTTGATGCAGCAACTTAATCAAGCTGACTTCGATACCCAGTGTGAATGTCCAGAATGCACATGGAATAAATGAAATGTGCATTGATGGAGGGAAAGTAATGAACAATGTAAATAGAGAAGAGAGGGAAAACTCAGAAATGGCAGTCGGCAGAGCGAAGAAGAAAATAAAAAATGTGATTGTATTACATTGAGTACAGAATGAAACAAGTATGGGAATTGAGGTGATTAAGAAAATGAGTGAAAAAAGTGTGGGGATACAAGGGATCAGGAAAAAGAGTGAAACAACTGTGGGGATCCAAGGGATTAGAAAAGTGGCGAAATTTAGGCAGGGGGTATCGAGATGTAGAAACATATCAGCAAGGCATAAATATGGGTAAGTTATAGAAAGGAAGAAATATTGTTTTTAATTTTACGTCCTCCAACGTTAAGTCATATCGGACGGTGAATGAGATGGGTGAAATGACGCTCAAATGATCCCAGGGTCCATAGAGCTTAGAGTTACCCGACATTCATCTTTCAGGATAAGGGAAAACCCCGGAAAAACCTTATCCAGGTAACTCACCCTGACTGAGATTTGAACTCGGGACCTCTTGAACGTGAGGCAGACACTCTACCACCACGCTACCGAGGCGGGCAAGGAAGAAATAGAATGGTGTCCTGAGAGTTATAGGAACAGATTTGAACAGATGTGATATGGCTATATAAAGTGTGGAAAGCTGCTGGTGAAGTTTAATAACTAGTAATAGGGAAAGGGTATGCAAATGGGGTGAATGTGAGAAGCATTGAAAACTGAGGTTAATGAATAGAGACAGTGAAACAATAATAATATATAGCAGAAATGAGCGTAATAATTTAAAGAAAGGGACAAAAATTTGGCAAATATGAAAAATCTAGAACAGCACAGGAATTAAATGAACAGCAATAACTTCTAAAAGGAACAAAATGTGTAAAGTATGTAATTGTCATTGCTCCACTTATTGCTAGTATTTCGTTAGGATCTTCCTAACATCATCAGCTGTTGTCGACTAATGGACGTCGGTTCAGTGAACTCCTCAGAGGTGATAGGTGCGTCTCTGTCGGTATCTTGATGAACTTAAAATTTAGGTTTTCTTCAAAGGTAGTGTCGAAATTAAACAATTTTCTTACATGTTTCTTTATGAAGATTTTTTCCCACGTGGTTAAAGCAGCTGGACCTTGGACACTTTTTAATAAGTGAATTTCTCGTTCTATATCGTGATTCTCCTTCCAAAAGTGGTATGCTACCGCTGGTTTATTTATTTCTTTGTTCCTGATGTTCCTAAAATGCTCTTTAAGCCCAATGTTCAAGTTCCTTTTTGTTTTTCCGATGTAAAAGTTGTCACAGCCCTTGCAATTTATCCGGTACACACCTGATTTTTTGTCTGTGGGTATCTCCTTTGTATTTGTACTAGCAATAAGTGGAGCATTGAGTATTAGTTCGACTCAAAATTATATTAATTTTGTGCTTCATTGTATCATAGTCCTTACACAATGGAATATGTAATTGTGTTGAAGGGCTGCTCTATTAGCAAAAGGTCCAGGGCCCAGCTCAGTGGTTACCCAAGAAGTATTTGTTTTGGTACTCAATAAATCATATATCAAAATAAAGCATAGTGAAATGTGCGCACAGCATAGCAGAACATAGTAAATTTGTCAATCTTTTCCAAAGTTTTCTTGTTTATGTTGACCTCAGCTTTTTAGAAGTTGTGTCAGTGTAAACATGTTCTCCCATTTCTCAGCATAAGATATGCTGTTATGCTAGAAAATGAACATAAACCATAAGTAACACTTTTTAAGAGCTGAGTTTTTGTATGTAAACAGTTTCGTGAAGTACTTACAGCAATATTAGTACTATGGAAGCCGAAACAAGTATATCATGAGCTACAAAAATCTGCAATGAGAAGGTATTAGTAACAACAAGAAATACTTGAATCAGTTTATATGGAATTAGATTGTGAAAGTAGTTCCGAGGAATTTTAGTTTGCTGAGTTACTGAAAGACAAGTGATTAGGCACAAAATGCCAGTGGTAGTGCTAAGGAGCAGGTAACTGAATTTGGAGCTAAAACAGATGAAACAAAACGCAAAACTAAATATCTGTACAATGAACTTGTAATTTGGCTTTGAGTGAGTTAGAACAATCATCATCCCCCGTGGTGCAAATCAAGGGAGGTGCAAGCCTATTTAGGTATATGTGTGTGTGTGTGTGTGCCTGAAATTAAAGATACTTTTTAGGATATTTTTGCATTTGTCCAATTTTACGTTGAGCAATAAATGACCTTGCTTCACTTAAAAAAAAAATTGCATTACCTTCATCTGAATTACAAATCTACAAAGCCACAATTAGGAAGGATTACTAGACTCCCTGTATAAGGAATGATTTGATTTAAACAAAAAGTGTGCAGATGTCTACAAACGAGATTGTGATCTCTTGTTGATGAAGCAATTTCTTTCTAAAACAATATAGGCCTACTAAACCAACAAAATGGGGGATATAGGTATTTCAGATAGTAAAAGTGGATATTTATTAGCATGTAAAAACTATATTGGAAAAACAGAGGTGAGAAACAGCGATCTTCTACTTGTACTTGGAGAATAAGTTGTTTTAGATATGTGTAAAGAATACACTAGGGGAGTGTTGTGGCATCATGTTTATTTTGATAATTTTGAACTTGCTTTTAGATAAGGAAATATATACATATGGTACAACTTGTGCTGGAAGGAAATATTGGCCATAACAGCTGAAGCTGAAAAGGGGTGAAACCTGCAAACTGCAACACAGTGATGCAAGTGCAGTTATTTGGCGTGATAATAGAAATTTCTTAGATTATCTACTAACTCTTATCCTAGAACAGGAGAAAGAGAAAAGAAGTATGACAGGGGAAAGCAAAAAACATAAAGATATCTGGTCTTAATGTAGTGATAAACTACACTCATAATTGTTAAATTGTAGATGAGTTGTATTTATTACACATCAGCTTCACAGTTAAATTTCGATATGCACTCATAATATTGTAGGGTTGGTCTTGCAGACAAAAGGAGGGAGTATTATGGTGTCGGCCAGTCCTCAAAAAAACTGTTGGAAATGCTTGTTAATAGTTTTTATAATAGACATCATTTCAAACAGACATGCTGCAACAGCTCTTGGTAACAGATTTTTAGTAAAGGTAAAGTTTAGTGCAACAGTCTTTATGTCATAAGCATATGGCATTTCAACATATGATGCCTTCTGAAACCTTTGTACCAAATTCCCTACAACCTCCTGAAAATTCAAGGTCGGATGAAAACGTGCTCAGTTCATAGTTAAGAAAAAGAAAAAAACCATCGGGATGTGGCATACAATCACAATACAAGTGCAAATGGTGTGATATTGTCTTGTGTAGAATTGCGTGCTTCCTAGTTATCATCAAGATAGGTGGGTACAAATTCAAAACTAACACAAGAGTGTACATGCAACATCATTAAGTGTATATGAAGCATTTTGATTGTGCAAGAAGACAATATATTTTATGTGAATATCTTTCCTGGAATGTATTTGCTGCAACAATAGCTGGGATGTTGCATTATTAGAATGAGCACCATAAAAATTTTGCGAAAATTACTATATATTTTGTTAAGCATATTTTATTCCATTTCTTAATATCTTAAGGTACCAGATTTCATTGCCTTAATATTCTAGAATTTTGAAAATATGTTACAAATATTGTTTGGTGCTGCAAAGAGGTTAATGTTTTCAGCTATAAATTGCTCAAATAAAATTTAAATCTTTTTTAGTGCAAACCAGTTTAAATGAGATACTTAATCAATTTAATTTAGCTATTGAAATATATTCTGCAGGTATATAGATCACTTTTAATTTAACATCTGTAGTAGTAGATAAGAATTTAAATAGACACAGGTATGTATTTCATAACATAGTAAATATATAAGCATACAGCTTATCAGATGGAGTTCAATTTGTTTGTTCATACATCTCACACTTTCGACTTATATCTTTGATTATTTTACCTGTGATTTGACTGAATTGTATTTTTCTTGTTTGACCACACTTTAGAAACCCAAGCATTGTGTTATAGCTGTCTTCTTTGCCCTTGCCTGCACCAGACCTTTAAACCGGTGCCCTAGAAACCATGCACCCATAGTATGTACCTACATTACAAATAAGTTATATCTTGAAGTTTTTGGAGATATCCCTTGAAATTCCTTACATTTGGAAGCAATTTTTTATAATATAATGTTAAAAAAATAGACAAATTTATTCTACACAAAAAAGGACTTATTTAAAACACCCATTTTATTCCAAATATTAGTCTTTATAGCATCAGAAATCTCTAAGATCTGATATTATTGGTTTGCTTTCTTCAATAATTTATTGCTTTATAAAATTGTTGTCACTATTCAGTAGTTTCTTAAAATTTAATGTAAAGAATTTGGAATTTCAAGGCCAGCTTGCAACAGTTTCCTTTTAAAAACCATTATTTCCTCTATCCCCCTTGTAGTTATAATGAAATGTTTAATTGAAACTATTTCAGCAACAATTTATCTTGAGTAACATGAAGTAGATAAAAAGTTTTCATAAGAATGGTTTGTGGAAGCTGTATAATAAGCAATTCTGGGTGGAGAAAGTCATGTGAATATAACATTTTAAAATATTTGTTTTGTGATATCTTTATCATGTGATTCTGTTTTTTCAGACCAGACACTAAGGCACTGGGTGAAGAAATATGGTTGGAAAGAGGAAGATAACAATATGATTTTTATAGCAAATCAAGATGAAAACATCAAGACAAAAAATATTACAGAAAAAATTGACTTTGAAAATGTGGCTGCAATCATGGCTGCCTGTTTGTAAATATTTATATAATAAAGTTGCATTTTTGGAATAAAATTATCCTATAATTTGTTGTCATTGGGATTACCACATGAAAAACCATTTGGCTTGGCTCCAGCTAGAAGACATAAAAGTGGGAAGAATAATTAGTGGTACTATGTATGTCAGATATGGAGATGGGCAATTGTGTTGCAGTATTTCTAGAAAGTTACTGTGGGAAAGCCTTTTATAGCTACTATCAGAGTTACCTCTATTTTTTAAATGTAGTAAACCTTGTGGTACATTATCAAAGATTCTGACTATATTAGGTTGGTTTTGATAGTATGAGAGGTAAGTGCAAGCACATGTTAACTATGACATGTTGGTTAGCAGTGATGTTTTGAACAGAATTCTCTGCTCGTACTTTAGTTGTGAATACTTTACCCAACTGCTAGTTCATACATTTTTTTGCTCTCCTTTCTGCCGTGAAAGGAGGCTTTGCATCAGGAGAATCATCATTGGTAATAGTCACGAAGTTCATTTGTTATCCTGAATTTATATTTTGATCCAGCATAGAAAAATGGTAAGATACAGCAAATGCAAAGCAAGCTTTTATACAATAACTTGAGTGATTCAGCAAATCCCTTTTTTCATCAAGTTCTCTTAAGTGTGAAAATTTGTATGTGTAGGATAATCTCAAAACCCTCAAACATTTTTTATGATTCTTTTGCCATTTAGAAATCTTATTTGTCCTGATGGACATGGGTTATAAATTGGACTCGGATATAGAATAAAAAGAAGTATTTCAGAAAGTGGAGTGCCATTGTTACTAAATTAGGCAAGTGAGTCAACCTTGTATATACTTTTCTCCACTTACAAGTTTTTTTATGAAGACTAGTTTCTGGGGACTTCTCCCCTATCGTCAGTTCTGTGTTTGACTGATGATGCATCCAGTGTCTGCATCTGGCTTGGTGTCGTGCTGCCATCTAATGTCCTGGTAAGTTTGATGACGTCATCTACCACGGGAAAAACAGCAGCTTGGCCATGGGTAACCCTCTTTTACCATTACTAGCTAATCTGCTCATGAGTAATTTGGAAACACACATTACTAAAGCCTTTCCACATATTTTCAAATGTTGGCATAGATATGTCGACGATGTGTTTGCGATAGTCCCTAGAAGACTAACCGAGGATGCTATAAAGTTGCTAAACCTACAAGAAAAATCCATGGTTTTCACCATTGAAGTAGAGCAGGATGAATGGCTACCTTTTCTAGATTTGAAAATCATTAGAACACCAACAGGATTACAATTTGGAATATAAGGAAAAGCAACTCATGTTGACAATTACATTAAATGCAACCCATTCAACCCAGTACAACATCAATATGCAGTATTCCATAGTTTAGTTCACAGATTAATCAACATTCCGCTAACAAAAACAGAATATGAACAGGAGTACACTCACATACACCAGGTTGCCGAATTGAACAACTATAACACAAATTTCATCAAAAAACTGATCTACAGACACAAAAGAAACAAAAACTTAAGGGACATTACTACGTTAAAAAAGCTAGAAAACCCAATCACCAGATATGGAAAATTTACATTTCATCCAGAATACTTCAAAAAATTTGAAAAGATATTTAAAAGCTTCAACATAAAACTAGCCCCTCAGAACAAACACAACATCCGCAACTTACTAAACCACCCTCTAAAAAATAGCATACCGAAAACTCAATTATCAGGCATTTACCAAATGAGTTGCCAGGATTGTGACAAGATATTCATTGGTAAAACCAAAAGGAATCTAGAAACAAGAATGAAAGAACACTTCAGAAATATTAAATTCAAACAAATGGACAAGTCGGCTGTAGCATATCACTTTTGGTCTGTGAATCACAACATAAAACAAGAAATAGAACTGATCAAACAGGCAAAGAAACCTCTGGAACTGCAGATTTGGGAAAACATATTTATTACGAAGAAACAGGACCTCTTGATGAATTTTGAAATTCCCGCGGTAGATGACGTCATCAAACTTACCAGGACATTAGATGGCAGCACGACACCAAGCCAGATGCAGACACTGGATGCATCATCAGTCAACCACAGAACTGACGATAGGGGAGAAGTCCCCAGAAACTAGTCTTCATAAAAAACTTGTAAGTGGAGAAAAGTATATACAAGGTTGACTCACTTGCCTAATTGGACTCGGATGTTTATGATTTCTAAAGTGGAAAATATGCAAGTAAATATGACTCAAAAAGAAATATACCCAAATATTCAAACATTTAATTATGTATTTATATATATGTTTGGAGGAATTTAGTGACAGTGACGTCAAAATTAATTTCAGAAACTATTTGTAGTTGGTTTATTAATACTCGTCACGAGTATTAATAGAGTATTAATAAACCAACTACAAATAGTTTCTGAAATTTAATTATGTAATTGGTACATTATTTTAGGGCGCCGGGGTAGCGCGGTGGTTTCGTTCGCGGCTCCCGTTCTAAGGGTCCCGAGTTCGATTCCCGGCTCTGGGGTTGGCGATTTTAAGTCGGCCCTATCCACGCCTTCACCTCTGTCTAGCACACGTGAAGTATCCCCTATGCCCAACGTGGTTCGGAGTCCACGGTAAAAACTGTAGGTCCTCTCACCTCACCGCCATCTTCACTATCACCCTATCATCGGAGGTAATGGACACCGCCCTCTGGGTGCCTCCACCTGAGAAATGGGTCCGGTCATCACTTGGTGGGGTGAGGTTACCCCGAAGGCCAAGGTTGCCATGTGGGGAGTGTTAGTAACTAACTAACTTGGTACATTATTTTAATAGCTAATTATGGCAAGGATAAAAGAAAGAGGATATTAAAAAGGATAAAATTTGAACAAATATATGCTAATTTAGATCTGAAAGATCCATTATTCATATCCTAGCTATGATATTAAAATTTTTCAATCTGACTCTACCTATCGAAACCTTGTCCTACACAAGGCTAGTGTGAAAGAACAATTAAGTTCCATTAGATACTTTTTGCTATATTATATTAGTGTTAAACACAAGTTACATTTTCTCATATAATGTTAAGTAGCTGTCACAATTTTCTTGTAGCAATTACAACTCTTGCATATATAATGAACAATACCAGGTATTAATCATGCAATTTGTCGGTAATATTTCTGTAACATGTGCACTCTCCCCATAATGTTGTCACAGCAGATTGAGTGTCACTTTCAGCATTGTTTGGATGTGTATCTACTTACCTGTGCAACTCCTTAAGCATCTGCCTATAAAGTGGCATTTTTTACAATTTATAAAAGATCTGCATTTATGTCATATTTGTAGCAGTCTGAGTTTGTATAGTCATGCTGTCGAAACAGGCACATAGACATTGTTCCAAGAGAACTACTAAAACAGGTTGTCACTGATAGTCTGTAAGAAAATACCTGCTCACCCAGTTCCACATCTCGTGGAACTCTTAGGAAAGGAACAAAATGCAACTTGTAATTTCTGTATGTCTTATCAAACTTGCAGGATTGCTAGTACTTTTCAGCAAAAGAAGAGTGCAAGTGTTGTTGGTACCATAAATAGAGCTAGATCAAGAGTGCTTCGCTCTGCGAAAAAGAGCCAACATGTATGTCACTGAAGTGTTATTTACAAAATTAATTATATTACTCTCACATTTCATCATGAGAAGGTCAAGAAAAATGTGATCGTTCTTAACACTATGCACTTAACTCTGACAATAGACAAATAACCCAATAAGAAAACCCCTGAAACAGTAATATTTTACAGTGATGCTAAATATAGTATAGATGTCATAGATTAGATACCTTGCGAATATAGCGTTAGATCCATATCAGAGCGCTGGCCCATTCATGTGTTTTATAACATTCTAGACCTAGTAAAGCTGACATTCATATAAGCTAATAACTATCTCTCCGATGTCTAGACAGTCTTTCATAATGATGGTTGTGGAAGAATTGGGTATGTCATAAAGGAATTCACACCCACTTTGACTCTTGTTACCATCACGACATTAACAATAGTACTAGAGTGACTATATCCTTGTGTTTCAGGACAGCAGAGTCACTATGATGTATAACGATGTTATTTATGACAGTGTTTCTATCCATAGAAAAACTCATCACTTAATCCAGTCCCTTGTCCAAAACCCACCAGAGTGCAATCAGGTCTGCGGCCATGTTTACATTCTCACTCCACATGTTCACCTGATGCAGGCTCCCAGGGCCGACCTATCAACAGAAAACCATAAAAGCTAAGACAAGTCACTACAAGTTTTCAGTTACTATAATGGATTCATGTTATTTCAAATCTAGCATGAGTTGGATTGTTCTCCACCATGACTGAACTTTTTCAAGGAGTGGTTTGGGGAAGGGTTAAGAGAAATTTGTGCCGGTTCTTCTTCTTTTCTTCTTTCTTATAAATGCTATTTAGTGTCTGCTGCCTGAAAATGTTTATTATAAATGAAAACTGGATTTTCATTAAGTTCCTTTTATTTGGAATTTTTTGATTATGTATTATACTTTAATTTTGCATTTTCTTACATGTTTTATCTTTTTAAAAATTAATTTGGGTTGTAATTTATAATCTTAGTAATTTTAATAGATCCATGTATACCTTCTTTGTATAGTTGTAAATTGTAATTTTTTAAAGTTAATTGATAGAAATTAATTGTTCCTTCACACTAGCCATGTATACGCTAAGCTTTTGGATAGATAGAGTCAAACTAAAAAATTCTATGCCATAGCCAGGATTTGAACCATGGATCTGGCTTCCATCTAGTTGCTCTTACCCATTGAGCTACCATGGGCAATGTGCCGTCATGACATTAAATTCTCCAATTGATTCATATATTTTCCTGGTAAACCACTAAGGGCTCTCATATTCAAGATACACTGTTTGTGGCGACTTACTGTTGTAAGTACTTGATTCCCAGGTTTCATCGTTAAACTCTTATTACTAATAATAAGATAATGTCGACTCTAGATAAGCACTGGCAATATATGGAGCACTGTGTACTAGTTTTGACTCAAAATTATATTAATTTTCTACTTCATTGTATCATAGTCCTTACGTATAAGAATACCATAATTTTAGCTCAAATAGTTTTACTAATATAAATAAATAAACCAGTATATTATAACAATGCATTGCAACGTAAGCACTGTAATGAACATCATTATTGATTGGCATGTGTGCATGTAGTATATTTGTAATTACTCAGAACTGAAATGTAAATGTTTGACCTGGCATGATAAAAGAATTACTTTCAATAAGCCACAGTGTTTGTTAAATTCGAGAGAGAGAGAGAGAGAGAGAGAGAGAGAGAGAGAGAGAGAGAGAGAGAGAGAGAGAGAGAGAGAGAGAGAGAGAGAGAGAGAGAGAGAGAGCAAACAGTACACTTCCTGCTGGCCTGTAGAATGCTGCATCTGCAAAATGTGAGTTGTCAAGTTGTCACACGTGTTTGTTTATGAATGGTTTATAATCTCTATTTACTCTAGAGAGTTCAAATCACTATTATTCAGTTCTTCCATTGAAAAACCAGGGAAGAGTGTATCATTTGGATTAAATAGCTACTGAAATGAGACACGAGATAATCCACCATCTCCCTTTACACTGCCAATAGAATCCAGTTGAGTTAATGTGGGTTTAAATTATGTTGCAAACAGAAATAATACTTGAAACTGACTGCTGTTGAACTACTTATTCATGAAGAAATTGACAAGGTAACACAAGCCTGGGAAAACTGTGAGATATGCAGACAAACTTTTGGAAAGAAATAGCACGTAACGAGATCTTGAATCCTGTCATCATAAATTTGCAACATTTAGACAATGAATACAGTGATAATGTCAAATTGTCTGTTGACGTAAGTGACATTCACAGCTACATGGATGAGCTACTGCAGTTCAGTTGAATTAGAAAAAAGGGTAATTCATAAACATAATTTATTATAGCATTTGAAACATGTGCATAATATGTGAATAACCATGTTGCAATTGCGATTTCAGCAACTGCATTATTATAAAAGTTTGAAAATTCAGTTTGTATTTCCCTACATCTTGCGCCAAGGACAGTGTGCGAGAGAGAGGGAAATATGAAATGCATCTGATTCACCGTTGGTCAGAACTCTTCCCATTAAGAAAAAAATAGTTGGTGCTTAAATTAATATGCATTTTACCAGTGGTTAGCTATTGGTACCGGGATTTGTTTAATTTTGTTTTCCATGTTACATCTCATAGTGTCATAATAGAAGTAATAAGAATTCTGTTATTTATGTTGCTTTTTTAATTTACGTCCTCCAAAGGTAAGTTATATTGGATGATGAATAAAAGGGGTGAAAAGATGTTCAAATGAGTTCGAAGCTCATAGAGCCCATAATTACATGACATTCGTCGTTCAGAATAGGGGAAAATCACGAAAAAACCTTATCCAGTAACTCACTCTGATCGAGTGATGATTTTAGAAAGTGAGCAGCGTGGATATACGCGTTGCGATGTCATGAGTACGTTATGTTTGCCAGTTCTCCAGAGTCAGGTGCCGTGTTAACAGTTAAAACTCTTACCAACCAATACTTGTAATGCATTCCTAGCAATTGAAATTAGTTCATGTGGTTATGTAATTTAACAATTAAAAATAAATATTTTTCCACAGTCTTTGTACGAAATACTTAGTTACAGAAGATGGGTAACACAATCTGGACCTTAAAATAGCTGTAGTCACCAAAGTACAGACAATTTTCACACTTAGAATTGCATTCTAATATATCATGAATATAAGACCTTGGTAAAAGAAATAATCCCCATTTCCATGTGCACATGTGTGAACTGCCCATGACTAAATGGTTGTAATAAGTTTAAAAAAGTTCTATTTTGAAAAGAAAAAGCATTGACATGCGCAGGTTTCGACGGTCTGCATAATATTCACATACAACAACATAGGCATCTCACAGTGGCTCATATTTTAACTTTGCAGATTTTAAGGGGTTTGGAAATAGAATCAAATTCAGTCTTAATGATCAGCCCTAGGATTCCCCTGAACGACATACGAAGTTAGGAAAAACAGAAAGTTCGTTTATTAGGAAAACTTGGGTTATCCTTTCGTGCTCAAGACGAATCTCAAAACATCAGCTACCAAAGGAAATTACATAGAAATATTGGAATATGTTTGCTATTATGATCCTGATTTGCAATCGATATTAGAACGTGAAGGTGTTTTAATAAGTAATCTCCAGACATACAGAACAACTTAATAGTTTCAATATTTTATCATATTGTTTAAGAAATAAAACGAGAAGTATCCGAGGCAACATTCTTTGCACTAATATGCGACGACGTGACAGCCACGTGCATGGAAAGCTCAGTGACCAACTACACCGAGATACGTGACTAAGGAAGGAGTCGCACAAGAAAAATTTATTTTTGTTAACGATGTCAGTAAAGATTGTACAGATGCTCTCTTTCTGTATGCGACAAATACCTTACATAATTTGGATGATGAAACCAAGTTAGTGTCACAAATGTATGATAGTGCTGCTGTATTCATCTGTGGTACTGCTGTACTGGCAGGGCACGAACACAGTAGTTTGCAATCTAAACAGAGAGAGCATTGCAGGGATGAATATTCGTTCATTGTTACACATACCGAAAGAATGTAGTCTTATCAGTCTCTAAGTTATATCAATCCTGGGAAGATTTTCTGCTTGCCTCCATCCGATTTTGGTACGCACGCACGTGTATGTCTGTGAGCAAACCCACTAAATGGACCGCTATTGGTTGCCGCCAGTAAGACCATTGTAGTCAAAGGCGGGGTATAAATTGCTATTGGATACTGAAAAAAGTATGAGTCAGTTGGAGTATTTAATGTCATGTTGGCCATAGTAGCTCAGTTGATTAGAGCAACTGCATAGGGAACGGGAGATCCGTGGTTCAAATCCCAGCTATGGCATTGAACTTTTCAGTCTGGCTCTACTCATTCAAAAAATAGCTCATGCTTTAGACATATACCTGAAAAAGCCAATTCCTAGAGCAACCGCAAGGGGAGGGGGGATCCGTGGTTCAAATCCCGGTTATGGCATTGAATTTTTCAGTCTGGCTCTACTCATTCAAAAAATAGCCAAACCTTTATATATATAAAAAAAGCCAATTCCTACTGTTCGTTAGACTTGATGGTATTTATAAAGTGTGTTTTAGTTCGGACAGTGAATTATTTAATTTTATATTTTGTAATCTATGTCCTCCTAGGTTGTCATATCGGACGAATCAAACGGGTGAAATGTTGCTCATATGAGTCCGAGGTCTATGGAGCTTACAGTTACCTGACATTCGCCTATCAGGATAAGAGAAGATCCCGGAAAAAACCATACCCAGGTGAATCACCCTAATCGAGATTCGAACTCGGAACCCCTTAAAGATGAGGCAGACACTCTACTATCTATGCTACCGAGGCGGGCTAAAAAGTGATATCAATACTTGTTTGAGAAATGAAAGCTCTGAATGTGATGAGGACATTGTTACATGTGCAGAAGACACCAGATAAAAAGATTTCACATTTTTCCTGCATCCTGTCACGGGCACTGAAGAGCAACATGGTCATCTTACTTTTTTCCATCCTAACAGCAACAAAGTCACCCTATAAAATCCTATTTAGAAAATATTTCATTCTGATTTTAAACCCTATTAAGGGTGGGCACATATCAACATATCAACAACATTCTGACCAGGGGGTGTTAACTGGGATCACGTTAGGTTGTATTGGGCTGTATCAGGGGGTGTTACCTGGGATAGACACACACACGATTGGACATTGAAGATCTGAATGTCAGACCTTCGGTCTCAACCCAGATCAGGGCTAGGCCCTCTATTGGCAGTGGAGTGTTTTGTAAGGAAGGATAATATGCGGCAGAAGATGAGGTTGTAGTTAGGTATATGTAAGCCATCTGATGTATTATTTTATGTGCCTAGAAGCAGTCTCGGGTGTTTGTAGCGCTCTCCAGGATCGATGTACTCACCTAGACCGAGGATAAGGGAGTTTAAGTTGTGGGAGAGGTTTTGATAGAAGGAACGTGGAAGGGTATGGAGGTAGTCTGTTATTGTGGGGATACGTAGGTCACGTCAGATAACTAAATTGGGGATGTACCAAGGGGAATCTGTGGCAATGCGGAGGAATCGGGATTGTAGAATTTCAAGGCGGTGTAGGTGAGACTTGGCTGCTACTCCCCATATTTCACTGGCGTATGTGATGGCTGACCGGAGTACTTGCTTATACAGGAGCAGTTTTGTAGGCAGAGACATGACTCGTCGTCGGTTATAGAGAGGGTATAGCATACCCATTCTTTTGCTAACTTTATTAGCCACATATGTGATGTGGTCTCTCCAAGTCTATTTGATGTTGAGTAGAACACCAAGATACTTATCGTAAGTTTTCCAATGGACGTCCTAACCAGCTAGGCGAATTGGTGGAAGATCCGATATTCGTCTTTGAGAGAAGGTGATGGCCTGGCTCTTCTGTGGGTGGACGCGTAGGCGCCAACATTCGAACCAGGTGGTGAGTAGGTCAGCATATTGTTGAATCCTGCGTGTACACAGGTTGAGCTCTGATGATGTGGAGGTGACAGCTGTATCGTTAGCAAAGAGATACAGCGAGCAGCATGGCACGGATGGTAGGGTGTTGATGTATAGAAGGAAGAGAGTGGGTGCCAGGACACTACCTTGGGGAACGCCAGCTCTAATGGGATGGGATGATGATAAGATTCCGTCGTGAGAGACAGAAAAGGTTCTGCCAGTGAGGTAGGAGTGAATGAGATGTATTAAGTAGGAAGGGGTTTGGTAGGTGATGAGATGGGAGAGTAAGCCTTCGTGCCATACGCTGTCGAATGCTCTTGTGATATCTAGGAGTAGTGCTAAAACGAACTGCTTCCTGTTAAAGGCTGTGTAAACTTCATCGACCAGACGAAGTAGTTGGTGTTGAGTGGAATGCTGAGAGCGAAAGCCGAATTGCTCCGCTCTGACAATATTGTGTCGTTTCAGGATAGTCCTTAGTCGACATATAATAAGTTTTTCCATCAGTTTACTCAGTGTTGGAAGCAAACTGATGGGTCTGTAGCTCTCCGGGGACGTTTTGTCTTTCCTAGGTTTGGAGATAGCGATCACCTTTGCGTGCTTCCAGGCCTTTGGGAAGCAGCAAAGTTAAAGAGAAAGGTTAATGGTTTCACCCAAGGGAATGATAGAACCTTTAGCGCCGCGTTCGCTATGTTGTCAAAGCCGGGCGACTTGAATGGCCGTAGGCTGGTGGTGTGCCATTGCAGCTACGGAGATGGAAGGAGGTAGTAGATCATCATGGGGTTGGGAAAGGTACGCCTGAACTTCCTGAGTGACAGCGTGGATATGATCTACATCCGGGGTATCGTGGCCGTAAAGGTCATTTCCAGGAAGGTTGCATGTAGTTCAGCTTTTTCCCTTGCAGACTGAGCGACTGCCTGTCCGTGGTGCAGCGGTGGATCTTTGCGAGGGATTTGAAGTAAGGATTTGGTCATATAGAGGAGATCTTATTTTCCCAGCACTTGTTGCGAAATTCTTGGAGTTGAAGTTTGACCAACTCCTGAAGTCGGCGAAACGCACGACGATCTGTTTGGCACCGACTATGTAAACAGCACCGCCCGCATCCTGTTCTTTTATTTAATCGCCTCACGTATAGCCTGAGGTAAAGGATCAATATTCAGTCTGCTAGGTTTTGATTTTGGGGAAGAGCTCATGATAGCAGTAGTCAGTTGGGAGGTGAAAAGATCAACAACGGTGTCTATCTCTTCTGGAGTTTGACATGGCTGCTGCGGGGGCTGGATTTTTCCAATCGTATCGAAAACTCCTCCCAAAAACGGAATAATTTTGTTTCTGAGTTTTAATAAGCCACTGATATTTGAAATTGCACTTCTACAATGTTACAAAAATTATTTTTGCTTAGCGCCGCTGATTTGTCCACACTAATCTGTGGGCTGTATCAATTTTCTGTAAATCCACTCATGTTAGAAAGAAAAAAAAAACGCTCAGAATACTTGTTTATTTGTAATGTGATGCTAACACTGGATCTGTAAGAATATTTTAATGGATAATTTAGTTTCCGTGGATGATATTTTATCCACATTCAGTGTTCCAGACTAAGAAATGAACATTTGTAGTTCTATGGCTGCAACAGTATTACGGAATAAAAGCCTTTATATGAGCAACGCCCACATAAATGGGAATTTTGGTAACGGAAAGTTTGATGTCCTGTGAGGAACGTCATTTGTTCGCTGCTGTGGTTTACTGTGTGTTTGCACCACTGTCTCATATGTTCTGTGCTCATTGGCGCCAAAGTAGGTTTTGTATAGTGTGGTGTCGAAAGCATGGTATATTTGGCACCAACGAAAGATTGAAGTGCAAGGAGATAAATATAATTGAATCTTTAACTACATTTTACTGTTGAGGTTTTACCGTTATTTCTGTTGAATTCTGGTAGGTGTATTTCTTTTGGTTTCTGTTGAAAATATGAAAACAGTTTAATCGAAAAGTGCTTCCATTGTTTTTTTAGGGCACATCATTGATTACATCTCATCGTAAATTAAGAGTTAAATATATTCTTAAAGGTAGAGGTTACCGATTTTTCTCTACGGCTCAACTTTGTAAAGTATGATACGAAGTGTTAAGTGGCATATTTTTCGAAGTGCAGGCCACATTTTATATTGTAATGTGTTCAAAATTACTTTGTAGTATAATATCATGCTTGATGTTTATAATTATTAACTTGGCATTGAATTTTTCAGTCTATCTATCCACATTGTATATATTTTCTTTGTTTATATTTGTGCTATATCCAGTATTTCATTTGTGGTTATAACATTTAATAAATATCCTGATGATGGGAGCAATGCACACTTCCGAAACGTCGATTTCTAATCGTCTGTTCACCTGGCTGGCTGTCCGAGAAGAAATTTAACAGTGGATCACGGTTTTCAGAGAAGAAGTGTCTGCTGTCACTAGCTGGGCATTTATAACACTATTTCTCAAGTCTCTCCAGTTTTCAAATCTGCAGGCTGCTGATTGGTTTTTCGTCTTACCTACATCCTTTTTATGCATTTTTTTTTTCTTCCAGAAATTGATTGTAGTTACAGATGTTATTGGTTGCAGTATGAGAAGCAGTAGAACTACCCAACATCTGTCATTTCATTATGCTTAGGCATGCACATTGGTAAAGCTTTGGAATTAGAACTGCGCACATATGATATGGTGGTCGTGCTCACAGGTTTTATTTTAAAACAGTAAACTTCTGCGGCCTCTAGTAGATGTATGCTAGTTTTCATTTCTGCGAAAAGGGGCACTTCGTATCTCATTTTATGCACTTTGGAACTGACAAGCTGTCAACATTTACCTAAGAGACATATAACAAAGTGACAGGATCCTGTGGTTTCAATGCCTGTTTAGTGTGTGCATGAGAGGGATGACAAGGTCCTGTGCTTTAAACAATTAGTTCAACTGATGCCCAGGTTAGTCTGCATACATGAATGCTATTTATCTGTTTGTGATGGATTACTTGTGGGTTAATAGTTTCTTCCGCACATGTGCAGTAGTAATTGTAATTTATTTCTCATCTTTCCTTTTACATCATCAAATAGAAATACAAAATCAAGATTACAATAATAAAATCCATACTGGAAAACGTCATATATTCCTAAATCCTGAAAATCCTACCACGTTGCTTGCCATTAAATAATAATTCGATCCCCATACACATAACCCTAAGTTTTTGTGTATTGGAGCCCCTCTACTCCTTTTTACACATTTTGCCATTGCACCTATCCTAATCTAAATTTTTCTCTTAATTGTTCTTAGCCATCTCTCTTTAACTTCCCCTAAATAATTCCCTATATTTCTCTTGTTCTTTTCCGCATTTACTGACAAAATTTTTCTGATTACTACTTCACCCCCAAATTGTCCCATTTACGTAGACAAGCCTGCTCTCTCCATATCTTTGTTTGACTACTGTATAATAGGCCAAAGTGTGGTAGATATTTTAATGTATTCTGTAGGAATTGATGAATGGATCCTAGATTTTGAAGTTATGAATGTTGTAACATCAAGCTGTCGCTTTCCATTAAGATAAGAGTTAGGGGAAGGCAACAAGCGTATGAAGAAGCTTGATGAAGAATGCATCAGTAGACAGTGGTTTGACAAGGATTGCCAGATGGCGAAGGCAAGAGTAGCAAGGAATTAAAGAACTGGTGGCAATCAGGGGAATAAGATCATGCTACAGTAAACTGCCAGATATAAATGTCAAATGGTTGGAGAGGATTTATACGGCAGTAGTAGAAAATAGAATGTTATATGGATCAGAGGTTTGGGGAGTAGATGAGGCTTGGAGAGAGACTGATAGAGTGCATAGATGCCTTTTGTAAATATATATATTGGGATTACCAATAGCATCACCTAATGGGGCAGCACAATTATAACTAGGCAGGCATTCTGCTAAAATTAAAATCTTGTCAAGGGCAATGAAATATTTATACAGAATCACTAACTTGGAAGATGGCAATATAATTAAAGAATGTTTTCATATTCAAAAGAGAAGTAACTGGGGTGGGTCGGTCTTGGGCACATAAAATGTATGACTTGTTGAAGCAGATAGGTATGGGTCATTCTTGGATAAATGCAGAGTATGGGTATAGAGGCTTCTGGAAAGAAGTTAACCTAAGATTAGAAGATATTGACAGACAAGACATTTTTGCCACAAGTGACAAAAGCTCACTGAGATTATATAGAGAAATAAAATCGAACCTGGGGGAGGGAAGGATATATAGATATATGTAGTAAGTTAGGGTGAGAAGCTTTTGCTTGGGCGAGAACAGGAGTGAGAAACTTGAAAGGTATAGGTCAAGAGAGGGAGCTAGATAAATGTCCATTATGTGGAGAAAAGAATGCAGATTTCCATTGTATATTAAATTTTAGTCAAACAAAGATATGGAGAGAGCAGGCTTGGCTACGTAAATGGGACAATTTGGGGGGTGAAGTAGTAATTAGAAAAATGTTGTCAGTAAAAGGGGAAAAGAACAGGAGAAATATAGGGAATTATTTAGGGAAAGTTAAAGAGAGATGGCTAAGAACAATTAAGAGAAAAATGAAGAGTGGGATAGGTGAAATGGCAGAAAGTGTAAAAAGGAGTAGAGGGCCTCCAATACACAAAAAGCTAGGGTTAGGTGTATGGGGACCGAATTACTATTCAATGGTGGGCAACATGATAGGATTTTCAGGATTTAGGAATGTATGGCATATTTCAGTATGGATTTTATAATTGTAATCTTGATTTTGTATTTCCATTTGTTGATGTAAAAGGAAAGATGAGAAAATTACTAATTCCAAATACTGTATAATATACAATGGAAGTCTGCATTCTCTTCTCCACACAATGGACATTTATCTAGCTCCCTATCTTGACCTATACCTTTCAAGTTTCTCACTTCTGTTCTCGCCCGAGCAAAACCTTCTCGCCCTAGCTTATTACACATGTCTATATATCCTTCCCTCCCCCAGGTTGCTTTTATTTCTCTATATAACCTCAGTGAGCTTTTGTCACTTGTACTGGCAAAAATGTCTTGTCTGTCAATATCCTCTAATCTTAACTTCTTTCCAGAAGCCTCTATGCCCATACTCTGCATTTATCCAAGAATGGCCCATACCCATCTACTTCAACACGTCGTTTATTTTATGCACCCAAGACCCTCCCCAGTTACTTCTCCTTTGAATATGAAAACATTCTTTAATAATATTGCCATCTTCCAAGTTAGTGATTCTGTATAAACATTTCATTGCCCTTGACAAGATTTTAGTGCAGTAGGGAGAAGATAGTTCTTTGTCCTATCATTTTTATGTAAACGTAACTATTATAATATAATACAATACTTTTTTCGTCACATTACACTTACATAGTTGAGCAGGCGCTCATAAATTGGTGACTCGTCAAAATTTTAAACCTAAATTTTAAGATCAGAAATAAGTCTACAATATTTACAATACAATATGTTACAAAGTATAATAAAGCAAGAGAATATTAATTATGTACAATATCTAGAGTATATAGTTTTTCTAAAGTTGAACAGACACTAAGATAAAATTGAGATCACAGTGCATCATCCATGTGTTCCTGAATTGAATAGTATGCTTTGTTGGTGAATAAACTTTTTACTGTTTTCTTAAAAAGATTTTGGTTTTGGATTTCCCTAATTGTTTGTGGCAATTTATTATATGTTTTAATCCCGATATATTGTGGACTTTTCGCGTGCAGTGCTAACCTATGAGTAGGGAATTCTATATCTCTTTTTTCTCTTGTGTTATGACCATGATGATGTTGATATTTAGAAAACTGTTATAATTACTGTGTACATATAGAACTAGATTATACATATTGTCACCCGAGCGTCGGAACACCCTATAGAGTGGGCAAGTAGGAGAAGGGTCGGCGTTCGCCCCGCCCCCTCGCTTGTCTTATAGTGTTAAGAAGGGATGGCTGGGACAAAAAACATCACTGCGCCGTCTCTTTCTGTTCCACCTGTGTTCTTGAACTTACGCGATATTTCCTCTAATTGAGAACCTTCCAGATCGGCAAGCGGATCCTATATAAGCAACACGTCGAGCAAGAGGAGTGAGTCAGTCAGAGTTCTTGGCAATCAGCGTAAGAGTTCAGTGCTAGTGTAAGGACGAGAAGACTGTGTATGTGCATCGGAGTTTACGTAATCGCGAGTGCAAGTGTAACTTTAACGAACGAACTGGTGAATTGTAATTGTGTGCAGTACGTAATTCTGTGAAATGGGCAAGTGTTAAACTGTAAGTCGGTGGAAATAAAGAACATTGTTGAGTTTGTGTAATTGGACTTTTCATTTCACGAACCCACAAAGTCACAATATAGAGGCAAGGTTGCATATAAACAGATGATGGAGGGGGGATGGGTTACTACCTTTCTAAGTTCTAAACCCCTAATTTGGTTATTTTTATTACTTTCATTTTGTTTCATTTATTTAATACTTTTTGACAGCAGTTAAGCCTTAGGAATAATTCTGAGAAAAGCTCAGTTAAGCTGTTATAGATAAACTAACAAGAATTATTTTCTAAACAGGCATAATGTTTTTAGTTTCTTGGAGGGAGGATAAAGGTTTCATATGCATTTCTGAACTGCTAATTCCGCATATGTCTGCTACAGTTGTCATGCTAATGGTTAAAGCTTGAGAAAGACTTGTGTTAGTGATTTCAGAGCAAGTGCATATTAATCCTGAGTGATTAAGGATTAATAAATCATTGGGGTTTCCGTACACTAATGTTTTGGTTACACTTTCCCTTTACTGCAACTGCTACTCCTTTGCTTATAAGCATTCCTCTGTATGCTTTGCAGCTTAGAGCTCTCATTATTCTGGCTATGCTTTGCAGCTTAAGGTCCTCAGAATATTTCACTATGTGTATGATAATGTATTCATAATTAAACACACATTCAATTTTGTAATGCATACCTTTATAAATGAAACTACATTACTGGTAATGATAAAATG
Source organism: Mantis religiosa (assembly GCA_030765055.1). Lineage (NCBI taxonomy): Eukaryota > Metazoa > Arthropoda > Insecta > Mantodea > Mantidae > Mantis > Mantis religiosa. Next base: position 43,636,435 of record CM060954.1, read on the forward strand.
TTGGCCAAGGAAAGATTTCGTGTCGGTTTAGACTATATATTAGGTAATTGGGCAGAAGTTTTGGCCCTCTTGGAAAAAACTAAGAAATATAGATTCTTTCATGCTAATTGCATTTTTATTTATTTTATGGCATGCAGAGAGTCACTTTTGTAGCCTTAGTATGAGGAGGAAAGGAAGCGTAGGTCATAGTGGAACCGAGGGATACTGTTTTTTTTTTTTTTTTTTTTTTTTTTTTTTTTTTTTTTTTTTTTTTTTTTTTTTTTTTTTTTTTTTTTTTAAACCAGAGGGGAACCTTGGATTTAATGTTTGTTTGTGTGTGTGTGTATGAACTGAAGATATTTAAAATAAGACCTGAAGCTTTCCTGGGGATGAATATATTGAAGATTCCTTTCTTGGAAGTGTTGAAAACAGTGTTGTTATGATACATTAACTTTAAAGAGAGTCGATTAAAGACACTAGACAACACTTACTTGTTTCCCAGCATACCAGTTAATCAACTCCCACCGTTGATAGAAAAATGGCTCAAACAACTTGGAATGGCATCACCTGAAATTTCAGACTACATCGAACTAACCAAATTATGCATAGAACAAAATTTCTTCCAGTTTCAAACAAAATATTATCACCAAACTTCAGGGTTAGCAATGGGCAACCCCTTATCACCCTTCCTGGCCGATCTGTACATGAGTGCATTAGAAATAAGGATCAACAAAGGTTTCCCTTGGATGTTCAAACTCTGGCAAAGATATGTACATGACATCTTTGCAATAGTACCAAAAAAACACATCAGTGATGCACTAAAACTTTTAAATATCCAAGAAAAAAAGCATCAAATTCACTGTAGAAATAGAGAAAGATGAGCATTTACCATTTTTGGATCTAAAAATAATGAGGAATAAAAACAGACTAAACTTTGGCATTTACAGAAAACCAACACAGACAGACAACTACATAAAAGCTAATGGCTACAACCCAAGATCCCACAAACAGGCAATCTTCAATAGTTTAGTACAAAGACTGGTAAACATCCCTCTCACAGCAGAAGAATACAAAACAGCATACAACAAAATAATTGAAATAGCACAAAAAAGTAACTTTCCCAAATCATTAGTGGACAAAAAAGTGAACTTATCAAAAAAGAAGAAGCTACTAAAGGAAACCACAACCCTCTCAGCTACAGAAACTAATATGATTTTCAAAAAATTCACTTACCATCCATGGGCCTATGATAAATTTAAAAAAAGTCTTCAAAAAACAAAACATTAAACTAGCACCAGTCAACCATTTCTCCTTAAAAAAAACCTAATTTGCTCAAACATCAAAGATGCCATTCCATCTAACAAAAAATCTGGTATATATCAAATTGAATGCAATGACTGTAGTCAAATTTATATTGGAAAAACCAAAAGAAATTTAGAAACAAGAGCAAAGGAACACTTTAGAAACATAAAATATAAACAATTAGAAAAATCAGCAGTTGCCACACATTTTTGGGGAAAAAACCACAACATAAATCCAGAACCAAAACTACTAAAACATACATCAGGAAAACAAGAACTATCCACATGGGAACAAATCTTCATTTCAAAAAATAGGAACAAAGTATTCAATTTCGACATCACCCAGAAAGATTTGTTCAGCAAGTTCCTTGAACCGCCACCAGAGGAAACCTGTGACAAAATATCGTCAGCTACACCAACGAGAACCAGTCGAGAGCCGGCCGATGATAGAGGCAAAGCCTCAGAAACATGTTCCGGAAAAATTTAAAAGTAAGTGTTGTCTAGTGTCTTTAATCGACTCTCTTTAAAGTTAATATATTGAAGATATTCTCGAAAAACAAGACAGGTGAAAAGACGATTAGAAACCGACATTTCCAGAGGGTACATTGCTCCCATTATCAGGATATGAATGAATAAGAAATGTCACTAAACACTAAATTGAGATAAGAAAAAATCAACAACAAAACACTACCAATACTCGCATACGTGAACAAAAAACTGTGTGCAGTAAATTAACTACCAAGTCAGGAGATGGCGGGGGTGAGTGTAGAAGACTAGTTAGGTCATAGAAACGTGACTACTTAATTTGACGATCAAGTTGTATAGATCTGTGCTTCTTGAGCCAATTGTCTTCCATTTTTAAGGCCGGTTTCCAAGAGGAATTGAAATTTTACAAATAAAAATAATTGTTTTGAACTTGACGAAAGTATTAGAACATGAGTATTTTAATGCAATATTTTGTTATGCTTTCTTTTACTGTAGTAACTGGCGATAGTATTTTGAGCATTAAGTGAACATACTGTTTTGTCAACTCTGAGTTGATATTTTCCCATACTTTCAAGAGAAGCTCCTCCATATGTATTTAGGATCTTATATGGTATTTTCTCAAACTCTCTGAAAGTTCTTTTCAAATCTATTCAACTGAATTGCAGTGGGATGATAGTGGTGTTTATAAGGTATGAGGTATACGAGGGGCACTATTTGTATTTTGAGACTAATAATTAAAACAAAGTAATTTCTGATTGAAAACGTTTTTTTTTTTTTTTTTTTGTGCGTGTGCAATTTACGTCCTTTAACTTTTTAAGTCATATCGGACGATGAATGGAATAGGTGAAATGATGCTCAAGTGGGCCCAGGGCCCATAGAGCTTAGAGTTACCTGACATTCCTTTTTAGAATAAGGGAAAACCCCGGAAAGAACCTTATCCAGGTAACTCACCCTGACCGAGATTCGAACTCGGACATCTTGAACGCGAGGCAGACATGCTACCATGTGCGCTACTGAGGCGGGCAACTGCTTTATTGTTTTTCAAAATTTTCTCCTTTATGATCAATACACTTTTGCATCTATTTGAACCATTTGTCAAAGCATTTATTCCAGTCTTCTGGAGACACCTCCAAAACATGGTTTTTCAAGGCATCAATGGCTTCTTCTGCCGACGAAAATTGTAGTCCACGAAATTTATTTTTGGTGTTCAGGGGGGAAAAAAACTAATTGAGTAACAAATCAGGATTTTATGGTAGATGACCTATCAATTCGATTTTTTTGAGGCTTCAAATACTCTGTTAGACGAGATGTGTTAGCTCACATTGTCCTGATGAACAATCCTACCATACTTGTTGGTTTTCCTCACTTCACTGAAATCTGCCGGCAGACAAGTGGTTGTGTACCATTTGGCATTGAACGTTTTATGTTGCTCTAAAAGTACTGTTGCCACATGGCCAGTTTTGCTGAAAAAGCAGGTGACCATTTGCTTCATCTTGAAACATCCATACAGTCGACTGCTGTTTACATTCCGACTCCTACGCATAGATCAATGATTCGTCACCTGTTACAATTTTACATACATCTTTTGAGGTGCCGCCATTGTATTTCTTGAGCATTTTTGTACACCAATCGACACGAGCACCTTTTTGAGATTGTGTCAAGTTATGTGGGATCCAAGGAGAGCAAACCTTTATCATGGCTAAGTAATCATGCAATATTTTATATATGCTGATGGAACTATACTCTTCGCCAATCTAGAAAGTGATTGACATTTCGTATGGAGAGAGAGGCAACGTTGCCGCTTATTGCTGCCACGTGGAGAGTGCGATAGGATTACGCGTGTGGAGGTGATTCAGTTGTGACTGCAATGGGTATTTTTATTATTATTATTTATAATACTGTACAAAAAGACAATAGATGAGTCATGGAGCTACATGCACATGCAAGAACACATCGTAACATAAGAGCCATACCTGTGACATTTTGATGCTTAATGAAGTGGGGAAATGCCACTTACATACTTTTTTGTGGCAGTTTCTAATTTAGACTCCGATGCCTGACTTTCTTCTTTAAAATACTTTTCTTTCCCCAATTTTAACCACAATGTTCTTACTGATACCTACAGTACATGAAGTCCTATCAAGCACCTTAGAGATTGGAATAATAGGCTCCCCTTGCAATTTCTCACAGAGCATATTATTTATTGTGCCTGTCCTTTAATTGGAATACCTTTACCAAATATAGTTTTATTTGGTTCCTGAGCACGTTCAGATTTTCGCTTGTCACTATTTTTAGACATAATTAAACATTCATTAAAACACAACTGCAAATGATAACAACACACGCACAGATACACGAACTCACACACATGTAAACCAAGGGAAATTTGTCACAAAATGCAAATGAACTTGCCAGTACAGGATCTCTGTTATAACCCTATATAAAGGTGAAGGTTTTCTGTTTACGCAGTGTTATCAGAAGAGAAACAAAAACCAAGGTACTATTGTGTTTACTGCAATGTTTGCATAACTCACTCGCCAGCAGGTCATGCTAAGCACGTGTTAGAATATTGGCAACCAAGGTTTGGCGTCTAACGTTGTCATGGAAACATCTCGACTCTAATGGGTCCTTCTAATGGTTACTATGACAACCATTATGACGTACTCATCCCCTCCCGTTTATTTACAGCGTTTTTCCATGTGCTTACTGTCAATCACATTGTAGTTTGGCGACCAGTATAATGCCTAGGGTTGCCGCAATCTCATAATATGTTGCATGATCTTGCATTATTGGTTTTTGCACAGCATCAGTGTTTTCTGGCACAATAACTATGACCTTCACAAACTTCATTATTGAGCGAACAGCAGCCATGATTAAATTTTTATACCAACATTTCAGTGGCAAAGAATGGAGCTTTGTTGCCATTTGTAAAAGTTGGTTGGTCAATGCACTCTTGTCTTGATAATCTACGTGAAAATTCATAATAAATCATTGCACGAACATTTTCACGACTTAATTCCATGTTTTGTTGAGACTCAATTTTCAAGTTAATGTAAACAAATCAAATGACACTATTGACTTACTAATTGAGGTTACACAGCTGGTCTGTTCCTTTGTTTTATAAAATTCGTACAAAAAACTTGTTTTATTATTTTACATTATTTTCTTTAACACTCGATTTTTTTTCCCTCCTTTGTCTTGCCAACTTCTGGAGAGTACAGTGCAGTGCTTAAAAATAATAAATGTATGTTGTTTTTTTTTTTAACAGTTTAAAATGCACATCTACTTTTTCAGTCAAAATAGTGCCATTTTATGTGACATAACTCACGTATATAATATTCATTGTGAAATACAGTTTTCATTGACTTAAGTTTTTTATTGGCCTGTTTTATTTATATGCTTTTATGGTTGCAGAATTAAGCAATACAATGCACTATAGTATATTTGCTGAGATCTAGTTTTCATTTCAACACCATCTATGTTAGAAGGTGCACTGAACTAAATGGCAAAGCGAGAAAGTGTATCACGAAAAATTTACAACACAGAGATGTTTACCTCAGCTTATCGCACATACATTGTCAGTCCAGTGTATGTATAGTCTGTTCAGATATAATCATGTCTTCTGGACAGCAATGTTTCTTACATCGGCAGGTGCGAGAAAACATATAATATAGTGACACGGAGCTTCCAATCACTCTATTTGTGTTTTGTAACTTACTGTACATCAACTTACTAATATTTCACTCTTGTAATTGACCAGATAAGACACGATCACAGCGCTGGTCACCTGAAGGTAAACATGCCTCAATGCTCTGTCGAGCAATACGTGACGTGTGATGGAGGAAGGCACAAATACATGTTCAGTTCATATCTTGATTATTCTCAGTAGGACTATTTCTCTACAAAGATCATTGATTGGCATATCCACGGTTTTTATGTGGAACTACAGTGGGGCAGGCCACTCTTGTATTACAAACACTATGGTACTCTAGAACACAACCTAATATCTTTTGTTTCTCTCCTATCAGTATCCATGTTTTGCTGCCTGCTGATAATCCTACACACAAATAGCCAAGTAATAAATAAATTCTTAAGAAAAATGGTGGAGAAGTGCTTATTAATATTGGTAAATCTGTGTCGGGAGTAGGGAAAGTGAATAAGGAGTTGGGATGTGGGCACGTGTCCTTAATGTACCTGGTGGAAGTGAAGGCACTCTAGTTCTCTGATACATAAAGGCTTACATTCATAATGATTTGATGTACCATAACTGGAAAGCAACACATTTCTGGACACATTTTCGTGAAAAATGGTCATTCATCCTATGTTTTTATGATGATGATTATTATTAATAATAATTATTATTATTTGCAGGAGCTGAGCTGAATGACAGAATCATGCCAAAAGTGTGAGTATTGAATACCAAACCTTAATTTAACAAATCATAAACTACCACTTGTTTTAACTTGCTTTTTGATTTCCTGTGAAAAGTTCCTGATGAGTCTTCTAGTTGGCAGGGGGAACAACAAAAGATAGTACAGGGTGTATATAAATGAATATTGGGGTTTTAACTCTTTATAATATTTTTTTTTACATTAAACTTACAGCTACAAAATGATATGTCAAATGAAAAAGCAACTCAAACAGTTTTGTTTGTTGGCACCAGTGCGCATGTGCGTGCAATGTTTCTGCCGCAATCTGCTAGATAGCGGTAGTAGCAAAAATAGTGACTAGTAAACACAAAGTGTTTTGTGTTTTGCAGTTTACAAAGACTGAATCTGTAGTTACTGTGCAACGTGCATTCCACATTGTTCGGTTGTGATCCTCCTAGTGATAATAACATTCGTAGATGGTATCATCAGTTTGAAGATACCGGCTGCCTTTGTAAAGGGAAGAGCACAGGACAACCAAGAGTAAGTGAAGAGACCGTTGAGCGAATGAGAGTAATTCACTCTTAGCCCAAAGAAATCAGTCAGGAAGGCTAGCCATGAATTACAAGTTCCTGTGTCGACTGTTTGGAAAGTTGTAAGAAAACACGGCTACGACCTTACCGTTTACGGCTCCAAAGCTGACAGACCATGGATTGCGTGCTGCCAACTTCACCAACATGTTGTTTCATGACGATGACGATTTTATGGATCGTGTTGTCTTCAGTGATGAATCGATCTTTCACCTTAGTGGACATGTTAAGACTCATTATGTGCGCATCTGAAGTTCAAAATCCACACGAGTTGGTAAAAATGCAAGGAGATTCCACTAAAGTGAATGGTTTTTTGTGTTGTATCCCGGCGAAAAGTTTATGGGCCTTTCTTTTTGGTGAACCTACTGTAACTGGCACTACTTACCTTGATACACTAGAGCAATGGCTCTTCTCTCAGTTGGCAGAAAATGAGCCAGAGAACTTCCTTTCCCAGCAAGATGGCTTGCTATGCATGGCCTCCATGTTTTGACCTAACACCATGCGATTTTTACCTTTGGGGCTTCATCAAGGATCGTGTGTATGGGCCTCCGCTACCAGCTAACCTCCCTGAATTAAGAAACCGGATTGAAGCAGCTGTTGCTACAAATACTGAATACATACTTATCAACGTTTGGGAAGAACTTGGCTCTAGACTTCATGTGTGCTGTGTGACAAAGGGTAGTCACATTGAACATTTATAAGGTTCTTGGTAAAACTCTTTGAATTGCTTTTTCATTTGACATATTTATAACTAAGTTGAATGTAATAAATATTATAAAGAGTTAAAACCCCGATATTCATTTATATACACCCTGTATTTCCTACATTTAAAGCTTAAGCTCCAAAGTGCATTGCCTATTTTACTTAGCAATATTGGTATTAGTTTATTGCAATATTCCATATGTACACCACACAGCTGAAGGTCAGTTAATGAATTTACAATTTTGTTTCCTCATGCTTTCTATTTGAGATGGGATGATATTTCAGGTAAGCATAACTTCATTTTATCCATCGACATTCTCTTTATAAAGAGGTCTAAAGATAAAATAAGCTTCTCCACTGAATTATTACAGTTCTATGGTAGCTCTTAATGCATAATTACTTGTAAGGAGTTTTGTATTGTTTGCTATTTTGTGTTCTTATATTTGCAGCATTTTTGTTTCCTGCATTTTATTAAAGTTACAAATTTTAAGTTCTTTATTGTCAAAGTTATTACATTCTATGCTGAATAAGAATAAATTTTGCTATTTTACCTCATAAGCTACAAAACTGTGCATAAAACTAATGTATTATTCATTTTTTTAATGTTTTGAGGTTCTGATAGTGGCTGGAAATTTGTTGATTTTTTTTTTTTTTCAAACTCTTTGTACAGATTAACATCTGTTCAATAAATACGTAAAATATGAAGCTATTAACAGTGAAGCAAACAGATATACAATATGTGTTTGGAGGAATTTAGTAACAGTGACATCCAAATTAATTGCAAAAACTATTTGTAGTTGGTTTATTGATACTCACCACTTACTTTTTTTATATTATTGAGAAACTAGTTTCAAAGGCAATCACCTTCATTTTCAATCTCTTTCCAACTAGCATCTGTTGTTGCCTGCTCTCTCTCTCTGGTGGTGGAACTATAAACTTTTTTGTCAAATTATCTACTGGTGGGATCGCATACTGAACTTTGAAATCCCACCAGTAGATAATTTGACAAAAAAGTTCATAGTTCCACCACCAGAGAGAGAGAGAGAGAGCAGGCAACAACAGATGCCAGTTGGAAAGGGATTGAAAATAGAGATGATTGCCTTTGAAACTAGTCTCTCATTAATATAAAAAAGTAAGTGACAAGTATCAATAAACCAAATACAAATAGTTTTTCGAGATATATACAAATATAATAATTTGCAACTTAAAACTTCACTTATCTTATAAGAAGTGTTGATAATTCTTATAAATTCTCCAGGATTGCGATTCCATGTATATTTATATACATCTTCAGCTGTAACCATGAAATGAAATATACTGTCACCTAATTATCAGAAGGCACAGCCAGCTAGCAGCTGGGTGGGCGACAGGAGGCATTCAGGCCACGCCTACCCATTTATCTTGTGGCGTTCACTAAAGGGGATGGTGAGGAAAGTGTCACTGGTTGCTGGCCGCCTCTTTCCCCTCCCCCTGACGTCTGGAACAGTCGGGATATTTCATCTAATCCGGAACCTTCTAGATAGGTCAGTTGGTCTTATATAAGCGACTGCCGGACTGGAGAAGAGTTCAGTTCTTAGCGAGCAGCCATGAGGAGCGCCATGCTAGCGGACGGACTGGAAGACTGCGTACGTGTATAAGAGGAGTTTTTAGCCAGCTCTAGAGAGTTGTAACCCTATTGTGCAGCGTATCCAGGATGCCTTCCACGTTTTACACGCTTCTGGCGTTAGCGTGGTGTGTGTATGGATCCCTGGTCACGTAGGCTTGCGGGGGAATGAAATGGCGGATTCGGCACCCAAGATGGCTACCATGACGCCCAGGGTTCAAGTACCATGTGTAACATCGGAAGATTTTAGGGCCGAATTTCGGAGAGCGGTGCTAACCTGCTGGCAGGAAGAGTGGTCCACTCTCCGCAATAATAAACTTAGAACTGTAAAAGAACTTCTGACTCCCTGGGTTACCTCCTGCCGGTCATCTCGTCGCGAGGAGGTGAGTTTGGCTCGGTTGCATATTGGGCACTGCTTTTTTACCCATAGTTTTCTCTTTAAAAAGGAGCCTGCACCACTGTGTCCATTTTGCAATGATGCGTTATCTGTGTGACTAAGTGCTGCTAGAGTGTTTTCACCTATCAAACCTTAGGACGTCTCTGCAGCTGCCGGCCAGCTTTGCAGAAATGCTAGCGGACGATGACACAGTGGTGCAGAAGGTTTTTAAATTCTTTTCCAAACTAGACTTTAGGATTTAGTGAAGGATTTTTTTTTTTTTTTTTTTTTTTTTTTTTTAATATACGTGTGTGCAGTTTTAATAGGTTTATTTATAAATATATAGTTTTTAGAAATTTTTATATCTGGCTTTTGCCATGACTTGTTTTTTTAAAGGGCGCTAATGACCGCCGTAATTGAGCGTCCTTATTCACATTATCATCATCTAGAGAGTTGTACGTAATAGTGTGGAGTGGACCTGTGACTGACGAACTTGTGGATTGTATCTGTGCGCTACGTAATTCTATGTAATCAGCAAGTGTTCCAACTGTAATTCGGTGGAAATAAGGAACATTTTGAATTTGTGCAATTGGACTTTTAATTTCACGAACCCGCAAAGTCACAATATACATGAAAATTGTGATCCTGGAGTATTTTAAGAATTATCATTTCTTGTAAGGTAAGTGAAGTTTTAAGTTACAAATTATTATATTTGTATATATTGTGACTTTGTGGGTTCGTGAAATGAAAAGTCCAATTGCACCACTCAAAAATGTCCTTTATTTCCACCGACTTACAGTTTAACACTTGCCAATTACACAGAATTACATAATGCACACAATTACGATTCACCAGTTCGTCCGTTACAATTTCACTTGCACTCGTAATTACGTACAATCCTCCGATGCACTCACACAGTCTTCTCGTCGTACACTAGCACTGCATTCTTACGCCAAGAACCAACTGACTGACTCACTTACTGCCCGGCATGTTGCTTATATAGGGTCAGCTGGGGGATCGAGAATGTTCTGGAGTAGATGAAATATCCAGTAAGTTTGAGAAATCAAGGGCAGCGGAAAGAGACGGCACGGTAATGTTTTTTTTTTTTTTTTCCCAACCACCCCAGCTTTAACGAGGGGGCATGCCCGAACGCCTCCGTCTCCTGCTGCTGCTTCCAGCCGGTTCTGTAGGGTGTTCCAACGTTCGGGTGACAATATCTATTTAAATTTCACATGTTATATGAATTTCCATCTTAGAAAAATGCTGCTCTCTATATTTTACACAAATCTCTGTTGTTAGTTTTGTACACTTCACACACATTATAACATTATTGCTGGACATAATATAGATTGGATGAAAAAATCTAGTTTTATGAAAACAATATGGGCTGTGATTATATAGAAATACTGTGTAGCTGTCTTGATGTGCTGAATTATTTGGAAATTTTGGTTATTGGAGTTGGTAAGTAATAAGAGCAAGTCACTACAGCAGGCAGTTGCAGAAACATTCTTGATTAAATCAGCTTCATTTGGCACTAGTTACTACTCCTTTCTTCTTGGTAAGGAAGTTGTAACTTATTAATAATATGAGAAACATTTAAGACAGATTGGCTGAGTAACACCAACATTTCTTGTAACTGAATAAAAAGCTAAGTAATATCGTAAAAACTGTTTGTAGTTGGTTTATTGACACTCGTCACTTTTAAAAGTAAGTGACGAGTTTCAATAACTATGAAAAGATAGACTGAAAAATTCAATGCCATAGCTGGGATTTGAACCACGGATCTTCTGACTACTTTTCCATATCTTAGCCTACACACCCAGTGTGAAAGAACAATTAATTTCCATTAATTGACCTAATAGTGGTTAACTGTAAAGCCCGGGCCTTAAAGTACTTACACATTGTAAGTTGGCATTAAGGTAGTTGTCTCATGTGTTTATGAGAACTACTAAGAGGTTTACCGGGAAAAACACAAGTCAGTTGGAGAATTTAATGTCACATTGGCCATAGTAGCTCAAGGGTTAGAGCGGCTGGACGGCAACCAGAAGTTCCGTGGTTCAAATCCCGGCTATGGCTTTGAATTTTTCAGTCTATCTTTCCATACTTTAACCTACATATGGCCAGTGCGAAAAAACAATTTCCACGAGGGTCAATAAACCAACTACAAATAGTTTTTACGATTAATTTTGACGTCACTGTAATTCCTCCAAACACACATGGCTAAGTAATATGTTTAAGATTTATCTAGAATTAGTGTTTTGGATATAAGAAAGTTGAGTATGTTGCTACCTTAATAATCACAGAATGGTCAGAACTTTCAATTTGTGGTTGAAACACAAGATCTTGTGATTGAACTGCTGGAATATGACTGATTTCATTTTGAAATCATTTTATGTTCTCTAATTTGCCTTTTGCAAATGTGTAACACATTGCTTTTGACAATCACATTAAACATGTGTTTCAAATGGGTTGATGTTTGTCCTTAAACTCTCCTAGGTGAGCAACCAATTGGAGTCCTGCAGTGTTCTCGTATTGCATTCCCGCTAAATGGTGTGTGACGAGTGCCAGCCTAATCCATCTCTAATAAATACTATTCACGCTAAGATAAAAATTCAGATTTTGCCAAAACTGATTCATGGGGAAGGTAGAGAGTATGTTAAGAACGGTAAAAGCCCCATATTTTTAGCTCATAGTTTTTCTAATACAAATATAGTACAATTATAGCAATGTATACAACATAATCACTGTAATGGATATCATTATTGGTTGGCATGTGTGCGTGTACGTATATTTGTAATTTGTCAGAACTGTATTGTAAATGTTTGAAATGACGTGATAGAAGAATTACCTTGAATAAGACGAGGTGTTTGTTAAATTCGAGTGAGAGCCAACAGTACACTTCCTGCTGATTTGTAGAATGGTGCATCGGTAGAACATGACCTGTCACATTATGTTTGTTTACTCTAAAGAGTTCAAAGGAGTATTATTCAGTTCTTCTATATAAAAACCATGAGAAAGTGTATTAGCTGGATCAACTTGCAATTGAAATGAGACATGAGGTATTATAAACCACCTTCCCCCTTAACACTGCCAGTACAATCCAATTGAGTTAATGTGGGCTCAAATTATGTTGCAAGCAGAAATAATGTATTGAACAACTTATTCACAAAGAAATTGACAAGGAACACAATAAGACTGAGAAAACAGTGTGAGACATGCAGATAAACTACAAGAAGACAAGTTTTGGAGCGAAATAGCACATAATGGGATTTTGGAGCCTATCTTAAATTTGCAATGCTCGGCCAATGAAGACGACCATGACGAATTGTCTGATGTAAATGACAATCGCAGCTGTAATTCATAAACTATAATTGCAATTATAGATTTAAACATTTCATAATATGCAAATATTCGTGTTGCAATTGTGATTTCAAAACTTCATTATTATATAACTTAGCACTGAGTGTGCTAATGCATTTGATTCGCTACGTTCCAGAACTCTTCCTGTTTGAAACACATAATAATCATACTTTCTTTTGTAATACATTAAAACCTCAGTTTTAGACATGTACTTCAGTATTAAACATTAATTGAATAGTAAATATATACAATGGTAACAGTATTTAAGCCACTACTACCTGATGGCTGTCGGAAACATTCCTTATATGAATGTTTGACAGCATACAAATTTCCTTGGGCAAAAGGGCTTGTGATTTTAACTCAAATGTACTACCACTTCCAACTTAAGTATTGTTTGGAAATTAACAAAAATTGGTAATGAGAGTTCAGAATGCAGTGTTTTAATTTTAATATGACTATTCAACATTGTTCCTATCTGAATGAGTATAAAACTAATTACAAAAAATACACCTTGAATAAATATAAGGAATGCTACACTTCATTGGTAAAGATGCTACTGGTTATCATTGTAGGTTAGAGCATATCAGATCATTGACTTATACTGAGAATGACAAAGAATTCAAGAGGTATTCCATGTTTCATTCAGTAATAACAATTTGGAAGTTTTTGAGCAGTGAAATACAGATGTATTATTTTATCTTGACAGAAATCCTGCACGGTAGGGATGAGTAACAACTGTGGGGGGGATAGTGTACCTATCACCACAATGCGTCACACGTGTAAGATTATGAGAGAGGAGCGCGGTGCACAAGCTGTCTAAAAACAAATCTAACTCTTGAAACCAGTATTGCAGCTCTTATAAACTAAGTTGTGATTCTTACTATGGTAGTAATCTCCACGCTTTTGTTGGATCTTAAATAGTACATAGGCATTTGGAACAAAACCCTATTCTCCTCCAGCAGGCATAACAACTGTCGGCCTTTTGACATCGCTGCAGAGTTCCTCTAACAAATTTCACTCTAGGCATATGGTTCAGTATGTGCTGAATTGATATAAGTTTTATCCATATAAACTGTATAAACTTCACTGCGATATCTCTGAATATTGTAAATACTTAAGCCTTTTTGCCCGTATGGTATGATGTTCGATTAAAATTTGTCACGATTAGTTTCTTTTTTTTCCATATAAATCCTAACTTCAAAAGAACTTTCCTTAATGTTCAGACACTGCCTTGGAAGTCAGTAGAATTTTGAAGCTTCATAAGCACTTTCTTCAGAGTTGGTCTTTGTTTTTCTGTGTTTTAAAAATTATTTGCAGTTCGCCTAACTACTTCTGAATTTAAACATCAAAATTAGATTTTGTACATGTTCTTAATCATTGTTTACTGGGCATAGAGATGGACGTTGTTGCACTAGCACCAATGGCTTTTCTTTCCTTAATAACTCTCCTAAACTGCTTTCCGACACAACTGTTGACTCAGATGCCTTTTCCCAGATTTTTTTAGCAGACCCAGACCATTGTTCCTTTTTTATAAATCTATAGATACTGGTTATTACTTCTCGTGTTTTTAAATGTAGCATTTTATTTCTTAATGTGGTGCTAGGAGGCGTCATTTTGAAATGCTCTCTTGGAGCCAGGAGACACGCACATTTTGAAACAAGCTGTAATATTACCAAGTAGCTCCGCATTTGTTTACTTGCTCGCAACTAACCTGTCCTCCCGTCCGTTGCAACCGTTCTGAAGTGGACTCTTCCAGATACCACTGCGCATTGCTGTCCATCTGTCATATAAAAATACATCTGTAGTTGGAAGTAGCTATTTTGCACTATTCCTCTTTGTGACAAATTAGAACATGGTTTGGGAACCAGTGCTGCCATCCTCAGCTAATAACTGACATATATACATCAACATGTTGGTTGTTAGCTGAGGATGTGAAGTTTCCCAAAACATTAAATTTAAAGGGAGTCATTTAATGACACTAAACAACACTTACTTTTAAATTTTTCCGGAACATGTTTCAGAGACTTTGCCTCCATCCTCAACCAGCCATCAACTGCTTCTCATTGGTATAATTGACGATTTTGTCATAGGTCTCCATTTCCAAGAAAGGAATTCGCAAAACATGTTCTAATTTTTTCACAAGTGACACATAGTGTAAACACTGATGTTAAATCTATGTTTCATGTTTTGCAAGTTAGACTGACACTGTTTAATGTACCCATTTTCTTTATAGAAATTTCTTCCAGCTGCTTCCTTTCCTCAAGATTTGTTTGGATAGAGTAACTCGCCCTTTTGTCTATTTTCCCCATATCTCCATAACATCATAACAGCATGACATTATCTTATTTGCAATTTAATTTTCTATGATAATCTTCTCATCAAAGATTGTATGTATTACTAATTTTAACAGAAATTATACTTGTATTAGGAGCTGAAAGAGTTCTCCATTTTTGCTAATGCTTGAAACATCAATGAGCACTTAAACTCAATAGTTCCGTAATGTTAAAGGTTCTAACTTTCTTTCTTTCATTCCAGAAAAGATTCACAGAAAAAGGAAGAAGAAGGAATTATTCCTTTAGCAACAAAAAACCAATCAGCAGGAAAAAGGAAGGCTGAGAATACTGCAAATAAGGAGAGCAAACGCTCTGGAGAGAAGAATGGTGAGCTGGATGTAAAGAAGGATCTGGCAGAACTTGATCAGACAAATGCAGAAACAAGTTCAAAGAAAATAAAAAAGTCAGAACCGGCTGCCAAAGGAGCTGCTCCAGCTGCTTTTCAGTTTAAGATAACACTAATGGAAACAAGGCCTTTGATATGGCGTCGCATCCAGGTCCCTAAGGAGTTTACTTTTGAAGAACTTCACATCACAATTATCGAAGCAATGGGTTGGGGGGGAGGTCATCTTCATAATTTCAAAATTTTTGGTCCTAGGAGGATGAGTGAAGTAATTATTGGTGATATTATTTTGGACGAAGATCCTGACATTTTAGATGAAAAGAAAGAAAAGATTTCGGAATATTTCCCAAAGAAAACTAATGTAGCAGAGTATGAATATGACTTCGGAGATTGTTGGATCCATAAAATCTTGTTCGAAAAGGAGGTTCCACGGGATGCTAATGGACTATATCCAAAATGTTTAGGAGGGAAGAGAGCATGTCCACCAGAAGACTGTGGTGGCTTCTCAGGTTATGAGGATTTGTGTAAAATACTAAAAAACCCTAAACATCCAGAGTATGCTGAGATGAAATCTTGGCTGAATGATGATTTGTTTGCTCCAGAAAAATTTGATCCCAGCAAAGTGGAGTTTTCCTTAGTATAGCCAAAATCACAGTATATGTGGGTATTTTGTCCCCCTAAGCCTAAATTTAAATTTTAAGTACAAGGATTTGTCATTCCTTTATGACAAACAGATCTCATTTCTTCATATTTTTACTGTTTTTCAGATTCAGATTTATTCTGCCATTTGCAACATTTTTTACAAAGCATCGTCAAAAAATAACACTACAATTACATTTTTACAGTTCAATAATAAAAACAAATAAATCTATTTACAGATTATTAGCAGTTGATATACAAAATTGATTGATAACAAAGTTTATGGCAGTATAAATCATACTGCTCAGAAATGTTACCAAATATTGTGTTCTCTATGCCAAATGCTTTTCCAGTTAGCATTTGTAGTATATATAAAGACATACTTATGTATTTGCTCTTCCACTTTGATTTTAAAATACTAACACAAATGGAACATTCCTTTATTTCCATTGTGGCAAGAACTTGAAATATTTTGTTTTTAGTAACCATCATACTTATGTGTATGTATATTTAAAGAGTACATTGAAGTATTTTTTATGTTGACCATGCAGAATAAAGCAATTTTTACTCATTTAGGTATTTTCATTCACACTTATTTGAAGAGCAGGGATGCCAATCTGTAAGATAAGTATGGGGAGAAACCATAATTTGAATGCCACTTAGAATACTGCAATGTACTAGAGTCTTAAAGCTGTTAATCATAAAACCATTTTACTAATACATTCCGTGAATTACACTATGATATTTTATGCCTGTATTTTCAATTAAATATGTTTTGATACTGGCAATACATTTAAATAAGCATCCCATCACATAGATTGAGTCAACATGAAAAATGCAATGCCATAGCCGGGATTTGAACCATGGATCTCCTGGTTTCCGTCCAGTTGCTCTAACCCATTGAGCTACCATGGTCAATGTGCCATCTTGACATCAAATTCTCCAATTGATTCATATATTTCCCCAGTAAACCACTAGGGACTCTCGCATCCGAGATATACCGTTTGTGGCGACTTACTGTCGTAAGTACTCGAGTCCCAGGCCTCATCATTTAACTCTTATTTTAGTTAATTGATGGAAATTAATAATTTCCTCTTACTAGCCGTATATAGGCTAAGGTTTTTGATAGATTGAGTCATGTTGACTCAATCACATATATTTATTTGTTAATTGTTAATTTGTTTCTAATTCTTAGGTGGTTGTGGCTTTGTTTAAACATACCATAGCAGAGTTTGAAAATTACAGGAGTACATCTTTTGTATATCATAGTATAGCTGCACTGCTCGGACCGTTACCATGGATTTATCTTTGGTAATAGGTACCTCTCAGATAAAGCACTGATTACTCCACTTGTAGTGAACATTTCATTTGTGATTCCTGCGAATTCCATTGGCTGAAGTGATGCGTTCAGTGGTGCTTAGCACAGATCTGAGAACTGCAGAAGTTCCCCTTTCACTCTTACAAGAATAATCAGTGCGTTATCTGAGAGGTTTCTATTAACAAAGATAAATCCATGGTAACTGTTCCAGCAGTGGGACTATACCGTGAGTATTAAGATGACTTGTTTTAACAGGGTGACCATTTAAAAAGGGGTGGGGCGCATACAGATAAATCAAAACACAGAAAAGATACAGAGAGCATGCAGGGAAGTGTTTTTCTCAGTGAAATGAACAAAAGAATGATTCTTTCAAAGTAATTTCACTCGTGCATTGTGAACTGCTTCACAGGTTAATATGAGTACTCTAACCCATCGTGGTCAGTTGGCATGACTATTCCAGCCAGTTGAGTTTTTAATATTCATACATAAATAATCAATGTTTGCAAGTCAGCTAAATTCACAATCGTTTACTTTAATAATGTCTACTTTTACTTAATATTTACTTTTAATAATGTATACTTTTTTAATCGTTTAACACTAATTATAATGCAAAGGCAGGAAGAAATGTGTGTATAATCTCACTTGGCGTGCACCGTGGTGTAATAAGCTCCAGTTTCCTTTTATGGAATGTGTCAGGTTTCGATCTCAGGAGGAACACATCTCGAAATGTGTTCATTCAAGAGTTTCTTCATGCTTATTCCTAGAGGACTTTGCCATATATTGTACTTTTCAGCGGACACCATTTTATAGTGATGTTATTTTCAAATGCTAGGCTTTGGCAATGAAGCCATTAGCTCTCTTGCTCTCCAATATTTCTGTGTAGTGGGTTCGGCAGGTAGGACTTCACAGGTTAGAAGATGTTCTTCAGTCATTTCCTCTTCTTTGTTGCACAGAGGACAATTTGGACTTGTATAAATTCCTATTCTGTGTAACTATGTTCAAAAAAATAGCACTATCTTTTTAAATAGAAAACAAAGAAGCTCTGTTAATAGCTTATATTTACTAAGAATTTGAAAAGCTCTATAGTTCCTCATTTTCAGCACAAGTTTACAAAAGAATATTAAAAAAACCCTGAAATTTGTGATTGATTTATATTATAAATTATATTTATATTATTTTTATTGTTGTGATTGATTTGTGATACATTAATAGTATAGTAAAACCTCACAAATTAGTACATGAGGCAGTGTCAGCAACAGAAGACATACATTTAATAAAAGACACTATATACTTCTAATCACTTTGTTTGGACTATCATTCACACATGCAGTATAAATGATTATGATTTGAATGAAATGTACAGTTCAATGAATCTAAGAAGAATATTAAGTACACAAAAACTGTATCATTCATTTAAAATTGTCCTAAGCTTAACTTTGTCTTTGAAACACAGGAATATTACAGCCTTGAATTTGTAAATGCTTTAATGACATGTATAAGCACAGTAATAATGCTGAAAAAAGACAATAAGCAGTTTTAAAAATAAATTTTAATGCAAAGTGTATCTTCCAACAGGATAAAATGTCATGTAATTATCTGACTGCGAAGTATGATTTGCTCGATGTGTAGGTACAGCAACTGTTTGGGTAAATGGCTTACTTTAACTTGGTAAGACTTTAACCCTTTCACTGCTGAAGTGTTAACAAGCTCACAGACCCTCCTTGCTGAATTATTTTAGATAAACATCAATTAGTATATTCTTTAAAATACCATGCAGAATTAACATGTAATATTGTGAAACACTCACCAAAGTTGTAGATGATTGCCGAGTAACACAATTAAAAAATAAAAGGTTTCAAAATAGGGAAAAGATACCACACGCAACACACTTTACAAAGGGTTGTCCAAGGGGCACAATAGAAACATTAATAAAAAGCTGCTATATGATAATCTGAATTTCGATGTCTTAACTTTTAAAGTGACACTTTACCAAAATATTGATGAACAGAAATTTATTAATAATTCAGGGGTATCCAAATTTTAATGTAATAGTATTCTTTCTGTGAGTATGATGCAGATTTGGCTAAAAAAAATATATATAGGTAGAAATTACCACCTCTACTTTCAAAATCTGATTTGTGTATGGTAAATTTCAAAACAGGAGTGCAAACATAAACTCACATTGCATTTGGCACACATACAGTTACTCCAAAAAGTATTCGTCTAATGCATGAGTTTATGTTTAAGGATGTATGGATAGTGGAAAATCATCAGAATAAAGTACTGCAGGGACACTGTCTTACTTATTGGTTAGTGAAAAAGAGAATACAATAAAGAAACATAAAGTATCTATTCATATAATCATAGTTAAACATTCAAAAGTAAATATATGTAGTATAGGATGCAAAATAAGTATTCGTCTGCATACTAAAAATGGTGTAGAATGTGACAGTTGGTATTTAGTAGGCCCTCCATTCCTCGTTATCTCTTGCACTCTTCTTGGTATGGATTTCACCAAAGATTGTGTCATTTCCACTGTAATTTTTCGCCATTCCTCTAGTATAGAGTTCTTTAGATCCTTTATATTAGATATCTGATGATTCTTAATATTTTTGTCCATTATACTCCACAAATTCTCTGTTGTATTCATGTCTGGGGATTGCGGTGGTGTTGGCATCCATCGTGGAGTATTATACAACGACCATAACCTTGCATCTAGAGCTGTGTGTTTTGGATTATTATCTTGTGTGAAAATATAATCCTCAGAAAGACCCATATTATTCACAATTCTGGACATATGTGCTTTTTAGGATGTTTATATAAACTTTAATGTTCATAATTCCATCAATAAAACACAAATCCTCCACACCATTTGCATTCATTCAGCCCCATACAAGTACTGAACCGCCTCCATGTTTAACTGAAGTTCTTATATTTGTCTCCTCAAGCTCACAATTCATGTTTCTCCACACTGTTACTCACCCTTTTGACTTATAGATCTCAATTTGACTCTCATCAGTAAATACAACCGTCTTCCAGATATCAAACCCGTCGTATTTGTTATATTGCAAAAGCAACTCGTTTCTTTCTGTTGATTTTACTTATGTATAGTTTTCTACGGGCTGTTCGGCCTCCATACTCGGCTTCATAAAGCATGTTTCTTATATCAAGATTTAACTGTATTGGAACACCACAGTGAAGCGAAATAATTATTAATTTTTAGATGAGTCGTATTTATTACACATCTGCTTCACTTTCGTACCTTACATGTTTTGCAAATCATCGTTTGCATCTTCGGCTCTTATGCGACTAAAGCTTGATCCAGTGGTGTGGGTACTTCTGGAGTACGAAAGTGAAGCAGATGTGTAATAAATACGACTCATCTAAAAATTAATAAATGTTTCTTATAGTTTGTGCTGAAACGGATTTTCCTGTGTGTGTTTGAACTGCAATAGCAGGTTTTGGAGCACTTAGTTTAGCATTTTTCTTGACTTCTCTATGTAACTGTTGTTTCTCCATCTCATGTAGAACTGCAGGATGACCACTTCTTGATTGATTTTCGTCAGTTTTGTTCTGATCAAATCTGTATACAATAGTCGTCGCTATACTGGTAGGTCTTCCAATGGTTTCTCCAATTTCTTGAAAATATTTTCATTTTTAAATAACCTGATGCAAATTTCTTTCTTTTCTTTTGCATTTCACGACGTTTTCGACCCATATTACTTAAATAGCAGTCACAGCTTTGATAAAAGATGGAATTGTCAGTATAAAACACAACTGTATAAGAAAAGGGAAGAGGTGTGTGTGAGCGAGGCACCGCATACCGGGGATCTTGTTTACTAGACAAATACTTGTTTGACATCAAATGGGACATGGTTTTAAATAACTTAGAGCTGTGCACTAATTAAGCAATATATGAACCCAAATTGTGTTTTATTTTTAAGTCTAGATATCAATAGAGCTAAGGAAATAGTTATTGTTCGTTTCTTATGTATATTTTTCTGATTGTTCTTGTTATATTCTATGTGCTATGAGTACATAACTACTTTTTGGAGTATCTATATACTTTCACTCTTCTTTTTTTCTGGCCAATAGAGGTGTTGGAGCATACATGGCATCTCTTGGCAGGCTTTTTTTTATTTGGTGTTGATGGTATTAGATAAAATGTCGTTCTGTCAGTCTTGTGGGTTGGTCACCAGATAAAGGCCTCCCAGGTTTACTTATTAGTCTTGGTGTATGAAATTCCTGTAAAAGTTCAGTAATTAGAGTAAGTTGAAAGTCAGCAAGAGTAACATTCTTACCAGTTTTGAAATTATATAGTGAATGTGCACTTAGAAGTATGTCTAACATATGAAAGAAAAATTTTCTATACCACTTCAAAGTCTTCCTTACACACTCAAGGGAGCCTATCATCATGTCTGATTTCAAGAGGTCCCGAGTTCGAATCTCGGTCAGGGTGAGTTACCTGGATAAGATTTTTACAGGGTTTTCCCTTATCCTGAAAGACGAATGTCGGGTAACTCTAAGCTCTATGGACCCTGGGCTCATTTGAGCATCATTTCACACATTCCATTCATCGTCCGATATGACTTAACATTGGAGGACGTAAAATTACAAACAAAAAAAATCAATTTCTGATCTGTTGACAGCACCCATATTTTTATTGTAGTCCATAACAGAGTCAGGTTTCATTATTTGCAAGTTAGTCTTTTTGTCTACTTTGCCTGTCGGTCTCATTGAGTCTGTGTGGAAAGTAGTTAGCATACAAACCTCTCGTCTGTCCATCCACTTTAGTGCTAACATATTGCCTGTATGTGCAGATTCTAATTGTCCTTTCTCTTATTTTGCTGTGAGTCTTGGCATTCCTTTCCTGTTTCTTTTAACAGTGCCGCAAGCATTTGTTTCATTTATATGTAGCCAATTATAAAGAAGAGGACTCGAGTACCAATTGTCTAGCCACAAATTATGCCCTTTATGCAGGTACTTTGTAGCGAGGGTTTGTACCACAACCCTAACATCCCAAGGTCACAGTTATCAACAATTTCTATGGTATTGCCCGTGTATACAATGAAGTCTAGAATATACCCAGTCTGACAATCACATAGCACAAACACTTTAACACCAAACCTGTGTCTTTTGGAAGGAATGTATTGTTTGAACGAAAGGTGAACTTTGAATAGCATAAGGCTTTCGTCAATGCAGAGGTTTTGAAATGGTGAGAATAATTCACTGAAAGTACGTCTAAAATGTTCAATAACAGGTCTCAATTTGTGCAATCTGTCTCCTTTATCTTGTGTCTTATTGTCATTGAAGTGTGAAAGTCTTAGAAGTAAAAGATACCGATCCCTGGACATGTAGTCTGCAAATTGCGGAGTAGCAATAAGGGGATTTTTTGTCCAATATTCTGCTATTGTATGCTTCTTCACTCTGGTCATAAGCATTGTCAAGGCATAGAAAATGTATAGTTCTTCAGGAGAAGTATCTGTCCAAGTCTATAGTCGAGAATGGGGGCGTGGTGGTAATTTTTCACACAAGAACGTGAAATACTTATTGCTCTCATTTGCAATACGATACATAATATGCAATGGTAAGAATAACTTGAAAATATTAGCCACTATAAAATGTTCATTCAAATCTGCTTGCATATCTGAATTTTGCTCATCAAAAGGGTAAATTACTGGCCTGAATGGACCCTGTTGCCACTGAAAGGAAGAATCAGTACGTCTTCTTTTAGCATATTGCATGGGTTCAGATTCTACATCAGTCATCACTCTGACTATAATATTATCATCGTTACAACTTTCACTTTCACTGTCATCAAACTCAAAATCTGACAAATCGGATGATACTGCTTCAAATTCTGCTAATAAATCTGCATCCTGCACATGTTACTGCTTGCTGGAGGAAGCCATGTTTTTGTACAGCCCGTGTCACGTGACCGGCTTGCACCACGTGCAAATGCCTGGGAAAAATTTACTATGCAGGGCTTCGGATTTTATGATAGACAGCAGCACACAGCAGAGAAAGAGTTGAAACTTGAACCAATACAACCCCAATAGATGGCAGACCAACACTGCTTAGAGAATGCTACATTTAGTCACCTTCATTTCTGTTTACTGACATCAATTGCTGTGTGTCGGCAATGCTCCGTCATTCGCAAGGAGAGCAGTGAATCACGCTGTCGGAACAGTTCCGACATCCGCAGTGAAAGGCTTAAAGCTATATATGTACTAAGATGGCAATTGGTGCTCTCTGCATAGTGTAAACCTCTCAGGCTATAACATACAACTGAATGTGTGTAACATAAGTAAATCAATGAAAGGTTACACTCAGAACTATTACTGTTGTTTGTAGTCTTAATTATGCTGTGAAAGTGCTGGAACTGTCTGAGTCGTTAATAGGTCTAATTAAAATGCTTACACATCTAAGCATTATTTCTTTTCACAATCCATAATTCCTTATCTTTTCAATGGAATGAAACAATAAGTGCATAATGTAGGTGTGGCTATATCTGCTTTTCATGCATCACAGCATGTAACGGATGTTGGCTGTTAAGCTCAAATACCCAGAGTTTGGCCGAGTAGCTCTGCAATGTATTTGGGATGCTACCAACAGTGTAGATGCTGAAGGATATTTCAATAAATATAATTTGATTGTGAGTGACAGGAGGACTAAAATGACAGAACAGAATGTTGAAATATGTTCAGTGCATTCATTCAACAGCATTACTGAATCATAAACTAGGCTAATTTAGTCCATTTTCTTTTTATTGTGTTAGTTTTACATCAGTATGGATTTATCTTTTTTTGTATTCAGTTTCACATCAGTATGGATTTATCTTTTTTTTGTATTCTGCAATATGCTTTAGTCTGTATCAGATTGTTCTATATTTCTACGTATTGCTTTAACCTATATTAATGTAAAATAAATTGACACTTTATGCATTTTTAACTCACCGTCATTAATAACCCTCCATAAATGTGTTTCAAATTTCATATAAATAATATTAATATTCAACCTTAAACAAAATTAACTCAAACTTTCTTCAAAATGCTATAAAATGCTAAATTGCAAATGTATAAATGCTACAAAATGCTAAATGTAAAAATTAAAATGCTAAATATCACCACCCTTACCTATTGTTTATTATGAAAGCTTTACTAATTTGAGATCATGCCATTCTCGAAGTCCTAGCTGCAGCTGACATTGTACATATTTTAAGAATAAGTGGGATACTGGAAATAAAAATAAAAGTGGCGTATAATGATGACGATGACACAATATTTTAATAATTTCTTGCAATGCACAACTGCACTTAAAACTTGTTAAAGCTTTTACAAGATCAATTCTAATCCCACTAGAACTATTCTAAGATGGATATTCAGGTACATAATTTGATGTAGTGTGTACAATATTACATAGTGATTACTGAATTAAACAAGATTGAACAAATTGAATTTATGGAATCTCCGATCATATTTTTAATTGCTGTTACAAACTATGAGATTCTTTATCACTGATGTAGTTATACATTGATGAGTAAGGTTAAGAGAACCTAATTCGTCAAAATAGCATTGCAATTTAAAGAAAAACTTCATATCCAAGCATCTTACTCGAAGATTTTAATTTAAGCCCCAGATTATATGTAAACAGATAATGCCAATTATAAACAAATAAATTCTACAGAAATCAAAGGGAATTGAATTCTGTACAAATCCACAGCCACAGTTTTGGTATATCTGAAAATTCACTTGGATTAGAATGACACAACGAAGCATGTAATACACACAGCAATCATAGTATATCATTATCAAAAACAGATGCTGCCACCAAACATTGCAAATACATCTTTATAAACAATTCATTTAATTTAGATTATTTAATCCAGGAAAAGTACTGTGACTGAAATGCACAAATGTTTCATACAAAAGGTAGTCTGAGATGGAAGAATTCTTTTGAAAATCTTTATGTATAAGTTTGTTGTACACATGTTAGTACAAAAAGCATGAGAATTAAAGATATGTAACAACTTTTTGTAATTTTACGTCCCCCAACGTTAAGTCATATCGGACGGATGTAACATGCAATGAGATATGTGTATTAAGGTAACAAGCAATTGTTTAAGTATTTCTGTCTTTGATGACAGCTAATTATATGGATATTAACCCTACCCCTAAAAAAAGCTTAAATATTGAAGAAATCACATAATATTCATGGTGTATGATTTTGGCAAAATGTTTTATATGAACTCACGGAAATCAAATGACTTACAAAATATTATATATATATAAACTCAAATATTTTAAATTTAAAAGTTATAACTCACAACCAACGAAGATATCCAATCAACTGTCTAAAATAACTTCACTTTTCCTGAAAATGTAGAGCATATTGGTCACAACACTCCTCACTGTTTTTGTTAATTTTCCACCTGATAAGCCACAGTAAATTGCTGTATAGGTGAGAAAGAAAGCTTTGTTCTACATTAATAATGCTCCTGAGGATCACTGCACATCACCAACACAATAAACATACAAAATTTCCAATCATTCGGCACTTTTGATTTCTGCCATCGTATTCCTGGTAGCCTGAGATGATGAGGTAGCTAAAAAAAAGCAGAAAAACATTGTTTTTGCATTAATATTTAAGTAACAAGGTTAATGAAACTAATGCTTTTTCATGTAAAACATCCTTGATACATTATAAAGTGCTACATAATCTAAAGAATTTAATTATAAATGAATATGTATGAAGGTACAATTTAGGTTAAGTTATATTTATTTTCGGTATTTAGCTACATGCCAACATCTTACTTACCGATAGGTCTTTGTGAAAGTCCATTCCCTTCCTTCTTGCTGCTTGCAAGCCATCGCAGGCCTTACAAGTCTTGCAAATTTTACAAATTGATGACCACTTTCCACTTCAGGGAAAGGAAGTACAGGTGTATTGAATAACCTCGACAGCATCTTGAGTAATCTCACTCTGTCAAAGTTACAATTGTTTCTTAAAGACATACATTTATTACATGAATATAAAAGCTACAATGCTTAGTGACAACAGGAAAAAGATCAAGTTTGGAAATCAAACATCTTTTGAAGTCACATCTCATACAGTGATGAATAATTTACGCATATTTAATCAGCACATTTAGCTAATATGTGAAATGAATTGTGCCATAGTAAATTATTCATTAGAGCACGAGATTAGGCTTTGAAAGATGGGCCGCACCAAGGGGTGCTAACTGGGATACAGACTCTGAATCCGCATTAAGCTTATCGAAACTGTCATCCGACAGATGCACATCAACTTTAAAATCTGTCGGTGTTAACGGTGTCTAAGCGAAGCCAAATGAAACGTGAAAACTGGTCATCAATTTGTAAAATTCGCAAGATTTGTAAGGCCGGTGATGGCATATGAGCAGCAAGAAGGAAGGGAATGGACTATCAGTAAGTAAATTGTACCTTCATACACTTTCATTTGTAATTAAATTCTTTAGATTATGTACCACATACATGAAAAAGCATTAGTTTCATCAACCTTGTTACTTAATTAATGCAAAAACAATGTGGTTTTTTTTTTTTTTTTTTTTTTTTTTTTTTTTTTTTTTTTTTTTTTACCTTATATTAGGCTACCAGGAATACGATGGCAGTAATCAAAAGTGCGGCATGATTAGAAATTTTGTGTTTATTGTTTTGGTGATGTGCAGTGATCTTCAGGAACATTATTAATGTAGAACAAAGCTTTCTTTCTCACCTCTACAGCAATTTATTGTGGCTTATCAGATATTTCTTAAAGTTTGAGTTTCATTTCAATATCAGGGAAAATTAACAAAAACTTTGAGGAGTGTTGTGACCAGTATGTTCTAAATTTTCAGGAAAATTGGAAGTTATTTTAGGCAGTTGATCGGATATATTCGTTGGCTTTGTGTTAGAAGTTTTAAATTTAAAATATTTGAGTCATATATAACAGTCCATGTAAGGTAAGTAGTTTCCAGTTTAAATTACTGCAATACTAGCTTTCCTAAATTACAGCTATTTTGTAGTTTTCATTTGATTTACATGAGTTAATATAAAAATGTAAGCCAAAATTAAACTCCATTAATATTATCAAGTGATTTCTTCAATATTTAAGCTTTGTTCTGGAGGTAGGGTTAATTTAGTCCATATAATTAGCTGTCATCAAAGACAGAAATACTTAAACAATTGCTTATTAGCTTTATAGAAATATCGGTAAGAGTAGGTCTTACCGAAATATCTCTTTGTATTAATACAATTTTGAGTCGAACTAATACTCAATGCTCCATTTATTGCTAGTATTTACCTAGAACGCGTTTCGTTAGGACTTCCTAACATCATCAGCTGTTGTCGACTAATGGATGCCGGTTCAGTGAACTCCTCGGAGGTGATAGGTGCGTCTCTGTCGGTATCTTGATGAACTTGAAATTGGGGTTGTCTTCAAAGGTAGTATCGAAATTAAACAATTTACTTTCATATTTCTTTATAAAGATTTTTTCCCACGTGGTTAATGCTGCTGGACCTTGGACACTTTTTAAATTCTTCCATCTCAGACTGCATTTTAGATGAAACATTTGTGCATTTCAGCCACAGTACTCTTCCTGGATTAAGTAATCTAAAATATATGAATTGTTTATAAGGATGTATTTGCAATGTTTGGTGGCAGCATCTGTTTTTGATAATGTTATACTGTTTGCCTTGTGTATTACATGCTTCGCTGTGTCATTCTAACCCAAGTATGTAAATTTTCAGATATACCAAAACTGTGGTTGTGGATTTGTACAGAATTCAATTCTCTTTGATTTCTGTGGAATTTCTTTGTTTATAATTGGCATTATATGTGTGTACATATAATCTGGGTGCTTAAATTAAAATCTTCGGGCAACATGCTTGGATATGAACTTTTATAAAGTTTTTCTTTAAATTGCAATGATATTTTGAAGAACTAGGTTCTCTTAACCTTACTCATCAGTGTATAACTACATTAGATATAAAGAATCTCATAGTTTTTAACAGCAAATTAAAAATATGATCTGAGATTCCATAAATTCAGTTTGTTCTATATTGTTTAATGCAGTAATCACTATGTAATATTGTACACACTACACCAAATAATGTACCTGAATAGCCATCTTAGAAGAGATCTAGTGGGATTAGAATTGATCTTGTAAAAGCTTTAACAAGTATTAAGTGCAATTGTGCATTGCAAGAAATTATTAAAATGTCATTGTTCCATCGTCATCATAATATGCCATTTTTACATTTATTTCCAGCATTCCACTTATTCTTAAAATATGTACAACGTGAGCTGCAGCTAGGACATAGCGAATGGCATGTTCTCAAATTAGTAAAGCTTCATAATAAACAATATGTAGGAGTAATGATATTTAGCATTTTGTAGCATTTATGCATTTGCAATTTAGCATTTTATAGAGTTTTGAAGAAAGTTTGAGTTAATTTTGTTAAATGATGAATATTAATATTATTTATATGAAATTTAAAACACATTTATGGAGGGTTATTAACAACGGTGAGTTAAAAGTGCATAATGTATCAATTTATTTCACATTAATATAGGTTAAAGCAATACGCAGATATATAGAACAATCTGATACAGACTAAAGCATATTGCATAACACAAAAAAAAGATAAATCCATACTGATGTAGAACACAATAAAAAGAAAATGCACTAAATTAGTCTAGTTTATGATTCAGTAATGCTGTTGAATGAAGGCACTGAACATATTTCAACATTCTGTTCTGTCATTTGAGTCCTCCTGTCACTTAGTCAAATTATATTTACTGAAATATCTTTCAGCACCTACACTGTTGGTAGCATCCCAAATACATGCAGTGATGCAAAGCCACATAATTTTGAAAAGCAGATATAGCCACACCTATATAATACACTTATTGTTTCATTCCATTGAACATATAAGGAATTACGGACTGTCAAAAGAAATAATTCTTAGATGTGTAAGCATCTGAGTGTAACCTTTCATTGATTTACTTATGTGACACACATTCAGTTGTATGTCATAGCCTGAGAGGTTTACACTATCCAGAGAGCACCAATTGCCATCTTAGTACATATATAGCTTAAAGTCTTATCAAGTTAAAGTAAGCCATTTACCAAAACAGTTGCTGTACCAAGCAAATCATACTTCACAGTCAGCTAATTACATGAAATTTTGTCCTGTTGGAAGATGCACTTTGCATTAAAATTTATTTTTAAAACTGCTTATTTTCTTTTTCAGCATTTATTACTGTGCTTATACATGTCATTAAAGCATTTACAAATTTATGGCTGTAATATTCCTGTGTTTCAAAGACAAAGTTAAGCTTAGGACAATTTTAAATGAATGATAGTTTTTATGTACTTAATATTCTTCTTAGATTCATTGAACTGTATTTTTCATTCAAATAATAATCATTTATACTGCATGTGTGAACGATAATCTAACCAAAGTGATTAGAAGTATATAAAATAGTGTCTTTTATTCAATGTATGTCTTTGCCTCAAATTTGCTTCTTCAAATTTCAGGTTTTTCTTTGAATATTCTTATGTAAACTTGTGCCTATAATGATGTATGTACTATAGAGCTTTTGAAATTCTTAATAAATATAAGCTATTAACAGAGCTTCTTTGCTTTCTATTTAAAGAGATAGTGCTATTTTTTTGTACATAGTTGTTTGTATCTTCACTTACAATTTATATATACATTTGTTTAATGTTTTTTGTTTTTTCATTTTGACACTTTCCTTCCAGGTAATTTTTCAACATTATTCTGTGTACAAAGAAATTGCATTACTCATGACCTTGTGATATCCATTCCTGTTTTCCTGTACCTGTAGAACGCATTGATTTAGTGTCAGGTTTTCTTGTAATTATCACAGTAACAAGCTTAGGAATTCACACTTCAGGGAAAGGAAGTACAGGTGTTAGGTATAACCTCGTAATCTCACTCTGTCAAAGTTGCAATTGTTTCTTAAAGATCTACTTATTCATTTATTACATGAATATAAAAGCTATAATGCTTAGTGGCAACAGGAAAAGATCAAGTTTGCAAGTGGCTTCTGAGACCTTTTTTTACGAATTTAATTGGTCAACTTCTTTCGAAGTCACATCTCACACATTGATGAATAATTTATGCACATTTACTCAGCATATTTAGCGCGTATTCTACTAATATGTGATAATGAATTGTGCCGTAAATTATTCGTTGGTGCACGAGATTAGACTTCGAAAGATGTTGGATTCAATCAGTCGCTAAACACGGCACGAAAGGGTGGGGTGGTGGGCAGTGAATGTACCATAGCTCGGACGAAATAGAAGCTCACTGCATTTCCGACGACATATTGGTTAGTTCACTTAGCTGACATCGTAAGGTACAGGAGGAGCGCCCTATGCGTCTTCAGTTTTTAACACGGAGTTGAGAATCTGGTATTAATCTGTGGGCCGCGCCGTGGCTCAGTGGTTAGACCACTTGGCTTTCACCAAGGCGGCCCGTGTTCGATCCCAGACGACCGCAAAGTGAGATTTGTGGAGGACAACATGGCGCTGGGCGGCTTTTCTCCGGGACCTCCAGTTTCCTCCGCCATCTCATTCCACCGGTGCTCCATCTTCATCTCATGTACCATCAGTGTTCCCCCAGGGGCCTACTTCGGTAGGTACGGGTTTGGCGCACCCGGGGTCCCGAGCCAACAGTCTCCCTCCTCTTCGTGGTTGAGGGAGACGGTCAACAGGCACAGCCACGTGTAGGCCGTGCGTGGAGATCGATGGAGAAGGTTTTTAGATTCTTGTCTAGTTTAGAGTTTAGCATTTAGTGAACGAAATTTTTAGTAGGTTTTGATTGATGTTTTTTATGTACGTGTATTTTTAATAGGTTTTGTTAAACTTGTATAGCTTTTAGAAAGTTTTATATCTGGGTTTTGCCATGACTAGTTTTTTAAAGGGCGCTGATGACCGCCGTAGTTGAGTGCCCTTATATATATCATCTACCATCAGTGTCACAGCCTGCGGTGCCGTATGTAATAAAAGCGGGCGTTAAACACTACAGGCACACACACACACGCACACGCTTCGAAAGATGTTGGGTTCAATCAGTCGTGAACACTGCTTGAAGGGCTTGTGGGGAGGCGCATGTACCATAGCTCGGTGGAAATAGCTCACTGCATTACCGACGACATGTTGGTTAGTTCGCCTATCTG
Source organism: Mantis religiosa (assembly GCA_030765055.1). NCBI lineage: Eukaryota > Metazoa > Arthropoda > Insecta > Mantodea > Mantidae > Mantis > Mantis religiosa. The sequence goes on from CM060954.1 coordinate 43,668,058, forward strand.
GCATCGAAAGGTCCAGGAGGAGCGCCCTATGCGTCTTCAATTTTTACCGCAGAGTTGAGAATCTGGTATTATTCTGTGGTCTACACCCATTGATTTTGTCCTTTGACCCGAGATCACAGCTTAATACCCGAGATTCAGATTGTCTTACTCTATGGAAACACCTGTCATTGTACCAACTTTTCAAAGCATTAACTACCGTTCACTGGCTATACTTTAGCGGAAAAAAACAAAGGCATGGCAACATTGATATCCCTAAACGGTGTGTTTTTTAATGGTGGTGGTAGTAATACAATGCCAACGTTTGTGAGAGATCCGTGTGGAATTGTATGCATTTTACTGACGTATGTGGCCGTACTTTATGCGGATTACGTAGTGATAAGATGGATAATTATGCAGACAATGCAGAACAGGTGGGTTCTCAAGACCTTGTTAACATGGAGTGATTGAAATATAGTGCTTGCACCTAACCAAATACTTTGAGTGACAGTTACAAATTTTGTATGTACAACCCTGTGATTTCGTTTAAAGCAATCTCATTACGTTTTTGTAGTAGTGTTTATCCGAAAAAGTTTCTTCCAGGACTAAGATTTACCTGTCAGAGGTTTAGGTATACATTTTTATAATTTTAAATTTAAGCTTCTTCCAAAAAGTTATCTCTAATCTTAGAAGCAAATATATTGACATTAACATATATCTCTCATATGTATAAATTAAATTTGATATGTTCTATATACGAAAAATTTGGTATTTTAAGTTTTAAAAAAACATCTACCTTATTTGTTTACTTTGGTTAAGGATCCCACGGTGTGGAAGTGTGTAAACGAATAACACATTAAGTAGCAGCATATTAATGTAAACTTTAATTTTCAAATGTAAACGCAGTCAAACTAGCATTCCATATTGCAGTACATTTATTGCTGATAGGTTAGGAACCTTCTTAAAGTGGTGCATAACATATTCTTGCTTTTGTTTTGTTATATTTTAGAATTTAACAATGTTAAATTTCCGGAAGAAGTAATTAATGCAGTTAATGAGAGCAGAACCTCAAATCAAGCAGGAATCAAATTTCATTTCTGACTTAACTAAACTGTGAATGCCTATTATAATGTATGTTCTGCATTAATATTTAAAGATAATAACTGACTTTATGTAATACATAAGTTATTATAGTGCTTTAATAGATTCTAATGTGTTTTCATATGAACATTTGAAATTGTTTTTCTGAAAAAAAGATATTCTATAATAGATTGGGAAGATTATGTCTATTCTTAATTTGACTAGTGAACATAGACCTCTAAAAAAAATCTTAAGACACTATAGAAAAATATGGCACACTTTCAGCTCGTTGTGAATCCTTAACCAGTTGTCTTATTTGTGGACCTAAAAAATTCCAGCTTTTGTTAGGTTGTACTTATATGGGAAACAGTTCTGTCAGATTTGAAACCTTCCCGTTTTGTCTGTTCCCTTTACAAAGTTTTTCATGAGCCCAGATTTTATATGTTAAAGTGGAAGATACCCATTTAAGAGGTCAACCATTTATTTATGTTTTATATGCTGCTTCTCTGGTGTGAATTCTTCTCTCTTGGGCCACTCTTTCACTACATAGTGTTGTACAATAGCTCAACTATCCCACAGGTACAGGAAACAGAATTTTTTGAATCCTCTCTATAATCCTAGATCTTCAGTAACTTTAAAATCACCACAAATAAACCAGTTATGTTCCCAGTATTTAAAGACGTCTAGAATAAGTGACATACTTTTGTGTGTTTCGTTCATGCAAACTGCATGGGCCACAGGAACAAATGACAGTACATTGCCATTGTGAAGTAGTAGTCTTCAAACTAATGTTGGAAAAACTGAAATAAATGCCAATATTCAATATTGTACACAATTCTTAATGGTGACAGACTGTTCTAGGTAAACACTAGCAATATATGGAAAATGGAGTGTTAGTTTGACTCAAAATTATATTAATTGTACACAGTGTTTAGTGTTGACATCAAGCCAATCACATCACAATAAATACAGGGTGAACCATGTTGCTTAAAATGTGGTAACAGGTCTTGATTCCTACTTTGAAAAAAAAAAAAAAAAAGGTACCTTTTGTGTCCTTTCCCAGAAATTCCACTACTGAAGTCTCGAATTCAGCATCTTTGACAGGTGTAAGTAACCCACAAGGTATTTAAGATCGCTTTGTGAAGGAAAATGTGGATTTCTTTCTTCTCTAGCACATAAAATGACTTGCTAGTTGTTGGTGCCATTGCATTGTTGTTTGATTCATTGCCTTCTGATTCTGAATGTTCTTGCTGATTTGAAGTAGCTACTAGTATTGATAAGTCATTCCCACAACGTATGGTTGATGGCTGAATGCAAATCAGTATTTTTGTTTATTGTTATTTTGGTTATGTAGAAATAAGTATTTGATATGATTGTTTTTGTTTGCTCCATATTGTTGATCCTGTTTCTCCCCTTTTAGTTACTGAGTCAGGTTTACATGGCATCAGATACAATTTATATGTGGTGCAAAATGTGTATCTTGGTCACTGAGCAGACAGTTGAAATACATGCAGTATGCAGTTTTCAATTGTATTATTTGTTTCCTTTGTTCACCAGTTGCCAGTTCTCTGCGGATGTAACAAAAGCAATCTGAGGAATTAGTACATCCCATCTCTGTTCATAGTTTAAGCATAACAACACATTAAAGTTTAAAATTCCACACTGTTTGAAAGATGTAAAACTTACCACCATGCTTTCAACATAGATACTAACTAATAGAAATCTAACACCACACTGATGAGTTTCGTGAATACAGCTGCAGTCATTAGCTTCTCATAAAGTCAGCAGTTGTCAGATAAGCTTACACAAATATGTATGGTGCAGATGGAGTGAGATTGTCATCCAGCGAAAAACATATGCAGCAGTAATTTGTTTACCCTGAGATGATAGAAACATTCTGTTTTCAGCAACATAATCGGCATGACATTATTGGTTATAAAATCCACTACTTTCCATCCCAACTTGGTTCAGTTGTGTATCTTTCTTAACCTTGTACATGATAGGAATTTATACTGGTCACCAGTCTAGAAAGTGATTGACGTTATTTATGGAGAGAGTGGTGATATTGCTGCCACATGAAGAGCGGTTAGGATTATGGGTATGAAGGTGATTTAGTTGAAACTGGAGTGGGTTTGTTTGTAAATTTACGTCCTCCAACGTTAAGTCATATCGGACGATTAATGGAATAGGTGAAATGATGCTCAAATGAGTCCAAGGTCCATAGAGCTTAGAGTTATCCTACATTTGTCTTTCTGGATAAAGGAAAACCCTGGAAAAAACCTTATCCAGGTAACTCGCCCTGCCGAGATTCAAACTCGGTACCTCTTGAACGTGAGGCAGACACTCTACCACCACCCTGCCGAGGTGGGCAACTGCAGTGGGTATTATTATAATACTATATGCAAAGACAATAGTAAAGTCATGGATATACATGCAAAGGATAGAACATGCAAGAATACATCAATGTAAAGATCATTGTAACCAAAGAGGCATACCTGTAAAATTTTTATGCTTATTGTGGTGGGGAAAAGTTCCTTATATTTGAATCATTATAACTGTGAGAGAATACTTCGATGAGGAGAAATTGGAAGGGCCTTTCTGGAACTTGTGAGGGCAAATAAACTATGGAAATAGGCATACCTGTGAAATTTTTATGCTTAATGTAGTGGGAAAGGTTGCTTATATTTGAATCATAATAACTGAAGGAATACTTTAAAGAGGAGAAATTGAAATGGGAGCTTTCTGGAACTTGTGAGGGCGAGTAAACCACAGTTTCCAAGTTACATAGTCGATTGCATTGCTGCAGAACATGGTCACAAAATAGGTCGTCCTGCCCCTTATCATTGCCTCTTTAATCTGAACAAGTTGATTTGGGCTGAAGTAAATGGTTATGTTGGTCGAAACAATAAAGATTTCACTGTATCATCAATAATAAAGCTAATGGAAGAGGCTCTAACAACAATAAAAGCTGAATACCTTTACCAAATATAGTTTTACTTGGTTCCTGAGCATGTAATAACATAATGCAAGACATCTAAGGATTCCTACTGCTTAGGTGAGTGAGCAAGAACATTTTTATAATGTTCCTGTTAGAGAGTAGAAGATCAACATTTCCATCATCTACTATAAGGCAAGGAGTTTAGTGTGCCCCTACCATCACAATTTTCCTGATGACTATCTGTTATCTTGCTTATGGAGAGAGCCTGCAGGGCAGATAACTGTTAGCTTGGATGATCTTAGGTATTTCATAGACTTCTAGTTTATGAATAATTTACTATAAGCTCAATTTGTTTGAGCACACAGAGAGGGTAGCACAGAAGCTGCTAGCCCGCCTCGGTAGTGTGGTGGTAGCTTGTCTGCCTCACGTTCAAGAGGTCCCGAGTTCGAATCTCGGTCAGGGTGAGTTACCTGGATAAGGTTTTTACCGGGGTTTTCCCGTATCCTGAAATACAAATGTCGGGTAACTCTAAGCTCTATGGACCCTGGGCTCATTTGAGCATCATTTCACCCATTCCATTCATCGTCCGATATGACAACGTTGAAGGATGTAAATTACAAAAAAAAAAAAAAAAAAAAAAAACAGAAGCTGCTATGCCATTGAACAGAATAAGCAGTATGATATGGCTCTGATTTAGAGCAAAATGTTTTATGTTTGTTCAGTTCTTGTGTACATTCTTCTATCAGGTATTGGACTGTTTTGGATCTGAAAAATTTGAAGCTTTTCAGACAGAACCTTATTGTTTGATCATCTGACCTAGAACCAATATTTGGTAAAAATATTGATTATTAGAAGTGTGTAATCTTAATGCTGAGCCTTGTGCATGACAAGTTAACAATCATTTGTATTTGAACCGAAACACTTAAATGAGTGGTTCTTATACAGTAACTTATGCAATCTGGCTGAAGTCTGGAATCAAACCAGCAAAGAACAAAGATTTATTCCAGTGTGTAAGGACTGTGATACAGTGAAGCTAAAAATCAATATAATTTTGAGTCGAACTACAACAACAGCTGATGAAGTTTGGAAGATCCTAACGAAACGTGTTCTAGGTAAACACTAGCAATAAGTGGAGCATTGAGTACTAGTTCGTCTCAACATTATATTAACAAAGATGTAATTAAATTCATTGATTGAAGAAAAGAAAATGGATTTTTTTATATATATTTTCTTAACTGTTGATGTGAATATGAAAGTGATGTTAAGGGGGATTCTGTGTGTTTGGGGTACTTTTACAAAAATCTGGTGTATTGCACATGTAACATTCTTAACATAATCTTTCTGCGAACTGTTCTTGCAAAAGTTTATTATTCTAGTTCTTGTTAATCTAAATAGACTTTCATTAAGTATTTTGTTGTGCTAAACAGATGTTTAAAGAGCATGTCACTATGAGGTAGCTTTGAAATTCCACTCTTTTTGAAGGACCATGAGGAGGGAAAGAAAAGAAAAAAGCTATTAATGGCTTTCTAATTAAGAAAAGTATAAATGTTTCAAATAAATGACAAGGAGTATCTTGAAAATTCTTAACTTTATAAAAGATTTTATTTCAGTTTTTTTTTGCTTTATGAGGTCTATATCTTTTTATGTAATAAGATTTTGGTTAACTTTTATGGTTTACTAGTTATGTAAAAGTCCCTCAGAATGCACACTATTCTCAGAAACTTCATGATATACATTTTATTTGTCTTGTAAATATCTGAAGCATATGGTATTTATTTCAGAATCATTAAAACTATTTTTGAGAAAATAAAATAAATTCAAGAAATGTTGCTCATAAATGGCAGTTTGCTTAGTACGGTTGTATTGAATGTCTTATCCTACGCATCAAATTTTTCTTAATTTTTGGGTTAATCCTAATAAGGTTCTTCAAATTGTGGATGCTGTCTCAGATCAGCTGCTGAATTGAAAGTACTGCAAAAATTGAATCAATGATAAAATGTAATGCATGCTTGCATGTGATGATTATTTATTACAGTCTTATTTATATTACTGATTGAATTTCATTTAAGTAAGCAATTGAATGTAACAAAAATATTAATGAAGTATATTTGTTGCCATGCCAGCAGAACTATCAGTGCAGAAATATAAGGTAGTAAAATCACATGTAAAGATGACAAGCTCAGTTTTAAAGCAGGGAAAGGCACAGTGAAGCAAAACAATTCTTGCAAGCTCATTTTTTTCCATCAAAACACATATGCTTTTGAAGTGAAGCTATTCTTTCGTCTAACTCCTCATTTCTATCCATCCCCAGCCAACAGTATTTGAGACATATCAGAAGAAGGTGCTGTAAACAGTTTTATGAGGACATGCCACAATAAAGATAGCCTTATTTGTAAAATTGTTAACCCTTGAACAGAGGCATAAATTTTTTTGAATTATTTACATGAAACACACAAAGATTAAATCTCTATGTCAAACTTAAATCCATTTCAGCATTGTTATGTAACTCTAAAAGTTGTGAGCTGCATGGGAATAGGAGGAAGGTCAACTGGAAATAATTACTTTTGTTAGTAATTGTTTTCCACCCAAAAATTTGATGTTGAGATTTAACTGTAAATACATGATTTGAGGCTCCTTGAATCCAAAGGCTTATTATTTGAAGTTCAGTATCTTCTATGGATGTAAGATGAAGATTCTCCCACCCCTCCCCCCCCCCAAAAAAAACCTCAATCCAAATTACTCTTTGCATAGAAAGCTTTTGAAAAGTTTGATTTTCTCCAAAATGACTGTTACCATATATTTAAGATAGTTCCTTTTTTTTTTTTTTTTTTTTTTGCAATTTACGTTCTCCAACGTTAGGTCATATGGAATGATGGGTGAAATGATGCTCAAAGAGTCTGGGATCCTTGGAGCTTAGAGCTACCTGACATTCTTCTTTCAGGATAAGGGAAAAAAAAAAAAAAAAAAAAAAAAAAAAAAAAAAAAAAAAAAAAAAAAAAAAAAACCTTATTCAGGTAACTCACCCTAACCGAGATTCGAATTCGGAACCTCTTGAATGTGAGGCAGACATGCTACCTTCTACGCTACCGAGGCGGGCGGTTTCGAAAATGCTGTTTATATTTTGAAATACCTGGATATGGCTTGTGGAGTCCTGCTCATTCTGAATTAGTTTTGTGTAACTGGTAATCTTAATAGGTAGACAAAAACTTCCTACTTTTTTGTGTAATTTACGTCCGTCCCAACGTTAAGTTATATCGGACGGTGAATGAATTGGGTGAAATGATGCTCAAATGAGTCCAGGGTCCATGGAGCTTAGAGTTACCCGACATTCGTCTTGAAGGACAAGGGAAACCCCCAGAAAAACCTAATCTAGGTAACTCACCCTGACCGAGATTCGAACTCGGGACCTCTTGAACGTGAGGCAGACACGCTACCACCACGCTACCAAGGTGGGCAAACTTCCTACATAAAAAAATGTACCTATATCTCATTAAAGCACTCAGTTTGTGTGTAATTTTTTTTTCTTTTCGGGTTATATTCCATTATACCTCAAGGAAGTATGTAATAAAACCATTTCTTCTAATGTTTATATAAATTAAGATGAAGTAAATCGAAGAACAAGCTTTCTTATTTCTTAATGGTAACTTGCTGAAGCGTGTTAGGGAGAAATCATATAGCTGTAGCCATTTCTCTTCCCTCCCCCATATATGCATTAGTAGTTTATCCTTTTTTAACTGAATCTATAAACTTTACTCAGTAAATTTTGCATTTAAAAATACCTCTGTTCACTTGCAAGTGCTCTAAGCTTCAAATGTAACATTATAACGAGAGCTTGGATTTTTGCATGTTTTATTCCTTAATTATTGAGACTTTGTGGGTTCGTGAAATTAAAAGTCCAGCTGCACAAATTCAAAATGTTCTTTATTTCCACCGAATGCAGTTGGTTCACTTAAAAATCACAGCAGGATCACGTATCACACACCATTACAAAACATTCCAATTACGTACAACTCTCTTTAGAGCTGACTAAAAACTCCTCTGGAAAAAACGCAGTCTTCCAGTCCGTCCGTTAGCACTGTGCTCTTCACGGCTGCTCGCCAAGAACTGACTGACCAAGTCCAAGTCGTGTACTGACAGGCTGTTAACAGCCAGAAGGTTTTTGCTGCGTACCCACCCAGGTTTTGGGTCTGACCGCTGGTTGTTAATTGTGGTATTTGTAGGATGATGTGGTATTTTTTGTTGAAGAAAATTTTGTTGAGGTAGCTTTTTGCTCTTTAATTTTGTACAGGATGCCAAACAGCTTTTTTGTTTACACCCTGGTGTTTTATTAATCTAAAATGGGGTAAATTTAGTAGCCAAACAGCTCTTTTGGAGATTTGTAATTTAGCTTATGCTGCTGTAAGGATTAACTCCTTTGTTACCTCGGATGCCCGCAAGCCATACGGGGTACCCGGTAGCGCCTGAATCGGCGTCTCGCAGCGTCGTAGTCTCCTAGAGACCGAACCAGGGCGCTTCTATGAGCAGGAATTTTATCGTAAAATTTCGTTGCCCGGCGTCTAATTTCGTCCTCCACGTATGGGAGAAGGGAAGCTTCGTGAAGTAACCTCACGGGAAAAGAACGGCCCGCAGAATAGATGGATCGGAGTCCTCTGTTCTGTGCACGCTGAAGGTATGCTATCCAGCTATCGGCAGCCATGCCCCAGATTTCACAGGCGTACAACAAGTGGGATTATCAGCGCTCGAAAGAGGCGTAGCTTTAAGCGGACTGGCATCGAACGCGAACCCAGCATTGGGTACAGAGAGGCAATAGCCCCCTGCACCCGTGCCGATAGTTCCCTGATGTGTCCGCGGAAAGTTAGGCCTCTATCAAGTTGAACGCCCAGGTACTTGATGGAATTAGTCCACTCTATCCTTCGGCCCCTGAAGTGGAAGTTTGGTCGGTCAGCGGGGGTGTGGCGCTTCGTAAAAAGAATGGCGTGGCTTTTGTCCGGATTTACGGACATCCGCCAACGCCTGCACCATTCTTGTGTGAGACGGAGGTGTCTCTGAATTGGAACTGACTGACTCATCCACTGCAATCCTTATATAGGGAGATCGTTGTTTCTGGAACTTTCTGTACAGGAGGTCGTCCCAGTGTTACGCCATCTTTCAAGGTAAGCAGAGTAGGGGGAAACCAGTGATTACTCTTCTTGCTTCCCCCCCCCCCAAAGCCGTCTCTCCTCGGCGGGTCATTGGTGCCACGCGTTGGGGTAAGGGTAGCCTGAATGCCTCCTGTCCCCCACCCAGCTGCCGGTTGGTCGTGCCTTCCGATAATTGGGTGACACTGCTCCCTCAAAGCTGGTCGTACCGAACAGCACCATCCTAGCGGGCCAGGCGATCCAAGTGTACCGCCAACATCTTTCCTCGGGGCACCTTCTGGATGCGGTAGACCACGTCATTAACCCTCTTCACCAACCGTTACGGTCCTTGCCATGGCTGCTGAAGCTTTGGGCAGCGTCCCTTGGTCCGGTTAGGGCGGTACAACCAGACCAGGTCACCTTGCTGGAACCCTTGGCTGTTGGCTTGCCTGTCGTATCGGGTCTTCATGCGGTCGCTCGCCTTCTGGATGTTCCGGCGAGCCATCTCGTGCATGTCGTGGAGATGGTCCACCAAGTTCTCCACATACTCGGTCGCTGGCTGTTTCGCTTCCGGAGGGCTTCCAAAAGCCAGGTCACAAGGGAGGCGTGACTCTCGGCCGAACATTAAGCGTCATCCCCGTAGTGTCGTGTGTTGACGAGCGGTAGCCCAGCAGGAACAGTGGTACCTTGACATCCCAGTCTCGCTGATGGCTGGCCACGACCTTCCTCGGGTGTTTCTCTAAGGTCTTGATGTATCTTTCGACCATGCCATCCGACTGAGGAGGTAGAGGCGTCGTGCGGGTCTTGCTCACCCCAAGCCTTTCTAGTGTCTCCTTCATTAGGTTGGACTCAAAATTGGTACCCTGGTCGCTGTGGAGCTCCAACGGCACCCCAAATCGGCAGAACACTTGCTCCACGAGGCAGTCTGTGATAGTCGTTGCCTCCTGGTTTGGGATGGCATACACCTCCGGCCACTTGGTGAAGTAGTCCACGACCACCATCAGGTACTTGCTGCCTCGGTCGGACACTGGGAATGCTCCCACTATGTCGTCAGCGCACGGCACTCCGTCCCAAGGTCAGCTTCAGCAGAGCCTCCTCCACAGGCAAGGTGTCACACGATGCCGTCATCAGCTGGTATGGTCGACTTGGTTTCCTGGACGGCAAACCCTTGGCTGTCAGGTGTGATGACGGTCACGGCTGCCCTGGCGTTCACCAGCACGCGGCACAGCTTCCCTCTCACCCAACCGTCCGCGATGAGGCTGTCATCCATCCGCTGGCTGACGGCGTGCAGTGTCACTCGAGGAGATGGTGTGGACGGCGCCGACGTGCTCCTCGCCACGCCAGGCCTTACTCGTTCTTCCGGCTGCTCTTCCTGGTGTCGGCAGTCTCTCTCAAGGTGTCCCGGCTGTCCACACCAACAGCACACGCCACTAGGTCTTCGACGGCGTCCCTCGGCTGGCCTTTCGTCTCCAGTGTAGCGGGCACTCGTTCTTGACGTCTGGGTAGCCGTCACCTTGGCCGCCTCCATCCTCACTGCTGCCGTTAACGCCTCGTTAATGGTTTTGTAGTTGCCGAGCATTAGGCACTGCCGTATCTCGGCGTCTCGTCAACGAAGTTGTAGGCGGCTTCCCGGGATACGAACTCCGGCGGAAGGTCAACCAAAGCCTTGCTAGCCAGCTGCTCAATCGCCAGGGCGAATTCCTGCAGCGTCTCCCCTGGCTGTTGCGACCTTGGTTTCAGCTGACTGCGGTAGGCTGCGGCTAGGCGGTGGTTCCCGAAACGGTTCTCCAGGGCTTCCCAGATATCCTTGGGAGCCGCCGCTGTCTGGACCGCGTTTAGGACTTCCACGGCCCGTTCCTGGAGGCTGGCCATTAGCTGTACGGCCTCTTCCTCTGGTGATCACATGTTATGCTTGGCCACTGTCGAACTGGCGGCGGAAGACCTCGAACGTTGACGCGCCGTCGTATTTCGGAGGTTTGACGCGCGCCGATGTGTCGCGTCCCGGCGCGTCGGCCTTCAAATCCTTGAACCTCCTGCCGACGACGTCCTCCACCATGGCGTTCATGGACTTGACGTTGCTGTCGGCCTTTCCTTCCAGCTCATTAACGCGGCGTGCCAGGTCTTCGACGCGCTCGCCTAACTCTGTGACGTCCTCTTTTATGGCGGCCAACTGTTCTTCAAACTGTGAGGCGAGAGCCTTGTTCGCCGCGTTCATTTCCGTGGCCAGACTGCCGTTCGCTGCTCTCATTTCTGTGGTTAATTCGTCCTTCATTTCTTCCACTTCTCGGTGATGTCGTTAGCCGTCTTCATGTGTTTCAGTTCTGCGGCCAGGCTGTTATTTGCCGCTTTTGTTTTCGCATCGAGGTCGTCATTTACTGCTTTCATTTCCGAGGTCAGTTTGGCCTTCATTTTCATCAGCTTCTCCAAAATCTTTTCCAATGCTGATTCCATGTCCGTTATCCCACTCCTGACACCAGTTGTGACTTTGTGGGTTTGTGAAATTGAGAGTCCAGTTGCACAAACTCAAAATGTTCTTTATTTTCACCGAATGCAGTTGGTTCACTTAAAAATCACAGCAGCATCGTATCACACACAATTACGAAACACTCCAATTACGTACAACTCTCACAATTATGTACAACTCTCTCTAGAGCTGACTAAAAACTCCTCTGATACACGTATGCAGTCTTCCAGTCTGTTCGCTAGCACTGTGCTCTTCACGGCTGCTCGCCAAGAACTGACTGACTCGTCCACTGCAGCCCTTATATTGGAAGATTGCTGTTTCTGGAACTTTCTCTACACGAAGTCGTCCCAGTGTTACATGATCTTTGTAGGCAAACAGAGTAGGGGGAAACCAGTGATTACTCTTCTTGCTTCCCTCCCCGAGCCGTCTCTCTTCGGCACGTCATTGGTGCTGCACGTTGGGGTAAGGGTGGGCTGAATGCCTCCTTCCCCCACCCATTGGATTGTAATTGTGTGCACTACGTAATTCTATGTAATCGGCAAGTGTTCCAACTGTAATTCGGTGGAAATAAAGAACATTTTGAGTTTGTGCAATTGGACTTTTAATTGCATGAACCCACAATGTCACAATATTGTAAAGTTTTTAGAGCATATTTATCAGATTTATAATCCATAGATGCACGCATATGTTCATACCTTAGAGTGCATTATAAGTGCATTCAACTGCTGTTGAATACTGCTGCATTATATGCTTTTAAATAATTATCTATTCATGTGAATTTTCTGTGTGTGCCAAATTCTATCTTGTCTGCAATTTTTTCCCAGGAAAGCTACTGAGTTATTGATATTGGTTGCTATTTCTCCTGTTAACTGAATGGATAGGTTCTGTAAGTTTAAAAAGGGATTGAGAGAAACCTTTGTGTTGTTGGTATTTAACATGAATATGTCAATCTGTGCATTACATGAACATGTAGGGAAGGCTCTGGTAATGGATATTTCGAGGTGACTAATGAATAAATTTATCAGGAAACGGATATGTGTTTTCCTAGCCAAATTTCTATTCTATGGTACATGTTCCCTTTAAACATGAAAAGTTAGTATAGTTCAAGCAAATTGTGGTGAGATGTAAATATTCTGCACTCTATTTAGCAAGGATATTGAACTGTAACCATCTTCTCACAGGGAAACTATCACTATACTCACACCGCTATGTACCTGAAAAGTTGATGGTATTATGCCTGCTGTATGTAAACCATGTGCACCAAAAATCTGCTGCGGAGTAGAACTGTAACACCGAAAACTGAAACCTCGAAAGTGCTGCATGTGACCACTTGCAAGTAGCTGTTGAACATCCCTTGTCAGTTCTGGGTTGGATGTTGGGGATGGTGCTCCTTTTGTATGCCATGTGTAGACCTCTGCCTGCCAGGATTAAATAATCCCTCCTGTTCGATTCTGTATTATTAGCCTATATGTTCCTTTGTCTTCTAGATTCATTTTTGGGTACTTCCAGCTATATGCTGCACTCACTTTTTAGCACACAGACCCACATAGAGCAGAGATGTTGCAATCAAACTCTCAGGCATGTACAGGTGTGAGCATAGCATTAGTTCGCTTTTCAGATACATGGAAAGTTGGTTTTTGAGGATATTTGGAAAAAAAATATTTTGATGTCAGTGAAGTTGATTTCAACAATATTTCTGTTATTAAAGCTGAATTTTTTATTTATTGTTTCTCCTTAGTAGTGACTGTTAATGAAACACGTTAAAAATTCCTTTATGGAGTGCTTTTTAGCATTTGTGAAAATAGTTTTCTGGATGTGTTTTGAAGCTCTCCAGAATACAGATTACTATTATGCACAAAAGTCAGATTTTTTGCATCCAGTGTTTCTAAGCTACAGTTTGTAGAGCCAGTGATGACTTTTTTTTTTAATCGTACTGTAATATTTGCTTCCTTTTGGTGTTAAAAAAAAACCATTTAATTTCTTCTGTGAGATGCTATAGTTTGGGCTGGTTCATTGGAAATTGACTAAAATTATTGTTATTAGAAATTTCATATAATTTATTGGCTTTATATTTACAGGTGATAATTTACAAAATGGGCCACCTCCATTTTTGCAGTAAATGATGTTGAATGTGTCCCAGTCTGCACAATTTGTAGAGTACCAAATTTGTGCCTTGGATTGTATTACTTTTACCTCTTTTATTTTATGCCTAATTTAACAAAAACTCCAACTGAAATTGTAGAATGTTTCTTATCTCTTGTAAAACTGCTTAAAAATTTCAACAATGTTTTTAACATATTTGCATTAATTAATTCAATAAAATCAGAGTATGTAAATTCAATTTGCAATACCAGTAAACATTCAACTTGCCTTACTTTCTTGGTAATTACTGATAAATGAATCAAAGGGGCTGGATAATGTCTATGCATGTAAAAATATAAGAAAAATATTAAGAAGTCATAATTTTAGTTTCAAACTCAAATCTGATTCACATTTTGGGTTTTACATATGCTTTCTGCCTTTTAAAGTAAGTTTATAATTTTCTGTAACTCACTCTTAATGGGAAATAATTCTTTGAGTTATAGTGTTCTGTGAAACTAATTAAAAGCTGCATAGAAATATCATTACTACCTCTACCCCACCCAATTAAAAGAGTTGTAATTTTTTGAGATAGTTTTAACTATTTGTGATCAATGAAGTTTTTATAAAGTTTTATATTAATCTTATACTGTATGTGAATCTAATGCACACCTTTTTAACCAACTGTAGTAGTTAAAATCGTGCACATTAGATTAAAGTGCAAATCTGTTCTGTAGAACACTAGTAACTTCATTGCTTTTTAATTTATTACATCACAGTGGATTGCTGTAGTTCATTTATCATTAGCCTATTATTGAGCGTTGGTTTGATATGCCATGGAACTACACTATCATTGAAAAGGGGAAAAACAAAGTATTTTTAGTTGCAATTTGGAGGGCAAACAGAGAAGAATATTGTACAATACTTCTTTAAAGTGTAAAGTAATCCTTTATGCTGAAAAAAAAATGATAATAGAAAGGCAGAATGGGAGTTCAATGTATCAAAGAGTAACATTCACTTGTGGCGAAAACAGAAATTGGCATTATTTGCTAGTAAAACTGGTAGGAAGAAATGTACAAGTCCTCAGGAAGACATCCTGAAGTAGAAAATGTTTTGGAATTTGTACTACCTGTGACTAGTGTCACTATATGAAAGAAAACTAAAGAAGATGCTGAAGTTCTTTGAATGAAAAATTCCAAAACAAGAGTTTAAGGCTAGCTGTGGATGGATGGATTGTTTCACGAAGCAGACTGGTTTATCTCTAAGGTCCCATACAACAATGTACCAGAAGCTTCTTGCAGATTTTGAGGATAAATTACAAACATTTCAGTGGCATGTCATTTCACTTTGGAAGAAGAATAATTTTTCAATGGAAGTAAATCCTTTTTTTCATAATTGTAGTTTCAAATATGGGGTGTGCATTAGATTTGCTGGTACACTAGATTCATGTAAATACAGTATATTGCACTAATTGTGATAAGTGAATTTTTGTACTTATGGTTGATAAATTCTTCAGTTTTTACAGAAATTGTTGTGACAAAAATGTATAATATGCACCATATTGTGACTTTGTGGGTTGGTAGAATTTAAAGTCTTGTTTGCAGAAATTTAAAATGCTCTTTATTTCAATAAAAAAAATCTTTCTACAACCCTGGCAACAGCAAAATGACGTAACATACACAGATGCAGATTTCAAGGTTGTCTCGTTGCTTCACAACACATAAACAAAAGAACTCGCTGCCGCACAGTTCAAACACACAATTACAACACAGCTGCACACACAACTAGCAACTCACCAACAACTGACTCCACTCTAACACTTTGCGGGGTTTTTATACCTCCAGTTATTGTTATAGAATGCAGTCGATGGTTCGACAACAATCATGACACAGTGAGAGAAAGGCGGAACTTCCAGACATCTCTTGGTCTCTTTCCCTCACTGTTCCTTTCTCTCTCTCGGCAAGCATCTAGTTCTGCATGCCACTATCTGTCTCTTTCTTTCATGCCCGCGCACCACTCTCTGTCTCGTTCTTTCCTCTGCACATGCCCGGCACTGGCATGTTGCAGCACCAACACAAAAAAATGCAATCGGTGGCAATATCAAGGCTAACAATGTTCAATGCTTCCAATGTGAAATTTCAAGAAAGAAACGACTTGATTTTATATGAATTTTTAAACCAGTACTTTGCAGATATTGTACATGAATTTAAATCAGTTTTGAAGTGTTCAAGGGTATTTAATTCTCAAAATAATAGAAATTGCATGTTTTTGGAAAGTTCATAATTAAAATTTGTTTTTGAAATGTCAAATACCACTTTTACCAAAGCATGTGCTGGATATGAAATTAAAGCTTACAGTATAAACTTTAAAATGACACCCCATTTAGACCAATTACAGCTTGAGCTATGTGGGTTGTTCTGCACACAAGTTCCTGACAGTTATTGCTTACATTTTGGGAGGTGCTCTAGCTCAGACAAAACGTTTAAAAAATCTGTAAAAGTGACATAATTGTCTTCTTGATGTGAATACATGTTAAATTTTATGTAGATTGGAGATGGTGAAGTCCAAAAATGCTTATTTGTTGGCTGTTTTCATATGAAGTGATCCCACTTTTATTTGCAATGTTTGTAACTTTGTGGGTTCGTAGAATTAAAAGGCCGAGTTGCGGAAATTAAAAATCTCCTTTATTTTCGTCGAAATACACTATTCAATTCTCACGTAAGAACATTAAATCACATATACACAGTCTTACAAGGTCGATCACAATAACAAACAGTGACAGCAGATTACATCTTTAGCTCTCGTTACAACAACACAGCTGGCTATCTCTCATTTCACAACTACAACCGTTTCACAACCACAACTGTCTGCTGGCGTGTCACAATCCCTTTTATATCTCCATTCATGATTACCAGACTGTTCTGTCAATCACTAGAAGTCTCTGGAAAACAGGCATCTAGTTACATAATTCGAACATTCTATCGTCTTTGAGAAATGTAACCTAATCTACCCGGTGAAGCCTTTGCCTCAGTTATCTTGCTTGCCGGCATTATCTGTTTATGCAAGCTCGTTATCTCCGTGAAACCTATCCGTCTATTGTGTGCCAAGCCGCCTTATTGCGATCGGGTTCGCAACATCATTAAATGCAATGGTTACTAATGTAACATGAAAGTTCATAACATTATAATTGGAAAAAGCGAAGGATATGAAGAATGTATACAAAACAAGACATATCTCTTATTCAAGGATCTTGTAACAGAAATAATGGAAAGGAGGTGCTTGTTGTTTCATTCCTGAGGAAACATCATTCGACTGGAGTAGGGCTTTCGAGATTGTAAAGGGAAGCAATAGTTCTTGAAACTAGTCCTTCAAAAAATAAAATTGTGACATTGTGGAAAAGCAACTAAAAATAGTTATCAAGACTTTAGAGTACTTATTTCTTAGTAGGATTAAATCTTTTATTAATTCTTTTGATATTTTGGTTTATATTACAATATTTCGGTTGCAGTTTATGGGCACCATTCCACGTGGTTCTCTTCAACACCATAGTTTTTCTTCTGGCAATGGCACATTTGAAAGCAGTGTGTTCAGACCCAGGTGTGGTTCCACTACCACAGAACAGAGTTGACTTCTCTGATATTCACTCAGGTAGGAAAGTGTTTCGTTAAATAAGTATCTAACCATATTGTCTTTTGTTGTCACAGTAGTTAACCCATTTATGTCTTAATGTGTTGCCTTATTTGCATGACTTTATCATTTTGTACAAATTCTGTATACAAGATGAAGTGGCGGGTGTTTTCTTTCAAAAGACATATGTAACAATCAACACTATGTTCTGGTGTATTTTTTATGAGCCATTATGTTGTTATTGTTGAAAGATTAACCTATTCATGTTTTGTAATAAGTGTATAAGTTCCCATTTTGAGTAATTCTATTGTACATAGTTCAAAATGTATACAGTGTTACAACAAATATCTTTCAAGCTGTGAACACATGTAACTTGAGTTTAATAAAACTGGAAAATATGAAACTATTACCAAATGAAAGGGGAACTCAAAAAGTTCCGGTTATAGTATCTCAGTTGGATACAATGATGTCTAATTACTACAACATGGTGCATTATTGAGAGTTACAAAATGGCTGGTATATGAGATAGGCAAGCACTTTGTTCTTTTTCACCATGTTAATCATTTCAATTAATCTTCAGTTTCCTGAAGAAGGACACGGAGTCAAAATGACCGAAAGTTTGAACAAGTTCATCAATTTAATATGGCTGGTACCCTGAGAAACCTTAATTACGTCGTAGGAGTTTCTAGTCTTAAACCACTGAACTCATTTGGGTTAGAAGGGAGGCGTTCTATATTTGAAGGTTTTTAACACCATTAAGCATTAACTTTATAAAGGTATATTACCTAGAGAATAAAATTTCTTTGATATTCAGTGAAATTAGATACTCTAAATAAAATTCAAAAGTTGCTATCAAGAAAGTTCAAAACGTGTACTGGGTATGAAAGCAATGTTTACCAAAAACAAATTATTTGCTACAAAGTGTAATTAGTAATTTGGTCTTACAGATAAATATATTTTACTTTTAACATTTAGTTGTTTGAAAATGGAGTATATCATTTGCAGCACACCATGCATGGCAATAGTTATATAATAGTTTTTGCAATAGTTAAAGTTCCCAAAATTATGTGTATTTGAGTATATTATATTTTTTTTTTTATTTATTTATTTGTGTACTAAGCTATTACAACTGTTGAGCTGATCACCAGTATTTGGCCCAGGCCATTAATTGGTGAGCAGCCCATTGAATTACAAAATGTGTAGTACACTACTTACATTTCTATTACTACTACCATTACTACTATTGCTTACACACTATTGTTCATTTCCTTTTTTCACAGTCCACTTCCATTTATTTTTCACTTTATCTAAGAACTGACCTACATTTTGTCAGCTTCCACATTTTGAGATTTGATTTTAATACATGTTAGTAATGGGAAATGACCACTATTGGTACTTATGTTAGACACTTTAAAATTAGTCACTATATGTCTAATATTATTGGACCAGAAAACAAAGTCAATTACACTCTGGCCATTTGCATTTATGAAGGTGTATTCCCCCTGCTCATCTTCACCGTATTTCCCATTAAGAATGTCAAGCGCATTTATTTCACAAAATTCAATGAGTTTTTCACTTCCTCTCTCGACGATCTTGTCCTTGCTACGTCTAATATTATCATTTTTCCCTGTTAGGTTATTATTTTCCCAATCATCTGTCAGATTTACGTCACTTTCCCCAATTCTTATATTTAGATCTCCCATTATTATAATCTCAATGTTAATGTATTTATCCCTTAACCTCTCAATGTCTTTGTCTAACAGATAAAATATTTCGGGATTATGAAACTGTGAGGAGGCTGGCGGGTTATACACTATACCTAAACATATCATGCTGTCATCTAGCTCCTTATCTTCTATTACAACCCAAAGCACTTCTTTATGCCTGGACCATGATTCTTTCATTGTTTTACACAGAGACTTCCTAATAAAGAAACCTAGGCCTCCAGATAGTCTCCCTTTCTTTGCATGTGCTTCTCCCTTTCTTCCTACGTAACTAAAACCCCGTATGTCAATGACCTCATCTTTCAACCATGTTTCAACCACTGCTAAATAATCCAGCGTCCCCAAAAAGTGCTGTAAGATTCCCGTATTAATTTTATTTTTTATTCCCTCACAGTTCCAAAATCCTATTTTCCTGACTGACTGCTATTGTGAACCCGTTCTGCCCCTTGACCATACATACTTTTCCAATGTCTTTTTGCTTCTCAGCTGAATTCCTTCAACAGCTGAGGATCGTTTGTCTTTGTTTATCACCATTATACTTCCATGCGGCGAAGTTATAATATCTCCCGCCTCTGCTTTACCTCTCCTCCTGCCTTCACCACCTACCGCCCCCTCCTCTTCTTCTTCTTCTTCTTCTTCTTCTTCTTCACTACTACCAATAGTTTGCGTCCAGCTTCTTTCCCCTCTCTCCACCAGTCCACGTGCTGCCATAGTCTCCTCCCTCCTTGGTGACAGCCACTTTCTCCCGTTTGTTGTTACAGGTGTTGACGTCATCTTGCTGCTTTCCTCACTTCCCTTCTGTTCGACGGAGATTTGATTTCCTTTCGTCTTGTTGGATTCACTCAATGACGTATCCTCTGACGTGTTGGTTGTTACCACGTGCTGTATTACATCATCTCTGTGTTGTGTGCCGGTGCCAGACTTTGACTCCTTCGTCCCTTCCTGTGTATGTGAAACTTGGCTGGATTTTTGCTGAGTTATTTCCTCCCGTGTAGGCTCCCTGCTCCATACATCCCTCTTGCTCGCATACGTTGCGTTCGCTCCTTCTATCCAGAGTTGCAAATTTCTGATATATGCTCGTTTACCCGCAGCTCTCGCTTCCATCATCCTTCGGATTAGATTTTGCTTCACGTGTCTTTGGGCTGGTGTTAAATCCTTATTTATGAAGATTTTTGTGCCTTTCAACCTTTTAGCCCTTCCCAGTATTTCGTAGATTAATTGAGTTGTAGAGAAATGTACAATAATTGGCCTTTCCCCCACATGTCTTCCTACGCGGTAAGCCTCCACTATCTCCCAACCGTGTAGTTCTATTTGTAGTTTTTCTGTCAATATTTGGGACACTTCCTGCCATGGCCAAATACCTCTTCTCTCTTTCACTCCTATAAATACTAAATTTAGTCTTCTTCTCCGCTCATCTGCTCTTTCCAATTTCACTTTCAGTTCATCTACTTCCCCTCTTATACCTTGGATTTCTTTTCCTACTTCTTCTTTTATTTCCTTAGCTATTTTCTCCAGACTGTTGCCTATTCTTTGCTCCATCCTATCCAGTTTATTTATTTTTTCCACCAGATTCTCCAGAATAGTTTGTATTTCCTCTGGTCCAGGGTTCTGTTCGACTCCTCCTATTATTAATAACATTAGAATTATACATCCCAGTATTATGCCGCTAACCTCCATAGATCTTCCTATTTCCTTTTTCTTGATTTTCCTTTGCCTAAACAGTCCTATCCTTGCTCTGTACACTGTAAGCTCATCTCCCATTTTTGCTTCTTGTGCCACTCTTCTAGAGCTCACTGTAACACAACCTTCCTCTTCAACAGCTTGCTTAGCACTCGTATATTATATATGAATTACTAGTAGGAAAAATGTATACACTGATGATTTGCTGTTTAGGTTCTCCAGGACTAATGCAACGTGAGGATTGGACAGTATGTACTAGATGTGAAACATACAGACCTCCCAGAGCACATCATTGTCGCATTTGCAAGCGTTGCATTCGGAGAATGGACCATCACTGTCCATGGTATGTTGGCAAAATCACACATTGATATTAATCTAAGCGTGCACGACAATTAAACGATTCCATGAGTAGTGAAGTTAATTAAAGTAAAAGTGTATATGATACTTTGAGTTATGTAGTACAGTATTTTTCAACTGTCACTTCATTTATTTACATGTCGTTTAATAGCATAGTTCAGCATTTGGTTGAATGTGAACTAGTTCAGTTATTCTATTGCATCCTTCACTTTTTTTGCATCAGAATAAAATAAGGATGGGAGCATCTTCCTCCAAATGGTTCACCTACTGGGGAGTCAAACACAAGAATTTCTTACAGTAACAGCACTCAATACCACAGTTATGACAAACTAACTCAGAGATTGGCACTTTTTGTCACAACAGAAATGCACATGCTAACTAGCTGGCTTGGTCATTCATGTCCTCAGCTTGTAACACTGATTTATACCAGAGCCGTACTTAGTTTATATGGCAATGTAAGCAAAAGCACGTGTGCGTGTGTTCCATTATTGGCTGTTTAGCCTTGTAACTCTCAGCGGATGAAAAATATAGTTATATTATTTTTAAGGACTTTACATCCAATGCAAAATATATAAACAACACATTATTACAAATGCAGTAGTTAAACAGTAATTAATTATATCGAGATTCAACTGTATTGGAACACCACAGTGAAGCGAAAAATTATTAAATTTTAGATGAGTCGCATTTTTTAACACATCTGCTTCACTTTCGTACCTATTTTGAGGACATGTTTCGCAATAGTGCCCTTTGCACTAGACTTTGCAATAGTGCCCTACAAACTAATAGATGATGCTTTGAAACTACTCAACCTGCAAGAACCCAGCATACAATTCACAGTAGAAACTGAAGAGGACTGTACTCTACCTTTTTTAGACCTTAAAATCAAAAAAGGCAATGAAAAACTAGAATTTGGCATTCATAGAAAAGCAACACACACAGATAATTACATCAAGGGAAATAGTTTCAACCCAATTCCACACAAACATGCAACCATCAACAGTCTGACACACAGATTAGTAAATCTACCTCTCAGCCAGCAAGAATATCAAAACGAATACCATCAAATCTTAAAAACTGCAATTAAAAAATGGATATGGAAAAAACCTTGTAGATAAAAAACTAAAATTATTCAAACTTCAAAAGAAATTAAAACAGATCACAGCTCTCACACCAATAAAACAAGAAACTAGATTTGCTAAATTTACTTACCACCCCTGGGCCACAAAAAAGTTCCAAAAAATATTCAAGAAATACAATATAACATTGGCACCAAAAAACAATTACAACATTAAAAACCTACTTCACAGTAATAATACTGATAAGATAAAACCAGAGGAAAAGTCAGGCATTTACAAAATTAAGTGTAAAGACTGTGAAGAAATTTACATAGGAAAGACAAAAAGGAACATAGGCACTAGAAAGAAAGAACACTTCAGGCACTTAAGATACAAAAATATTGATAAGTCCGCAATAGCAGCTCATTTCTGGTCTGAAAATCATGAAATTGAAGATAGCACAGAATTACTAAAATACGTACAAAAACATAGTGAACTCGTCATATGGGAGAGGATATACATAGAAAAACATAAAAACCAACTAATGAACTTTGAAATCCCGCTAGAAGAGAATCCCACATTTCAGTTCATCACTAAATCAACAGATGGCAGCAACAACCCCAGAATTACCCACACCGCTGGATCTAGCGTCAGTCGCACAAGAGCCGTAGATGCAAGCGAAGATTTGCGAAACATGTCCTCAAAATAGGTACGAAAGTGAAGCAGATGTGTTAAAAAATGCGACTCATCTAAAATTTAATAATAGTAATTAATTAGTATTTTATTTGGTAAATGTAAGTGTAATTTTATGTATTAATTAGAGTGCATGCTGGGCTTATGCAGTTTAAAAGGAAGTGGGAAGAGAATCAATTTAATACATGGCAGCATCTGTGCAATATGTAAAACATCACAGAGAGAAACCTTTAAAAAGTGGCCAAAAACAAATTATAGTGAATGTGTTTTGCAAGTTGTGTGAAAAGTACCGAACCTTAGCAATTGAGATGTTGTTAATTTGTCAGCAGAATTAATCAGTGTTTCAGCTCCAAGTATCGTTGCCGCTCGAGGTGAGGTTGTGAAAACGGACCGCTTTTCCACTCCAGAAAATCATCAAAAAAGAAAGAAGCCGGTTGTAGAAGGTGAATTTGATGAATTTTTAAGTGTTATTCGTCACAAGGTTCATAGCTTCTTTGAAAGAAATGAGCCACCGCAATTACAAGAGTGCTTCAAGCAGTAAACAATGATCTGATTAGCAAGCTTTGAAAAACGAGCTTCCACACCATCCTTCATGACATAGGTTTTGAATTTGTGAACAGAAACAGAAAAAAAAATCATGCTTGTATAAGCGTGAAGATATATTGTTGTAGCGAAGGAAATATCAAAGGAAAGTTCGGAAGTGAAAATCATATAAGGAATTTGTCCTTTGTCAGATTCCAATTAGGTATGAAAATTTTTTTTTCAGTTGCATGCCAGTAGATTTTTCAAGTCACTGCCAAAGTGGCTAGATGCATTTATTTTAGTAAGCACAGAATTACTAAAATACGTACAAAAACATAGTGAACTCGTCATATGGGAGAGGATATACATAGAAAAACATAAAAACCAACTAATGAACTTTGAAATCCCGCCAGAAGAGAATCCCACATTTAAGTTCATCACTAAATCAACAGATGGCAGCAGCAACCCCAGAATTACCCACACCACTGGATCAAGCTTTAGTCACATAAGAGCCGAAGATGCAAACGATGATTTGCGAAACATGTCCTCAAAATAGGTACGAAAGTGAAGCAGATGTGTAATAAATACGACTCATCTAAAAATTAATAATTAATGACAATGACGTATTTATAAACCTATTACAGAGGAAGGCATTATTGCATCATGCAGTGATACTGAAAATGAAGAGTATTCAGATTCAGACAGTGTTGATGAACCAGCTATGGTTATGACCCATGCACAAGCAGTAACAGAGAAATTTATGCTTTATTTTGAGAGTCAAGCAGAAACATTGCCGAATGAACCTCTAATGTTAATGCGGATGCAAGATTGTGCTGCTCGTAAACAGTGCACTAAATAAACAGCAGAAGCTCACTTCCTTTTTTACTGACAACTAGTTTACAGCTTAATAGCTTGGGCTATTAACAGTACACACAATGTATGTGTTTTTAGGTGAAAGTGTGCCATCATTGATGTACATGGTTTTATAGTTTTTCCATCATTCTGTGGATTACCCGGATTTTCATTAACCCGGATCAGCCCTGGTTCCAGTTGATCAGGGTAAACGAGGTTCTACTGTACTTAGAAATATACCCTGTTTGTTATATAAAATGTAAAAATTGTGTTAAATTTGTTTTGTGCTTTCCTTTTTTATGGATACACCCATAAAATATTGAGATATACATACAAACAGAGAATGGATAATGTGTTAGTTAACATTTATTTTTATTTATTTATTTTAGTACCAAGCTATTACATACATTGTATCTACTGGAATTGATCCTAGTCACTTAGCCAATAGATGTCTAAATGCTACCAATCCTTCGTAATCTTTTTTCTAATGCATCCTATGATATAAAATTAACATTGTAGACTCTTACTCATAACATAGTCAATTGACCATTTCCATATGGATCTAACCTATAGAGATTCTCCTAATTGTCTAATTGAACTCTGATCGGAAAACATTTTCTTTATGGTTATAATACTTTTATTTCTCAGCCACTTCTCCCTAATCAATTTTTTCCTCCATTCATCTGTCCCTCTACATTCCCATATAATATGCTCTCCGTCCTCTTTCTCCCCACATATCGCACAGTAACCTTGCAGTACACTACCCCTTAGACCTATCAGTTTCCAAACCCCTAATCTATACCATGCTATCGCTTCTCTTTCCCTTTTATTACAGATATCTAAATACTTTTCTGACCTTGATTCTGTTCCAAACTTCCTTAAAAGAGCCAGTGACCTTTTCTCTTCCATCTCAGCCCACATAGTTTGACGTCCATATCCTCAAATCTAGATCTAAAATACCTGCCATATTCCTCATGCTGAACTATGGTTAGCATGGTATTCTAGGGAGTAACCAGTTATATAGTGTGTGTAGTACATAATTGAGTGAATATGAATGCACAGTTGAGGCAGAAAACAAAGGAAAGAATTTTATTCAGTGATCTTTTAAGTATTATATGTTTCTTTTTTCAGGATAAATAACTGTGTTGGTGAACAAAACCAGAAGTATTTTATACAGTTCCTTGTCTATGTTGGAGCTCTTGCAGCATATGCAATTATTCTTGTGGTAGTTTCGTGGGTTGTTGAGTGCCCTGAGTGCAGCAATGAAGTGTCTGTGAAACAGAGTCGAATGTAAGCTTTTTTCTTTTTATATTACCGATTAAATAATAATTGTCTAATAAGTGGTAGATTTGATCTATAATGTTGCACATTTACATTCTTTAAATTGTGATACATTTTGCATAAAGAATTAAGGAATACTTAAAATCGGCATTGAGTACTATTAAAATAATTGTTCTGCTGTAATTTCAAAATGCTATTTATGATTTGCATAATCATAATAATTTCTGACTATGATCACTTCGTTTCTGTTTCCGTTGGTTTAATTTTTTCTCAAGATTTTGCATTACACATTGCATTTTGTGTATTAAATTTTTAATAAAAACTAAAATAATCAGAAAGCAGTAAAAACACTATCTTCGTTTTCAAACTTTAGGTATAGAGAAGAAAAGGCCATGCAGATGAAAAATTGGTGCAAACTGGTTTGAGCAAACTTTATATTGGAAGTGATTATAAACAGTAAACTCTTAACATATATTAAAATTGTGTGTGGTTGATGACACTTATAAAGCTTAACTGTTACTCATCTGCTAAAAATTTAAATGTTGAACAAACTTTCAACGAATTATAGTATCATAATTTGTAAATATCTGCTTACTCGATGCTCTGTTATAAGGCACACATACATATCTGTGTAAGATATCAGGTGTACCCTCTTGCATGTTTCAGTGCTGTTTTTCAATTATAATTCACTAAGTCAAACACAGACATAGTACAGAACATTTCTCGAGAATGCTTATGCATTAGATGGCATGCAATTCCCATGTCAGTGCTCTCATCATTGGTAAATAGTATCCACTATAATTAGCTGCTAAAAGTACAGTTATCAAATTGTTTACTAACTTTAACACTCGATTTGAAATTGATGGCCAACATATCACTGATATCTCTGAAGGAAATGGGAATTCATATGTGCAAGTTCATCTGCTGCAAGTTTCATAGTTTTTCACATAATACTGTCTTTTAACTCATGAATTACTTTTTTTTTAATTAATGTCCTCCAGTACAAATCATATTGGATGATGAATGAAATAGCTGAATATTTCAGAATTGTTATTGTTGTTGTTAACAAGAAAGGTGCGCTGAAGTGGAGCATTAACAAACAAGGATAACAGTTTAGTCTTTGCTGTAGTGTGTAACAGATATTGTCCTTTTTGTACAAATTACTAAACGATATTTCTCACAGCTCTGCCTGCACAATAATGTTGGTATTTCAGAATTACCAACCCCTTAAAGTAAGACAAGTTAGAGACTAATAATTACGTAAAAAATAAAGCTAATAACAATGAAGCAACAAATACTACACAAATATAATTATTTGTGACAAAAACTACAATTATCTTTATCTGTTGGTAGTATTTAAAACTAAAACCTTATTTTCCAAAATAAATATTTTTTCTCAAACCTCAAATCAGTGAGTCTATTTAATTACTTTAATAATTTCACCTCTGGATTTATTTCCTCATCTGATCAGAAATGATCTACTACAGCTGATATATCAATCTCTTTATATTTAATATTTCTAAAATGTTCTTTCATTCTAGTTTCCAAATGACATTTAGTTTTACCATTGTGAACCCTATCACAATCCAAACAACTGAATTGATTAAGACCAGATTTTGTATGCTTAAAAATTTTACATTTTTAAAAAAAAAAACTGAACAAATTTTTTTTGTTATATTTATTTTGAGTAACTTAAATTATTTTGTGTGCTGAAAAACATTTTTATAAAATGTTTTAATCGCCTAAAGATAAGTAATTTTTTTGAAAGTATAGTCATCTTTTATTTTCTTTAGAATAGAAATACTTCTGCTCGCAAAACATCCTCCTGGTTTCTTTTCAGAAACTAATTAACAAAATTACTTTTCTTTGCGGGATTGGCCACTTTCAGTGCTACATTAACTGAAAGTCATACTGGAGAATTCTCTGCACTGAAAAACATCCTGTGTCCAATTTTTGGGAATGGTGAAGAACCAGTTTCATTGGATTAACAGCCACACTGTCATGAACTACTGCGATGCTTTGCTCAGACCAACCACTATGACGATACCCAAAACTTTTAATATTCATTGTTGAACCCATTTCATTGAACATTTTCATAAGTCTGCAAACTAATGATTCATTTGGTGCTTTATTTTACTCTAGAATCTTGCAAAGCCTCCTGACAGTTGCTGCTTAGCTTTCTCCATTCTGACAAAAGTTTCCACAGTTAGCACATGTCTAGCTCTGGCTAGACACAAATTAAAGAAGTTCAGAATAAAGGGACAATCAGAATTTTTATAGATATAACATCACAAGATAATGTCAACTGATGTATGTTTCACAAAATAATATTACACTGAGGTTAGATTCTGAATAACAACACTGAACTCCTCTTTGATTTGCTTACTAGTGTTATACTGTTGAGTCACTTAGTAGTTTAACCAGCTATTACAGATTATTCTCTAAAGTCTTATTTATCTTTCGTACTCTCCGAAGTGTCTTGTTTGCATATAAAATCTCACTTCAGAGATCATTAAGTTGTGAGGTGGTCTTCAGCAACTTGAAAATATTAAGGTGGGTTTTACAATCTGGTTTTATAGGAATTTTTCTGTTGATGGTAATAGTTGCTTTGGTTTAATTGGAAATCACTGTGATTCTTTGTGCTGCCGAGACGTTTCAGTAGTTCTATGTTATTCGATTGTTTAACATATTAGATCATTTTCCATCTAAAGTGTTTGTAGAGCATATAGTGCAGGTCGTGTACAAGGACTGTGTTTTGTTTTTTCAACCTCCGCTAGACGATAACAGAAAGACAAATGTGAATCACAAAATGATTTTACTACAAGAAGTCAAGTACAGTTACAGTTAGTTTTACACAAAATCACCTCGAAGATTAAGACATTAGGATATCGATAGATGAGCTATCCAAAGTTTCTTGCTAGCGTATGGAGTTAGGTGTTCATGACTTATTATTACCGAAAATTTGTTAAAGTAAATTAACTTTAAAGAGAGTCGATTAATGACACTAAACAACACTTACTTTTAAATTTTTCCGGGACATGTTTCAGAGGCTTTGCCTCTATCCTCAGCCGGCCATCGACTGGTTCTCATTGGTGTAGTTGACGATATTTTGCCACAGGTCTCCTCTGGTGGCGGTTCAAGGAACTTGCTGAACAAATCTTTCTGGGGGATGTCGAAATTGAATACTTTGTTCCTATTTTTTGAACCGCCACCAGAGGAGACCTGTGACAAAATATCGTCAACTACACCAATGAGAACCAGTCGATGGCCGGCTGAGGATAGAGGCAAAGCCTCTGAAACATGTTCCGGAAAAATTTAAAAGTAAGTGTTGTTTAGAGTCATTAATCGACTCTCTTTAATGTTTTCAACACTTCCAAGAAAGGAATTTGTTTAAAGTATTCAGCTTTTGCAGGGAATGTGTGTGCTTGCGTTCATTCTTTGGATTGTTGTCAAGAATCCATGTTTCATCCTCTGTCACAGTGGAGCTCAAAAACTCTTCCCTATCATCAGCGTAACGTGAGAGAAACGATAAAACTGATGCCATACATCATGTTTTGTAGTGCTGAGAGAGCTTTTTTGAAAACCTAGCTTGCACTGTGTTTCTGATTGCCTAGGTGTTCTGTATTAATCATGAATGGAGCTGACCTTAAATATCCAGAAAATCATCAGACAACTCACTGATGATACACATCCGTCTCTCTCAAACTGCTTGGTCAACTCACTGAACAAGGTCATCATTAGCGACAGACTTGCATCCTTGACCATTGTGGTTTTGAAGATCAGTTCGGCACTTTGTTAAATTTCCTGTAACATTCACACACAAACCCCCACTCATACAGTATGCCCCATAAACAGGCTCCTTACTCCCTTTTTCCTGGAGAAAACGAATGACAGTTCACAATTCACACTTGGCGGGAGAAGCAAGTATGGTGGCGATGTTTAAGTGCTTGTAGCTCTGCTATAAGTTATGTATTGACCTTGTGGACATTTTGGTTGGATAGTTGTGCAGTAACATAGTTCAAAGATCTACCTCCTTATGCATCTTCGGTCAGGCAACAGAGTAACCGGAGGTTAAAAAAGAAATATCCCTCATATTATTTGTTGATTTTAGCTGGATCTCAAGGCAAAGTAATACAATATTTCATTAATATGACTATAACACGCACAAGCATTATTTATGTTTTATTTTTGTACTGTCTTAAGTTTCCTCATATAAACCCTTTTTCCTTGTATTATTTTGATATACTTATTTCGAAATCATGGTAGTGTAAATAGACCAAGATAATTGCAGTACCAGAGTACTGTATTCTGTAGTAAATTTTAATGCCACTGTAATATATATTTGTAGTTACTTATAAATTCCTTAACCTTTTGCAGCCTGCACTGCATAATCCTGGTGCTAGAGAGTGCTCTGTTTGGGATGTTTGTATCTGCAATCCTCGTAGATCAGTTGCAGGCAATCTTTAGTGACGAAACAGCAGTGGAACAGGTACAGCACCAAGGTCCATTTAGACCCCACAAACCTAAGTTGGTTCTTCTCACAGAGGTTTGTGGGAGAACACATCCATTACTGTGGCTGTTGCCTTGCGTGGGTGTGTCTCGACACATGGAAGAACCACTGCTGAATCATGAAGTGTGAAATTTATTTCACATGGTAAGTAAATCATTAAATGGTGCTGGTTCTTCATTTCTTAATGTGTAATTAATCCAAACGAGCAATATGCAGCAGATTAGTGCTAGAGAATATAGTGACATTGCTGCATATGTTGCATGCTACAGATTATTATGCCAGTAATACAAAACTTAATTAAAAATATCTGCAGAATCTTCACCTTATATATTATGCATATAGATCTATGCTGATTTTTATTTTTTTGTGAAAAAAGCCATGGAAATGTGTGAATTGGAACATCATTGAGTAAATAAGTCCAAAATTCAAACAGTTAACTGGTTGCAGCAGTATACAACAATGTTCATTTCTACTCATTTTGGAAAGCCATGGTATCGTTTAGCCTAAAATGTCAGTGGCATGAGGCATTTTGAAAATGCTGGCAACACAGAAAATAGGTTATGCTTTATTGTGCAATGATGTTTCGACAATTTCGCTCTCTTTTCATATACTTAGTGCTTTTTCAATGTACGCATACTAACTTGCATTGTTGTTTCAGATATTTAACAATGTGCATCACTGTATAGAATCCAGTTGCACTTAATATAAGATACCTTTTCCACCTTGTGCTTGCCTCAGTAGGCAAGGAGTTGATGCTTCCGAGTGATCAAGAATTAGATTAATAGTCCACTCCATAATAATTATTTCATCCTATAACTTTATTGAAATGTAGGTAGTTGTGTATCTCATGTCGACCTACAGGGCTGACTCTGCTTGGAGTCAGAGGGAATTATGCTCCAAAAGAAATCTACTCCAACAGCAATGGTAATAGATTGCTAACAGACCCTATAAATAAAACATTCATATGCGATAATAAATGCTAGAAAAAGTACATGGTACAATAAGACATCCAATATTGGGAATGAGAAGCTGGTTGAATGGAAGCTGACTCTAGCACCACTAGTGAAGGTGGTTAGACAAGAATGTGAGATTTAGTCTTTGCTTCCTTTTTTGATCAGGAAAAGCTGACTCTAGCCCCGCTAGTGAAGGCGGTACACAAGAATGTGACATTTAGTCTTTGCTTCCTTTTTCGATCAGGAAAATCATTTGTGGAATCATGGATTCTGTGAGTTGAGCTGCAGGTATTGCTGCAAATATGCTTTCTGATCCATACTAAGAGCAATGTGGAGTTACTTTGCATCAGTTCTTGGGGAAGAGCTATGTTAATATGGTTCATACATTGACATTTTTTTCCCCACCCTTGACTTCCTTGCTCTTTCATATGGTACATGCATAGCTTGTCATTTCTATATAATAGCAGCAGTACAGCTGTTCATAACACTGGTCGACAAGGTTTATTTCACAAGAGATCTGAATAATGAATCTAGTGGCATTTTCCATCCTGAATTCAGATATGTAGTCAGAATATTCCCATCAGGCATAGTTTTTCTGTAAGAGCTACTTTTCAAAATATGATTTTAGCGTTTTCTTTGACCTGTCATAGGAACCGTTACCTCATATGTAGCTATTTTACTCAAGCAGTATTATTGAAATTATTTGCAATGTCATGCTGAAGCGCAATAAAACATGACTGTGCAGGTTCATTGTTGTTCATTGTTGTTGTTTAGACATGTTCAGACCTGTTTGGCATTGTGATGTGTCAGTATTGAGCTGACTGTGAGATTGTTGAGTAGTGAAATATTTCCTTCCTTTCTGTTTAGAAGTGTATTGTGTATGTTGTGCATGTTGTACTTCTGTGCTTTATTTTTTCATCGTGCCAAGAAATTGTGTAAATCATGCAGATAATTTCTGCTATATTTGTGGTGAGCTGACCTTCAAGTCTCAGAGGCGAAATTTGACCCCACTTGTAAAGAAGTGTAATAAACTTTACTTTGGCTGTCAAGTTGGTGATTTTGATAAGAGCTGGGCCCCAAATACATGCTGTGGTTTGTGTGTTATACTGCTGACTGGGTGGGAAAAATGGTACACATCATATGCCATTTGCAATTCCCATGATTTGGAGGGAACCAAAGGATCATTTCACTGACTGTTATTTTTGTTTGACAAATATTAAAGGAATCACACCTAAAACAAAATATACAGTTAAGTATCCGAATTTGCAATCTGCAATGAGACCTGTCTTACACAGTGAAGAGTTCCCCGTACCAGTATATGCAGATACGACCTTAAGTGATAAGTCTGGTTCTGACCTGACTGAAACTCCAAATGATTCAGATGAAAATTAAAATGATCTTACATATGAAGCCAGTAGCTGTTCATCAGAATCATACTTTCCCACTCAGCAGGACCTTAGTGATCTGATTCGCGATTTAAATCTGTCTAAACAGCAAGCAGAAGTTTTAGCTTCCAGACTCAAAAGGTGGAATCTACCCCAAAAAGATGTAAGAATTAGTAGATATCGTAGCCGCCATAGTGTTTTCAAAGTACACTTCTCTGAAGAAAATGGTATTGTGTTTTGTAATAATATTTGTTCTGTTATGGAAACTCTTCGGCTTCAACACCGGCCAGATGAGTGGCGATTGTTTATAGACTCCTCTAAAGTAAGTTTGAAGGTAGCGCATGCCGCTGATATGAAAGAGACATGAAAATATGAAACTAGTTTTAGAGAAAATACAATATGGAAAATATGAATGGAATATCTGTGGTGATTTAAAGGTCATTGCTTTATTGCTTGGTTTGCAACTTGGTTTCACCAAATTTTGCTGTGTTTTGTGCGAGTGGGACAGCAGAGATAAGAAGTCTCACTATGTTAGAAAGTCATGGCCAAAACGTGAATCTCTTATCCCTGGCCAGAAAAATGTGGCATGTGTCCCTTTAGTGAAGCCTGAAAAAATATTTTTACCTCCATTGCATATTAAGTTAGGAGTTATGAAAAATTTCGTCAAAGCTATGGATAAACTTTCTGATGGATTCTTGTACTTGAAATCGAAATTCCCCAAGATCAGTGATGCTAAATTGAAAGAAGGAGTTTTTATAGGACCACAAATCCGATCATTAATGGCTGATGAACATTTCGAGAGACTGTTAAATCCACTGGAGAAAGCAGCCTGGCAGTCTTTCAAAAGTTTGTGTTGCAATTTTCTTGGAAACCATAAAGCAGAAAACTATCGTGACATAGTGGCTGATCTTCTGCATTCTTATAAAGCTATGGGATGCAACATGTCTTTAAAAATTCACTTCTTGGACTCTCACTTGGACTTCTTCCCCGAAAACCTTGGAGCTGTCAGCGATGAACACGGTGAGCGTTTTCATCAGCAAATTTCTACAATAGAGAAGAGGTACCAAGGCAAGTGGAGTTCCAATATGCTGGCTGACTACTGTTGGACTAAAATGAGAGACGTTCCAGATGCAAAATATACCCGAAAATCACTATCTACCACTTTCTAGGTAAGCCAGAATCAGTAGTTATAATTTTGAGTTAGATAGCTAGTTACGGATTTTTTGGAATATTATAAAAAATTCAAATGAATATCACACAAAACTCCTGCCCGATGGGGAAAAACTGTAATTATATTTGAATTCAGCACGAAACATACTTTTAGAATCTGTTATTTTAATTCTTGTGAAATAAAAAAAAGTTAAATTTTGTCGACCAGTGTAATGGAACATCATTTACATTACTAGCTACCTGTATCAAATATAAAAGTATAGGAATGGATCGTTGAGCTAGTTAAAGCATGAACTACAGAGTAGAAGTCCTGTAGTTCAAATCCTGCCAGTATCATCTTTCTTGACTGAGGTTTATTCTGGTTTTCCACAAATGACAAATACCAGGGAAGGTACCATAAACTTGGATCTGGTACATTTCTGTCCCAAATTTCCTTTACCAATAACATTTCATTTCCATATCATTAGTGTCCACTGTTTGTAGTTTGATATGCAGTAAAAGCAACTTATAAAAATTTAACTGTGACACTCAGTCTTCATGAGTGATATGCATTTTATAAGAAATGTGCCACAAAAAGAGCCATGTAGGTTAAAACATAGCCTTGCAAAATAAAAAATAAGCTATAATGTTACCACTTATTTTCTCTGTCCGAGTTTCCATTTAAAATGTGCTAGACTGTACTTGTTGGCTTAATTGTTCAGAAGCCATTTGCCAATGTACTTCTAGTTCTCTGCAGATGTTTAGCAGTATGGGTACTAGCGCCATTGCCTTGTCCACAGCTTCTAGTACAGCTGTACCTATTTTCAGAAAAAATGCAGCTCTACCTATTGCTGTAAATATGCAAAGCATCTCAGAGACTTTGTCAAAGACTAATATGGAAACCTTCTCCAGCTAGATCCATTTCCATCTTTGATTCTTTTTGAGCTTAAATATATGCTACTTTCAGTTTGTGAATCATGA
This sequence comes from Mantis religiosa, assembly GCA_030765055.1. Lineage (NCBI taxonomy): Eukaryota > Metazoa > Arthropoda > Insecta > Mantodea > Mantidae > Mantis > Mantis religiosa. Next base: position 43,702,484 of record CM060954.1, read on the forward strand.
AAGTTATGTAATGTTCCCACTGTGACAGCAATGCTCTAAAGCAGATAAGAGCAGAAAATCCACTACTAGGCATTGCCTGCCTCAGTAGCTTAGATGGTAGCATGTCTGCCTCATGTTCAAGAGATCCTGAGTTCAAATCTTGGTCAGGGTGAGTTACCTGAATAAGGTTTCTTCCAGTGTTTTCCCTTATACTAAAAGACAAATTTCAGGTAACTCTAAGCTCTATAGGCCATGGGCTCGTTTGAGTATCATTTCACCCATTTCATTCATCGTCTGATATGACTTAACATTGGAGGACATAAAAAAATTGTCAAACTATTAAATCTATTAGACCATTTAATTGTTTTAATAATTTAACTTCAGGATTTATTCCATGAAATAAATCCAGAGGTTAAATTATTAAAACAATTAAATGGTCCGATTTAGTGGTTTGGGAAAATATATTTATTTTAAAAAACAAACATTGCGTATGAATTTTGAAATACCCACAGTCGATTCTGTTTTTAAATTTTTATTTTATTTTCGGATTTTGGTAATACTAACAAGAACGTATCGACATCTAGTGTTCGTAACGATGGCAACAGCTTTGTTTCCGGCTGAAGATGTGTATAAGTTAACATGAAATCACAATCCTGGAGAATTTATAAGAATTATAATTTCTTATAAGATAAGTGAAGTTTTAAGTTACAAATTATTATATTTGTATATAAAATGTATGAATTACTTTTCCTTCATCAGAAGAAACAATAGAACATCAAAACCTAGAAGTGCTTCAGGAAAATGTGCATCATTGTGTTAAGCACTGGTTTCACTGAAACCAAAAATGTATCGATGTTATAGGGAAATATGTGAAAAACAAAAGAATCTATAAATTAATTGAAAATAATGCTTGTTTGATTTTCTAAAATGTTCAGTGTTGCCTTTATACTTGAAATGTTTGATTTCTTGAAAAGTAATTGAAAGGCTATGTTACCATAAGTACTAATAGTATAAAATTGGAACACATCATTGTGACCTCTCATAATGCGGGTAATCTCAACTATCAGAGGCCGCGCCGTGGCTCAGTGGTTAGACCGCTTGGCTCTCACCAATGTGGCCCGGGTTCGATCCCAGGCGACCGCAAAGTGAGATTTGTGGTGGACAACATGGCACTGGGGCAGGTTTTCTCTGGGATCTCCGGTTTCCCCCGCCATCTCATTCCACCGGTGCTCCATCTTCATCTCATGTATCATCAGTGTCATTGCCTGCGGTGCCGTATGTAGTAAAAGCGGGTGTTAAACACTACACATACACATTTCAACTATCAGATATAATTCTTCCTGTAATAATTCAATAAATTGAAGTGCTGGGTTATTTGTCCTCTAACACCCCATACTGAATTGAGTCTTTGAATAAGCATTTGAGTTTTAATATATCACAGCTGCTTGTTAATGAAGTTACAGCAGTAATATTTTTCACATTATTGCTATTGTTGACTAATAACCAAGAAACTTTATGCCATTCTGCAATGCATAGATAATATTAAAATTTATTTTAAAAACAGGTTATCTGTTCACCAAGTATTCCATGCATTTTGTGAAGTATATGGTATGTTTAATCATTCCTGGGAAGTGAACAATTCAATGTTTAATTAAATTAATTGGGAGTCAATTAATTTAATTTATACAACACTGTTTTCAACACTTCCATGAAAGGATTAATTCAATGTTTGTTTTAACAGAACCTTAGATCTGTTGCATATCATACAGGGCTTAATGTAGAGAGGTGGCAGGAGATGCTTTTGACCACATTGTTGGCAGGGAGAGCTTAGTAAGTTCATTTGCTTCCTAGTCTCTTATTGTTTAAATTGCATTTGGAACTTGCATCGATAAGGAACCATCGGGCAGTATTATGCCTCAAATGTTGAGTTAGACAAAATAAATCCGGTGCAGGGGTGTAAAAAAAAAAAATCTTTATATCTCTAATACCTGGATCCTCCATCACAGCAATGTGCTCAATCATACATTACCCCAATCATATTATATTACCCCAAGTATATTTCAGTGGATACCTGCACATTGTGGAATTGCTGGAAATGAATCAGCTGATTTTCTTGCCAAAAAGGGTGCAAATTTAATTCAGAACAAAAGTAAAAACTTACCCTTTACATCCATAAAAAGATTAATTAAAAATAAATATAAAAACAAACAAAACCAATCAATATCTAACAAAGCCAAAGATAAAAAATGGAACATTTTAATTAAAAATCCAGAAATTATTCCAGAAATCCGCAGTAGCAAATTTTAGATTACTTACGGAACATGATTATTTGTCCAAGCACTTAAACAGAATAGGAATTTATACAAGTCCAAATTGTCCTCTGTGCAACAAAGAAGAGGAAATGACTGAAGAACATCTTTTAACCTGTGAAGCCCTACCTGCCGGACCCACTACACAGAAATATTAGAGAGCAAGACAGCTAATGGCTTCATTGCCAAAGCCTAGCATTTGAAAACAACAACAACAACATTAGCCCAATCATCCTACAGTCCAGATATGGATCTACAACTTTTTTTAGTTCCTTTGGATCAAATAGCATTTGAAAGGAAGTCATTCCAAGATGATCGAGACAATCTATGTGACTTAAAGGAATGTCTGGAATAATGTGGCAGTTGCTGAAGTATTGACATGCAGGGTCACACTTTGTAAAGCTCACTTTACGTATATCTTTATTAATCTTTTTTATGATTTCAATTGTGACACTTATTGAACAAAACTTCTACAACAGCTGTATGTGAGCTAGGCACATTTGTGGAAGCAAGCAAGGAACTTCTGAAATAAATTTTTCAGCGGGCACAAAATTGAACTTCTCATCACTCACAACTTGGAAAATTTTGCATCTGCACTTGAAATTACCATTTTAAAAAGTTATTTTATTTCAAGAATTGAAGTCAGAAAACCACAGATTTTGTGTTCTGTGACAGTGGGAAGCAATGAGAAGCAGTTCCTGCTTTAGCAACTGTCCAATCAATGAATTTGTTAACAAACACAGTTATTGCATTTAGAGAAATAAAAATTCAGTGTATATTCCAGAATGAGTACTTCAGCCCCAAAAGGCTATTGTTTTATGTGAATTTAGTACACTTGATCATTTGTCCCTATGTCTTGTAATTAAATAATTATACACATGGACTGTCAAAGGAAAAAAATTCTGTACTACGAGTATAATATGTTTATATTCTTTATTAAATTCCTCAATATATTGCTGTTTGCAATAGTTTGATTTATAGATTAATAAATATACCAATGAATGAAGAAGAATTTAATAAACAATATAAACATATTATTAATACTGCTTTAATTAATGGTTTTAATAAAGACTATACATAAAAAATTGAAAAATTTAAATATAAAAATACTGTTAATGATATTTCCACCCTTAAAAAATAAAAGACGATTATAATTTTAAAAAATTTACTTACCATCTTTGGGTTAATAAACATTTTCAAATTTTTTTTAAAGAGTTTGGTATAACTTTAGTTCCTCAAAATAAATATATTATTTAAAAATTTACTGCATTTCTCTAAAAAAGATAAAATTCCTGATACTAAAAAATCTGGTATTTATCAATTTAATTGTTTCGATTGTGATAAAGTTTATATTGGAAAGACAAAAAGTAATTTGGAAACAAGAATGAAAAAGCATTTTCATAACATTAAGTATAAACAAACTAATAAATCGGCCGTAGCAGATCATTTTTGGTCATTTAACCATGAAATAAATCCAGAAGTTAAATTATTAAAACAATTAAATCGTCCGCTAGATTTAATGGTGTGGGAAAAGATTTATTTTAAAAAATAAACATTGCCTAATGAATTTTGAAATTCTGGCAGTCGATTCTGTTTTTAAATTTGTTTCATTTTCAGATTTTGGTAGTACTGACAAAATCATAGTGACATCTAGCGACTGTAACATTAACGAGATTGTTGATGGCTGAAGCTGATGATGTGAATAAAATATTCACAAAATCGCGATCCTAGTCAATTTATAAGAAAACATTCATAATTTCTTACAAGATAGGTTAAGTTTTTAAGCTATAAAGTGTATATATATATAAAATGTTAATAGCGTTATATTTTACGTATTTATTGAAATCTTACTTTGGTGTTAATCAAGAATTTTTTTAAGTTATCCAAACCAGTAACCCAGAGATCGAAATACAGGCATACTTTCTTCTTGTTTGGTTGAAGGTGTTTCACTACAGATTTGTGCTACTGTGTACGTTTCCTGCTTCTATGGCCTATTCCTGGGTTTTTGAAAAGTGTACAGTTATCATATATTCTGGCAACTGTATATGTAATGTATACATTGTATGTATATATTAAATAAAAGTTTTCTGTCCTCTAAATGAATCACTTTATGTTTCTTAATAGAAAAATCCTTGTGTCAGTTTCAGTTGGTATGCTTACATACTCTTATGGCCAACAAAGGAAAGAGAAAAATATGATTATTGAATTTAAAATTATTTAATTTTAGTATTATTTTAATATTGAACCAGTATACTCCTATTTCATAAAGTATTGCCTTTACATGTTATTTTTATTAGTACACATTCTGAATATAAAAAGAGCTGCCTTTACATGTTATTTTTATTAGTACACATCCTGAATATAAAAAGAGCTAATTACATTTTAAAGCTTTGTTGTTTGTATAATGCACTGAAATTATCTAGTTATGAACAGAACTGATAACATTGTAATCGTGAAGGTTGAATTTTAACAATTTTTGTTGCAGATAAACTAACTAAACGTCAAGATGCAGATTTCAGAAAATATTGAAATCCAGCATTTTAATTCATATCATTCCATGCAACAAAGGGAAAGAAGATACTATAGTATTATTTGAAAGGTGAGTGTCAAGGTTAAACTTTGCTCTGCACAGAAGATTTTTACATTAAGACTGCGGAATATCTGTGAGAGAAGTTTGTTTTGTCTTTCTTTTATCAAGTGCTAGTCAAGAGTGGGAGGTCCATTGTTGGGCATCTTAAGTTATCTGTGTGCTAAGAAGGCTAAAAGTGCAAAAATCTTTATGAATGAACTTTGTATATTGAAATTTTAAATCTGCTGTTGCTTCGAGTACTAGACAGACTCCATTCTCGAAGTGTGAAAACTGCAGAAGAGCTTTCTACATAAAAGTAGCATTTTTACAAGAATTGTGCCAGTACCTACTTATACATGTACTTGATTCTCACAACATTTTGAGTATTTCTTTTTATAGTTTATAAATACAACAGCAGGATATCTGCAGCTTTTTAAATTTATTAATAAATGACTATGAGATTAATGTAAGAGCGGAATATGCATGACAGGATTTCTCCAGGTGGTGATTGTATATATCATGTTTGACAGATTATATGTTTTTTTAGTGCATTTAAGCAGAATAGTAATTAAGGTAAACCAAATGAAGCAACCATATTAGTTTTTCACTGTGTTGTCATTACATTCCATCAATTCACAACTGTTCACAACATATAATCTGCTACTAAAGAAACATATATAGTGATGATACAGAAAAACCATTGCATAAACTTAAATTATGAACCCACCGAATAATTCAAGTGCTCATTATGGGAGAACATTTCCTATTGAGTATAGTCCTCAGTGCGTTAATTTATCAGCATAGGATAAATAAATTACAAGGTGCTTTTTACTGTTAGAGAAGTATAGTAATAAAGTTTTCCATTAAAAGATTTAAGAGTAATTTATATAGGTATATACTATCAGGTTTTTGGCATGTATGAAGAGGTAACATTCTCCTGATGAACAGGAGGTGTATAAGAGAAAATTGTTTCTTGCAGTAATTTGCAAATATTTATATTGTCAACGCTACTGACTGCACACAATAACAGCAACAATGAACATGCAGAAAAGTGATACATGATTGATTTAGAGTGCCCCCTAGTTCCTAATTGAGTGTACATACCAAACCTGATGTTGCTCATAACAGAAAAAAGCCTCATTCTATAGCTCAATATCACAAAATGTATTTTTGGAACATAATTCAATAACGATAGATCTTTATGATTTATGACCATGCCTTAAGACCATAATCATTGCTGTATCATTTAGTGCAGTGTTTAAACTGTTTGTGATACTTCTATGTAATTGAGACAAGGTGCAAGTGACATACTGTTATATGGCAAAATTTAGGTGCTTGCCTGGCATTAGGTCTCAAACTTATCTTGAATAAAATAAGTTCCAACCAATATAGTATGAATGATTCTAAGACACACTGACTTAAGTGCATCATATTATGCATATATCATGAATAAAATAGGCTTTAACTTCCAATCTGTTCTCCTTCATTGGCACAGTTCATTGTTGTCTCATAAAAAAACTACAATAAAAACAGTAAAACAATAAACACTGAAATTTGTCATGGTGAATGCAGCTGTGGATGTGCTGAAGAACATATAGGGTTATTAATGTATAGATGAGTCATATTTATTACACATCTGCTTCACTTACGTACCTATTTTGAGGACATGTTTCGCAAATCATCGTTTGCATCTTCGGCAAACTAAATCAACAAATGGCAGCAGCAACTCAGAATTACCCACAACACTGGATCAAGCTTTAGTCACATAAGAGCCGAAGATGCAAACAATGATTTGCGAAACATGTCCTCAAAATAGGTACGTAAGTGAAGCAGATGTGTAATAAATACGACTCATCTATAAAGTAATAATTATTTCGCTTCACTGTGGTGTTCCAATACAGTTAAATCTCAACATATAGGGTATTTAAAAAAGACTTTCCAGTTAATTATCATGAAAGCAACACATTTTCTACAAAACAATTGTGAGTATTTCTACAAAAGAAAAAGTGATACAAACTTAAATTTTAATTGATGCATGTTATGTCATTTCAAAGTCAGCTTAATTTTTGAAATTGGAATCAAAATCTGTTTCTAAAAAGGTTTTGGAATTGATAGCAGCTGATAGAAAAGTTTAGTTAATACTGCTGTCAAGTTCTCAGTTTATCAGGGTTAAAGTCTACTGCGCCAAGATCAGTTTTGCCTTTACCTTCATCATTTGTTTTCAAAGAAAACCATGGTATAGAAGCCAAAACAAAGCATAACCATATATAGTTATAAAATTAAAAATGTATCTGTTAGTTTTCAAAATTGACTATTTTTTATAATGTACCCTTAAGATTGAAAGTCACCTTTTTAGAGCTCTTTTCTGATTACTTATGTATTAAGTATGCACTGGCATTATTGTATTAAGAAGGTGCTTCACCATCTCTCATTCTCTCTTACTCTGTTGCTCTCACTCCCATCTCTTTATATTTCTATTATAAATAATGTCTTCTGTTGTTTTGGAAATTGGCAATGCCACATTTTTGAAAGTGTTAATCAAATGTGAAATTAAGTCAAAGGTTAATAGGAATGAAAATTTGTAGCATCTTAAATATTTATATGCGCACAAACATTGGTTATGTAACAGTTTTTTTTTAATGTGGGTCTTGAGTAGATTTTCTTGTGCTACTGCTGCTTTTCCTTTTCTTCCTCTACCCTCTTGTAGATAACTTTCCAAGGTATTATGAGTCTGAAGTAAGTTCTGTTTATGGACGCTCTTAACCACTGTGGTTCACAGCATCCCATTCTATACTGGTCATGAAAGACTGCTTAATTTTGCACAGAGGCTTATTTATCAGACTTAGGTTCTTTTACATGTCATATGGGACCATCGCTTTACTTAGGTTACTTTCCCATCTACGGAGAGCAGACAAGAAAGTCAGTTACTGAGCTGTTTTCAAAGGAGAAATTTAAACCCAAAAATAATATATAATATGTGTCATAGAATTGGTGCATTTACTTTCACTTAGCAATAATTAAAATTGTATGTGTTGGACTTTATGGCAGTGATGTGCATTATCAATTTAGATTCATTGTTGGGATAATTTTTAACACCACTTAATTATTTGAAAGGCAAACACATTTTAGAAGTTAATTTCTCCCATCCTCAATACCTAGTTGACTGCCTGCATTATTCCTCTGCATTATTCCATGTGGTGGTTGGATGAACCTCTGCATAAGTATATTACTCGACAGGATTTCAACAGTGAAAACAAATTTTGTTTTTCCAAGTGTGAGTTCTTATCCTAAAAGTAAGGTTTTTGAAGGGAGAGCAAGGATAGCCAGATATAGGAATTTAAAATTATATATGTATTGAAAAATTCCATCTTTTCCATGGTTTGAATATCTCAGTCATGCTAGCGATATCTGTGGCTGTTTGCCCTATTATGGCTATATCATCAGCAAAGGCAAGGATATTAATTATGCATTGGCCTATGTTAACATCACCAGGTAGACTTTCAATTTATTTAAGGGGTTTTGCGTAATTGGAGGAATTAAGAAACAGTGATGTCAGAACAATTTGTAGTTGGCTTTTAAAACTTCATCACTTACAATTTTTATATTATTGAGGGACTAGTTTTGGAAGCCATAGCATCCATTATCAACCTCGAAACGTCCACCTTGTCTTTTACTAGTTTTTCTGAATTACAGTTTATTGAATTGTGCAGCATTTCCCCAATTTATATAACCCCCTCCTATTAAGATGTGTTCCATCTTTACCAAAGTCTTGAGCATTTAACCACAAATTGCCATCAGCTATCAAACACATCACATCCAGCTCTTGATTGATTTGTATTATTTTTCTCATCGTGACATCAAACCTGCTGAGAATTCTGCTTATAATGTTAATCTTAGTTGACTGTGACCGAATAATGTGCACTAAGTCCCTCATTTCACTCATTATTTCTTCCGCCACTCAGCCTTATCTTATGTTATTTGACCCAACATGCAGCAACACTGCTTTGGACTTCTTTTCTTTTAAATTCATTTGTTCAATTTTTTGTCGCAGTTCATTTTTATGCCCAGAAATCAACCTACCTAATATCCTTTGTTCTTGCACGATTCCCCTGTGAACTTTTAACTGTCTTCTCCTAACACTAGCACACATTTCTTATCTTTACTGTCACTACACACTAGTTTTGTTGTATCAACTTCCAACACTCCACTGAAGACTTCACATCTATTTCTGCTGACAGAGCTAACCTGCTTGTATACAGAGCTTCGACTGCCATCCCGCTCACTGGTATTCGTTGTCCTGACTTCCTTCCATTGTCCTCTGTTTATTTCCTTTTTCAGAATTGCATGTTCTTCCTCTAGGGCAGTAAATTATTTACTGCAGTTTGGAGATCCCGGTTCAACATGTTGATCACTACATGTAGCAATGCTATTGTTTCGTTTTCCTGCTGCATCATATTTTCTGGTAACGTAAGCATGTGGCTGATATTTTTTCAGGCTGATTTACTTGGATTTATGCTTTCCCCTATGTCTCCTTCATGTTCTCTTTTGCTCTGTCCATTGTTATTATGACTGAACTTCTCTGATGAACAAGATTTGTCCATAATTTCCTTGTTTTTGTGTAATAACTGTTTATGCAATCACATTACTTTCACACCATCGGCCATCTTGATTATTCTGCCCACATTCATTACAATTCAAAAGTTTGAAAATACCATTCCATATGCCAGTACATATCAAGTAGCCCATAGAATCCAGTTGTAGTGAAGACTTTCTGCAGCATGGAGAGGAAGAATCTCTAGTTGCTAAAGCAACATTGGATTTTGACAGCTTCAGTTCACTTGCTGTAGACTTCATCTGAATGTTTACAGGGTGGAGAATCTTTCTGGATGTTTGCATCAACTACTGGCACTTTCTTTTTGAACAAGCGGTACTAAGTTTCCCTTTCTATCTGCCAGTACTCATTTAGTATCTTTTTGTATTTAAAACTTGTTTAATATCACTAATTCTATTAGCCATTGTGCAACTGTATGTGAAAAATTCAAAGTAAATAAAATAAGCTAATCTAAAAGTGTTCGCTATATATATTTAGTTCTATAACCACTAAATAGTTAAAATGCTATTCTGATATACTAACAGCTGTAAAATTCCTTAAAATATAAACTAAAATGTCTTTTTAATTATTATAATAATGCAAAACTCTAAATAAACACACAGGAAACAGTTCAGAAAGAATGAAACTCACAAATGTGTGCTCTGTTTACTTTCTGCTCTTGGCCTTCTGTTTGTTAGAATTGCCAACTATTTTATAGCATTGCCAACACACAAAATATGTCAAGATTTCCCTAAAACATCTCCAACAAAGAAGCAGAATTTTTAAAACCATGAATCAAAGTGGAGAATTTCAGAAGCAACAGTGCAACTGTTTAAAGGGCCATGGTAATATTTGCCGACTGCACCGCATGATTCTACAAAGAATAAATATAATTAATATGCATTTTTTGACAATTTTGCCCCATATTCTCGGGGCTGGTACATCATATATGGTAATATATAATAAGAGTGGTGAAAGGGGGTTCCGCTGCTTAACTCCTCTTTTGAGCTTTATTGTTGCACCATTAGTCAACATAGTAGAGCTGTTGGTGTACATATTCTTGAGTAATATAAGACAAGGGTGAACACCCCTCATCTGTAAGGATTTTAAAATTGCACCATTCAGTATAGTCTCAAAAGCCTTAGTGATGTCCATAAGAGCTACTGTGATGCCTTTTTCTTTACCAATATTAATTATTTCATTGATCAATGTGATGTTGGTAAAAGTATTGGTATCTTTTTTTAATCCTATCTGATATTCAGATGTTTGAACAACATTGTGCAATCTTCTACTGATTAAAGATGAGATTACTTGAGCTAACAATGAAGAAATAGTGATGGTTCTCCAGTTAAGATTGTAATTTGGGTTACCTTTCTTGGTAATATTGTTTTATTTAACTTCCATTCAAAGGATATGTATTGGTTGTTAGTATGCAACTATTATGGGTGCATTATAAGTTGGTGATTGACAGTTGAAGGAGTGGGGAAAGAGAGGGGAGAGCACCGTTGCCACTTTACCGTCCCTCTCCACTTGCTAGGCAATGAAGGTGACGGGTAGAGGGGAGGTGGAAGTTCGGTTGCAGTCAGTTGCAGTAATGTACACGCACATATTCCTAGAAATTTGCATACTGCTGTATTAATCGTAAGATTGCCGTAAGACTGTCTACACGTTTAAGTGAGCAGTTACCTAAGTACAACATACGAGTTTGTAACCGCGATGTACATGCCTGATTTTCTTCACTACCGTATTTCTCTTTCCCTACTCTAACTATTGTATTCTTACTTTCACCAACAGCAGTTGAGGTTCTGTCCAGTACTTTTGAAAGGGGAATTATTGGACTCCCATTGTCTCTTTCATCCTCAAAATATTTTCTTACGGAACATATAATTTCCCTTGCTTGTCCTTTAATTGGGACTCCGTGCCCAAAAACATTTTTTGTGGTCTTTGCAGATAGTTTCTTTCTGTCTGTTTCTGTAGCACAAGTGTTTGCGGTAGCCATGAGTAACGATAATTAGCTAAATATTAAAGTTGCACTGAAACACTAAAGTTGATCACAAAAACACTAAAGTTGATTACAGAAACACTGAAGTTGATCACTGAAACACACGAATTATATTGCGAAAATGTAAAGCCGTTTACACTCTGTGAAACATTCACTACCTGAAGCAGTACACTCTTAGTTTTGCAGTGATGACAGGGAAAAATGCCCTAAGTAAGGGTTGGTCATAAAACTGTAAAGATTGGTCATTGACCCAGAAAACGTCATAAGCTATTCCTTGAAACTAAATCCACACCTGTTCCCTTCCAACAACGTATATCGTCTCATACTAAAGGGCAACGAACGACGACGGTATTGTGATACTGCTGATTCATAAGCGAAGCAACAATAGGAGCAGTGTCTGTTTACTGAAAACCTCAACATGCCGATAGAATAGCGTCATGCATAAAGCACGTGATGTAGTGCGATAGAGTTGGCAACATAGGATAAGTGGCTCGGGTTGCTATGGCAACAGTTTACTTTTGATTGGTGGATTGCTGGTTGCTAGGCGACGGCAATGACGTGTCAGTGACGTGTTTATCTCCTCTCCTTGTTTTCGCAGCTGAACAGCACGTGGAGGCAAAACGCCAATCACCAACTTATAATGCACCCATTATAGGTATTTATTTTTGCCTAAATAATGCACATATCAGGAGGTACTGTTGTCCTCTTGGTGATTCTGTCGAGACTAGGAAAAGTTTTATTTTTATTTGTTCTAAGTTTAAATAGAAGTTTCCCCTATCTGATATTATAATTATATAATTAATGGTAAGTAGTTTTCTTTACTATGAGAATACTAGCATAGCAAAGTTTCAAGTTTCAGTTTAAATACAAGCTATAGTGATTTAGTAACCAATTTGGCTGTGACCTGAAAAACTAGGGGATGTTGCACATCTAGATTACAGGCAATAAATGGATTTTCTGACTTTGACATTCATACTGCCAACACTTTGCATCCAAAGATGTTATAAGATTGCTCATTTTGTTATAATTAGTCATTAAAAACAGCTATTTGGTTGCTTCATTTGTTTTACTATATTTACAAAAAGGAAATAGATAAGTAGTATACTTATACAATTAGGAGGAAGCATTATTTATTAAATTCCACCTTTGTAAATAATTTGTAATAAAGAAGTAGTGCATACAATTTAAAAAAATTGTAATTGGATAATTGTATATCTGTATAGCTAAGATGTATAATATGTGCTCAGGTGCTTGTTATTATTTTTACTGTGATTATTATGTTTGTTAAAAGGTATGCATCAAATTGAACAAATCAGCTGGAACAACTTTTTCATATATCAAGTTAGGAGCTTGCTGTTGAATTTAAATTTGTTTTGAAATTCATGCATATTTCATTTTGCAACTTTGTCTTTGCATCTTTCAAGCCTGAAGTAATACTTATGAAAGGAAAGTGAAAGTTTGCATTATTGTCATCTTGTTGCTAAATGAGTACTCATTCCTGTTAGAATTGTTTATGCTTGTTTATTTTGTCATACTTAAAGCATAAGTTTAATATTTTGAAAGTGCAATAACTAATGGTTTAGAAAATATAGAAAATGTTGCAGCAAGAATATAGTGAGATTATAAAAGCTTTATGAAAGAATGTAGTTAATTTAAAGATGAACCGCAGTTAAACATGCAAGTTAAGGTACCTAACCTCTTTATAAAAGTAACATCCAAGTTAAAATAAGTAAAATATTGGAAGTTTTAACAAAGTTCATATGAGAAATACTAATTTTAATATTTCCTTTCTTGAAAGTATTTCATATGCTTTATGAAAACCTTGGATAGAATGACCTGTTTGTTTTTATTTCTTTTCTTTGTCTCTTTTTAATTTTTATTAATATATTTACATACAAGAAATGTACAGTTCACATTCAGCATTTAGCTTTTACAGCGTTTTATGAAAATGCATTATTGGCTCTAGTTGAAAAATATATTGCATAATGGAGATACAACATGTACTTTTGGCAGTTTTCTTTATTTTGAATATATAATATGTTTTATTTATTTTTATGAGTTAATTTTTAACACTTTTGTAGATTTCTTTACTAAGTCTATTATGACACCTATGTATTTAATGCTTTACATCTGTAATTCAAAATACGTCGAGAGAAAGTTTACTTAGCTCATTTATCCATGTTTTTTTAATTTGATCGTCACAGTTAGTGCTATACAAATTGCAGAGCTACTACAGATATAGAATATAAAATTATAGAATATAGGTAAAGAGGATACTCGTTTTGGAGTCCTCAAGCAAAAAAATCTGTAAACTTCAGCACTTTATAGGAACTCTTGATTAGGCAAGGCTGGAATTTTCAAATGAATCCATAAAACACACTTGCCCTAGTAATTTAAAGTATTTTATTTTATGTATATTTCAGTTCAGTATGTTTCTTTTTAATGCAAACTTAAGAAACTGAGGTTGCTAACATCTATCAAAATTCACCTAAAAGACTGATCACAATGTAGCAGCTTGTTCCAACTGTGTTAGAGTGTGTAAAATAAGAAGACACGTGAGTACTTTCAATTGATAAGTAGCTATAGTGCGTTGTTATTGAAATACATCATTATGTGAAAGGAGAGTAGATATCAGTGATGACAGTGCCCGCCTTGGTAGTGTAGATGGTAGCATGTCTGCCTCCTGTTCAAGAGGTCCTAAGTTCGAATGTCGGTCAGGGTGAGTTACCTGGAAAAGGTTTTACCGGGATTTTCCCTTATCCTGAAAGAGGAATGTCGGGTAACTCTAAGTTCTACGACCTTAGGCTCGAAAGTGATGACCATGAAAGATGTAAGTTAACAATTAAAACCTACTTCAATTTTCCTTTATTTGAAATGAAACAATAGGCTCTGAAATTTTGCATTTTGCTTCAAACATCACTTCCTCATCTCAGCAAGCAATTTTCATTTACAATCTAATATTTGAAGGAAGTTTATATCTTTGAGACTAATCAGTGAAAATTGGGCCAAAATGATCAAAAATTAAGTTAAGGCATATTAATTTTCATTATATTCTCCAGGATTATTTTCGTGTAAACATTTCTGTTGAAGTGAAAATTACAGAGTTATGTGATGATTTAAATTTACCTTAGTGGGGGACGTGGTTGTATATTTGAGGCCTTTGCTAATGTTAGATTTTCTTTCCAAAATTTCTAGTGTTCTCTGTAGCATTTGCTGCACATTTATTACTAAGTTTCTAACTTAAATATTTTAAGTAAAAAAATGTAATTTTTTAATAACAAAAGCACAATTTTCGTCCAGCCCTTATGAGTAAATTTGGGAGATTGATAGATTTGCAAATAATGGGATTTGGAAGTGAATCAGGGTAAAACCAAAATTATAATGTTAAAGAAGGGTAATAGGTTACAAAAAGATGAAAAATGGTTTATGGCAGTGTTGTCTATAGTGTGCAATATAGCTTCCTAAACACAACTCACAATGCGACTTGGTTAATTCTTTCTCTTTTCTCCCACTAGTAGCATGTGTACAAATAAATGGAAATGTTAGGTTGAGCTTCTTGCAGAAAAGATTGTGCTTTACTGACATTTTCATAGAAACACTGTACTTCAGTAGCTGTCTAACAGTGTACTGTTGACATTTTTAAAGAAATTAGTATGCATTACATGAATGTTTTACAAAGGCGATAGATAATATTTCTTAATTAAAATTGGAGAGTTTGAACAAGTAATATTTTTGCACAAAAGTGCAATTTGTGCTAATTTGTGCTTCACTGTCCCTACGCTTATTTCAAGTTTATACTTTAAGTAACATTTTTTATTAAAATCGGCTTCATGGAAACTGATCATTGCATAATCAGAATTGAAATTTAAAACGAAAAAGTATTTTGATGTTGGAAAACAATGAACAGATCATAGATGCATGCCTATGCAATGGAGGCCTGTCAATAACCATATCACTATGGTATTCATCACAAATAGAAATTGTAAATTATTTGTCTATGAGCTTGTGTACTTCTCCAACTTGTTTAAGTAACTGTTATTTGGTAGAAGTTGAATCTTTAAACACATTAGCGTGAAGTATCATTTATTGCATTTTATCTTTTTGTTCAGTCCAGGGAAGCAATTCTGTAACAATTATTTAATATATGGTACATGGTTTGTCTTCTGCTTGTGAATTGAATGGCAACCTGTATGCTGTGTAGCATGACATACAGAACTTGCTTCATTTGTATAAAGATATTGAAAATGTCCCTCATTTTCTGTAAGACAAACATATTTGATTTCATATAATGCAACTTAAGTACCAAAACTTTAGCTTTTACTAGTTGTGTCTTGCATATTTCACAAATGTTAGTGTATTTGTTCTACAAACTCTGACTTTTAACTGCTCCATAAATAATTCAGGAAAACATTCTTTAAATTCTGTCTGACACAGACCAGATAATTGTATTTTAAAAGTTTCAAACAAAATTAATTGTGTTGTATTAAATTGCTGAACTATGGTCCAAGCAATAGATAAATCATGGAAATGAAGGTTAGCACTGTACATAACCTATGTACTACTTGTATACTGAAACAAACCACAGGTGGGAGAGCAGTTACCATCTGGTAGATAGTTATTAAAGCTTAAGCTATGAGTGGACAAGTTAGGAGTCAGAAAGCAGCAGGCAGGACAAACAAACTCATGCAAACACCAGCAGGCAACACTGGAAAACTGGGACCACCACCACTGAATAAACAAACGAATATAAAACAGAGTTCAACAAAGAAGAGGTGCAAATGCTGGAGGGATACAAAATAAAGTCATTGACAACACCTCCAACAATACATACAGGTAACAAGAGAAGTGAGGTTCTAATGCAAATTCTAACAAATTTTACGAGAATTAAAGGATTTAAAGAGAGAAAATGTACAATCAATGAATGAATTGTGACAGGAAGTCAAGGACATGAAGGAGGGACTAAGGAAGAGAGACGAGAACTGGGAAAGGAAGCACAAAAACCTTGAAAACCTTGAAGAAAAGCTGAATGGTGCTGATGCTTAACTGTAACAAAAGACGCAACTGATAGAAGAAAAACTAAAGTACATAGAGATGGCAGAAGAGTTTAGAAAGAGATGTGAAAGAAAGATCATCATAATCAAGAGCAAGGAAATGATACTTACAGATGGCGTAGAAGATCGAAAAATAATGGACAGCAACGTGAGAAGCATACTGAGGCAACTAGTCACAAACCTAAAATACTCCCATGCAACCTGCTTGAGGAAAGACAAAGGTGAATGTAATGATAAACGAAAGTAAACTACAGGTCAAGAATGTTTCATAGATAATGATTTGACAGTGGGGGAAAGGAAAATACAGATTGAAATGAGACGGAGGGCAAAGGAAGAATGAGATTCGGGTAAACCCGCTCAAATAGGCTACCAGAAAATACAAATTGACGGGATACCTACAGATGACATAGAAGATAGAAAAACAATAGACACCAAAGTGAGAAACATACTAAGCCAACTAGTTATAAATTTAGAGTACTCCCATGCAACCTACTTTGGGAAAGACAGAATGAACAGTGGTTTAACGCGAGTAATATTCAACAGGTTTGAAGACAAGGTGAATGTAATGGTAAACAAATGCAAATTACAAGGTCAAGAGTGTTTCATAAATAATGATTTCACAGCAGAGGAAAGGAAAATACAGGTTGAATTGAGACAGAGAGCAAAGGAATAATGAGATAAGTTTAAACCCGCTCATATGGGCTACCAGAAAATACTCGGGACAGGCAGTGAGTAAACTGAAGAGACCTCGTTTCAAAAAACAAAGTATCCAGAGATACGACCGTCAATACATTACCCTCATAAATGTAAGAACGCTTAGAACAGAGGACAGAGAAATAAAACTTGAAAATGCACTACAACAAATAAAATTTGACATACTAGGGCTGAGCAAAATTCAAAAACAAGGGGAGGCAATAATTGAAAAGCAAGATGGTGACATATTCATCTATTTTGGTGAAACCAAGGGACAGATGGGCGTGGGATTTATCATTAAGAAACATTTAAACCATCCATAGAAATAAAAGGAATTTCAGAAAGAATAACAGTAATAAACTTGGTAATCAACAGAGTGAAAATCACAATAACTCAAGTCTATGTCTCTACAGAGACAAGTTCAGATGAAGAGGTAGACCAACTGGAGGACACAGTAAACAATTAAAAATCAGATAGGAACTTTGTAATGGGTGACTTTAATAGTAAAGTCGGATTCCAGGAATACGAGGACAAGGAAATGATGGGGCCATATGGATACGGGTAGAGAAAAGATAGAGGAGACAGACTAATTCAGTTTGCACAAGGCCAGAACCTCAGAATCATAAACACATTCTTCAGTAAACCACTAGCTAGTAGATGGACATGGTGCACACCAAATGGAATCACTATGAAATAGATTTTATCCTGTGTGACTACTTAGAAGGAATATAATTATAAATATAAGTGGTGTATGTTTTTTTTTAATTTACATTCTCATATGGGACGATGAATGGAATGGGTGAAATGATGCTCAAACGAACCCGGGATCCATAGAGCTTAGAGTTACCTGACATTCATCTTTTAGGATAAGGGAAAACCCCAGAAAAAACCTTATCCAGGTAACTCACCCTGACCGAGATTCGAACTCGGGACCTCTTGAACGTGAGGCAGACATGCTACCACCATGCTACCGAGGCGGGCTGTGTGTGTTTGGGTGGGTGGCTGGGTGGGTGCAGGTGCGTGGGTGCGTCATAGCTAAGTATGTACAACAATGGTGTAGTGTGTGAAGTAAACAGTGACAGTGCTAAAGACACGAAAGTATGCTGTTACTGGAGTGCAGCAGGAGGCCTTTGCCCTCAAGGGAATACAGGCTTTTCATTCATTCATACTGAAACTCAACTCACTGTTGAATACAGTAACCAAACACTTTAAGTGACTATGCCTGGCCTTTGTAATAGGATTTCTTCGTTGTAGAGATGTTTCTAAAGTTGAAAAGCAATATGTAGCATGACAAATGCTCTCTCACCTACTTTGCTGTTTGATTGTCGTCTATCAGCCGTACAGGATATCGTCGACTATGCCACAACTAGTTGTTAATTCTTCTATTGTATTTGCTTAAATATGAGTCATAAGATCTTCCTGAGTACATTGTTCAAAAGATGATTTCTCTCCAAGCTTCTTCAGCAAGATTATTGATTTTTATTTCAGAACACTGAATGTACATTATTACACAATATCTTTTCTTTTAGATCAATCTCCTTCACGTCCACTCATCACTATAAAACTTTCATCTTCTTTTAGATTTTTACTTCCACATACTTAATATAAACATAATGTTTTTAAACATTTTTTTAAATTCCAAATAACACTACCAAGTAAATAAACAGAACTCATTTTTAGTGCCAAACAAAAGCAACTCTTACACCTTAAATAATGCATAAATGGCTAAGTATTACAGGACACAAATCACATAAGTGAATGAGAAAAGATGAAAATTATGCACTATGTAAAACTTGGAAATACTCCAGTTTGTGATAGAACACACATAGATTTTTTCATAAAATAGAGATTACATGTATGCTGATCTAATAGTAACAAGCTCCAGTGCTCAGAAATTCATTTGCTTCAGTAATGAAGTTTATTGTGAAAGTGGTGATTATCTTGTGTAATTTTCATGTTATCACCTTGTTATTTACATTGATAAATTTGCTTTCAATTTTCATGATGTAATGGAATCATAATGAAAACAACACCTACTTTTAACTGCATTCTTCTGTAGTGTGAATTTATTTTAACATAGATTTTTGTTAATATGGCATCTGTAGCATAGCACAAACTTATTGTTTCTCTGAATTTCTATAAAGAATTAAAACATTGGACCCTTTAGATCTACTTTTTTCAGGTTGTAATAATTTCAAGTAATTGATCAGAGTTATTCAAGGTGCATAACATTTTTTTTTTTTTTTTTTTTTTTTTTTTTTTTTTTTTTTTGTATTTTAGAATTACACTTTGATTGTTGAATGTAGTAATGAGAGATAGTAAAAGTAATAACATTACATTAATTATCTTATTTACAATAACCTGTAATAATTAGGCTGTAAAAATAAAAATGTTGAATGTGAGCTAAAATCAAATTGCAACCACATCTGTGTGTTTTATCTCTGTGAGACTATAATCCTGCAGGAACAATATGTTTTGAACGTTTTGTCATTGTAACTGAAGATGAAAACTCTAGCAACAACAAATTACAGTACAGTTGCTAGTCAAAAGGGTGAATTTCTAAGATGAAATATGTCCTCGTATGTACCATCATTTTAAATGCGTAATTTGCTTGCATAGACTGTAATATATTTAAGAGATTCCTTTGAGAACCTCTGTTTTATGGACATTAACTGCATTATTCAAAAGTTATTAACCATAATTCTTGGATAAAAGTTCGCAATTAATTTGTAATTACCCCTCAATATCACTCAGAGTTCTATATGCTCCATATTGAAAGTAAAATCTGTTTTCAAATCTATACAAGAGAGAACAGAATGTCAATGTTTGGAGAACAGAAAAGAAATCCCATCTTTGCAAGCAAATTTAATGTTTAGAGTCACCAAATCACAGTCAGACCTGAACTTGGGAATCTTCCCACTATGTCTCACAGCAGCCTTATCGGAATACAGCTGGATTTAATCATTTAATTGTTTAATCAAAGCTTCATTGGCAGCATAGCTGTATTTTCATGGTGTATTATTAATAAAGGCCAGAGAGATGTGCGCTCACATGCAATACAAGTTAGCTGGACACAGAGTATGAATGACATCAGATGTACAGCACATCCATCAAATGTGCAAATAACTGCCACCAGAAGCAAACCGTGAAGCATTGCCTTGGAAGTGTATGCAGATGAAAGGTCAGGGTGTAGTATAACACAACTGTTTTGTTTCTTCTCGCTGTACCTGTCACGGTCAGACTATACCAACCTGTAGTTGTTTACATGAGCAAGAGATAACAGTACAATCCATGTGCAGTACACCTATGGAAAAAGGCACTTCTCTCCGGCCTTTAATTATTAATGCTTATATAAGTATTCAAAGTGCTGTAAGAAATAAAAATAATCATGCTATTTTATTGCTCATATGTAATGTTAAAGTTTGTGTTTTATGTTTTGTATAATGAATATATATGTATGTTTATTTATTTAATATTTTAATTTAAAGCTGCATAGCATAAAAGCTGTAAAACCAAATAGAGATAGATACATAAGTGATTTTGTATTATTTACTGTCATATTTTGGGTGGAAAGAATACATCATCAATTAATTTTAAGTATTTTATTTTAACTTAAGTTTCCCTAAGAGAAACAAAGAAACTGCAGTTGAATAAGATTTTCTATTTTTCTGGTCTTCCAATTTGTTTATTTAATGTATATGATTCAACAAATGGATACAATTTAATGCAAACTAAAGACAACTATAGAGTTGTTTTTCTTTCATTCACTATTATATTTAATTCTATAGTTAAATATACAATAGAATAGGTAATGAAAGGTATAGAGTCAACCTGAAAAATTCAATGCCATGGCCGGGATTTGAACCACGGATCTCCCGGTTTCCATCCGGTCCTTATTAATCTTTGAGCTACATGGCCAATGAGCTATCATGACATTAAATTCTCCAATTGACTGGTATGTTTTCCCGATAAACCGCTAGGGGTTCTTGTATTCGAGATACATACCGTTTGCAGCAACTTACTATTGTAAGTACTTGATTTCCAGGCTTTATCATTAAATCGTTATTATTAAGTTAATTGATGGAAATAAATTGTTACTCCATACTAGCCATATATAGGCTAAGATTTTGGATAGATAGATGACTCTATCTATCCAAAACCTTAGCCTATATACGGCTAATATGGAGGAACTATCAATTTCCATCAATTAACTTAATGAAAGGGGATATCACACCAACACTGCAAAATCAAAATAATTAAAAGGGTATTAGTTTGCAATTATGATTTTACAGTATAAAGCTGAACTTTTAATTTTTAATGGAGTAGTAACACAAAACAAAATTATTTCAAGTAAAGCAAAGAGAAAAAGAGTTTCCATTGAATATTATCTCAAAAGCTGTTAAAAGCTTTTGTACTGAAGGTGCAGAATAAGAAATAGTATAAACATTCTATTAATAGAGTACCAGCTATTTTAAAGTTTATAAGAAGGACAAACTCTTGCTCAGTATGCTTTGGACTAGGCATTTCATGGAAAGCAAACTTTTCCACTCTTGAGAACTTATGGCGAATGATAAATATAAATGAAATTAATGTTGAAACGTTAAAGAACCATCTACTTCAGAAAGACTCCTGTTTCAAGATGCCATCAACATTGAGAAAAACAGTTTTCGAATATAGGTGGTGTGCATCATGCTTAAAGTACCTTGTATTTTAAATTTACTTTCTGAATGAAAGTAAACTTAAAATACTGAAGCATAAAATACAGTAACAGACATTTTTGACAAATTAAGAGACTTTTTCTTGCATAATGTGACATTTGACATTTTAAGTTTCATAGTCATTAGTCTTTAACATAGCTGATAAAACTGCAGCAATTTTTCTGCCTGGTAACTGCATTTAAATCACATGGATAACTTGGTATATTTCTGTTCATTTGCTCTGAAACCCTGAGCCAAACAGCTGTGTGTAAGTAATGAGTGGATTAGTAACACTCAGGAATATAAAAAGTGTGGTTAAAACTTTGCATATAAAAGAAGAAAGGAGTTGCAAAAGAAAATAATTTCTACCCAAACTGCTATTTAAGAAAAGATTAACATGTGTAGCACGATAGTTGAGTGGATCTGGTGATATAAATATATTTATTATGTAACAAATTAGCAAAGTTTTGATAGTTCAAGCAAACTCATAATTTAAAATTATTTTCTGCGAAAAAGTAAAACTGATAGGATTGATGCATATGTGTTCATGCTTTTAGTTGCTTACATAGAAGCTTGCATTCAGAGGTTAGTTTAGAAAATAAAAGGCAGCATTCATAACTTAAGAGGTGATTCAAATGTACTAGAGTTATTCAATTAAATTTATTTGTATATACTATTAAGGAACAAAAAAGAAAAAGAACACACACACTACTTTTCTACAACATCTGCTTAGAAATGCATTTAGTTCAGCATTTTGGGAAATTCATGTTATCCTTATAAAAGGAGTAGAATTGTGTCATCAGCAATTGACCACTCCTGCATATCTTTGAATCATTTGTCTCCTCATGCAAATCTGAATGGACCAAAGAGATAAAAAATCAGAATGTAATAGATCTAGGATATAGGGAAGATGTGTCCATCTCAATTCTTATTGTTGCAAGTAAGAACTGCCAAATGTGACCAAGATTTATCTCTGGGAAGAAGCACTACTTGCATTGATTGGCCACATATGAAAGTCTAACCTCATGCAAAAAACCAGCAAGCAAAATGTTACGCAGTAAGAAAACACAAATCACAAGCTTCATGCCAGCTGACACATGAGTATCGGTTGTACTGAGTCAGCTTTATCTTTCCTATGCCACTTATTGGTTTATTTGGACTTAGGCAAGTAGTGTTGTACATTAAGTTTCATTGTAGGTGATTAAAAATGTTCCTGTTCCCCATACCTTGAGTCTCTTACACTACCGCGCATGTACCAACTGCTTTCCACAATCACTGGGAGCACACTTTATGGAAGTCTAGGTGCTTTGTGACAATGACTTGACTGCTCTAGTTTACTCTGGTTTGAAGACAGATTTTGGCAAACTTCAAATGTAGGTCACTTAAAAGAAGGTAAATAGTACAAATGTTTTGCTCTGTATTTCTCGTCCATAGATGTTAATTGTGGCTCCTCATTTTCAACTTATTCTTGACCTATAAATTTTAATGCCAAGCAAACCCTGGCACTGACAATGTTTGATTATCAAACTGTGCTGTTATCTAAAGATATCATTAGTTTTTGTGTCTTCATGAATAAGAAATTTGATGTTAATGAATTGCGCAGCTAAGTGTTGAGCTTGTTTCTCAGGCATGATTTGTGAGTGAAACTAACCAATGTGTCTGCCAAAATTAGCCACTGGCCATCTCCTCTCCCAACATCATCCACTGCTCTCTCTATTTAGTATCATGCACCCAAACAAAAAAAAAAATATTTAATTAATCCTTGTACACTAATCATGGTATGAAAACCAGTTTCATTAAAAACTAAATTTACTTCAAAATAATTATAAATGAGTTAATTGGATTTTGAAAATCATTCTGCTGTGTTTGAAATATTAAAATCTTATCAGTGAGCACTACATTATTAATAGGAATATTTTTGCCAGGTTTTCATTTAATGTAAAATTGCCTGCTTACTTTACGTGGAGCCTAACTATTGCCTCAGCCATTCTAGCGTTACCATTGGAGTTAGGATTTGCATGGAATATCATATTTTTTGTTAATGTGAGTGAGCAGTGTATGTAAATAATCAGGCATGAAAACGTATTAGATAGTTTCATATTAATTTTAGTGATCTATTACACGAAAACAAACCCAACCAAAAAATGATGCTGTCCATATTTTTGTACACATTCTGCTCTTTGTTAGATAATTCAGTAATGTTTCTGCAGAAGCATTCAGAAGCCACATAATCTCACTAAACAAAGCCAATTTTTCAGGAGAAAATTCACTAAATGTGTTATTGGAAGGTTTTTAATACTTGTGTCTCGTTTATCCAACAAGATTTCTCACAAGGGAACTATCACTATGCTAATACCTGTATTCGCTTGAGAGTTTGATGGCATTTATGCTCTATGTGGGGCCTGTGTGCCAAAAGTTAGGTGCAGAGTATGGCTGGAAGTACCTGAAAATGAGTCCAGAATATCTATGAACATAGAGACATAATAACATAGCATTGTACAGGAGGGATTATTTACCCCTTTGTGGCCCACTCATTTCATATGTAAGGAGTGCCACACACAGCATAGAGCTGACGAGGGATTTCCAGCAGCAATTTGCAAGTGGTCACATGAGGCACTTTCCAGGCTGCAGTATTTTGCATTGTGATTCTACTCCGCAGCAGATTTTTGTTCACATGGTTTATACCATCAAATTTTCAGGTGTGTAGCAGTGTGAGTAGAGTGATAGTTTCCTTGTCAGTTTCCCTACAGATGTCTAAGCCAGTGTTTTGCTATTGGTTTACCATGCTATTACAAGGGGAAAAATTTGATGCAAACTTTTGCAATTATTGTAATTGTTGATTTTAAATAAGAAGGTACTTGTTATTAAAATTAGGCAAATGAGTCAACCTTGTATACACTCTTCTCCACTTACAAGTTTTATATGAAGACTAGTTTCAGGGAACTTCTTCCTTATCCTCATTTCTGTGGTCGACTGATGGTGAAAACCATATCTGCTTCTGGCTTGGTGTGGATGACATCTTCAAACTTACCAGATTATCAGATGGCAGCAGAACACCAAGCCAGAAGCAGACACCGGTTTGCACCATCAGTCGACCACAGAACTGAGGATAGGGAAGAAGTTCCCAGAAACTTGTAAGTGGAGAAAAGTGTATACAAGGTGGACTCATTTACCTAATTTTAATAATAATGGCAGTCCTTGTTTCTGAAATACTTCTTTTTATTCTATATAAGAAGATACTTGTTTACGCTTTAATACATGCTGATAATTGTTATATTTTCATAGAAATTATATGTAATTTATTTATCCAGCATTGTTATATGTGCTTATTTTAAGCTACTTATATTCTTGCCTGTAATGTTGGGCCATTTTGATGGCTTGTGTTCACTGCAAAGAAAGCTATGTAAAGCTTTCAGCAAACCTTTTAACAACTTGCACCAATCATAGAATAGAGTTTCAAACAAACATTTTAAACCAGGAAAACAGTATTAAAATATATTATATATTATGGTGTACTTTTATTTCCTCTTCCACATATAGCACGTAGAGTAGCATTCCATTCCACCCAACAATTTGATATGAAGATTATATCAGAAATACATGCTGTGGGATCCCCTCAATTTAAAAAAAAGAAACGTATTTTAACAAAGAGGACAGTGTGTGTGCATGCATGTGATAAGTCTGTTCAGCATCCTCCAAGGATATGATATGAAGACTTATAAGAAAACCCCTCCATCCTAAATAACCTTTACATGAGACATTCTTAAAAAATCTTGAATTTCTCAAAAATAGTTCTAACAATTTTGATTGAACTATCATATGTTTTAGATCTGTTCATGACAAATGAAATGTAAATCTTGAATTTTCTAAGAATGTACTCTGAAGTCTTCATTTTGTATGACTTGCATAACTCTGAAACCATAAGATATAGTCAAAATCCTATACAAAAAAATTAATACGTAATTTATCAGTAAAGTACATAATTTTTCTGAATTTTTTTATTGTTATTTTAAGAGTGAAGCATTTCAGAGATGTTCCTCGTTATCTGTCTGAACTTTACAGGCACAACAGGACCCGGGCCACGCCGAAAGCCAGAACAGATGTAATAGCAATAAATTATGGTTATCTCAATTATTAATTGATGTAAGAATGGTTTATACAAGAGTAGAGAATGTCATGTGAACCATGTCTTATTTTTTGTAAAGCAGTATTACAAATCTGTGTACCAGTTATCTAGATTATGTGCTTTTATAATGTATTTGTTTTTTATATCAGCATTTAAATGTTACTTTTTCATAACTTTATTTTTATGAAAATGTTTTGTGTGCGTAAATTTTTTACCCTTCCTTTATAATCCCTGTTTTTGGAAAGCTATTTCTCAATAATTCGTAATCTCATAACAGTAATATATAAATCATATTTAAAAGGTATGGAGGAGTATCCTCGTTGAATATACCTACATTGAATATAGCTGTTAGTCATAAAAAAACATTAGCTTGTTAATGTAGCTGCTAGACCATTAAGACCTCTGATTGGCTCACACGAAGTTTCATCTTTCAGATGCCCTTCTAAACTCTTTTTGAGAAAGTTTGTTGTAACACAGCATCTTTTGTGTATGCCTTGCCTTCTAACTAAAATTGCAGGGATTAGCAAAAATTTCTCTTATTATTCTATTGCAGTTTTTTTTTAAATGTTTTTATACCTTTTTTGAATGATTTTTAGTTTTATTACTCTTTTCCTTTTCCGTGAAGTACCCATACATTTTCAGACAATTCTTATTACAGCATTTCAGTTCATTTCCAGTACCGATGTTTTCTGCATTAGTGCAAATATTGTGATTACTACATCTGTTTTCGTTTAGTGTTATTCAATTTCTTTCTTTACTTTTTTAATTTGCTGCCGAAGTTCTCTTTTTTTTTTTTTTTAATTTACATCCTCCTATGTTAAGTATTGGACAGTGAATAATATTGGCGAAATGATGTTCAAATGAGCCCAGGTTCCATAGACCTTGGAGTTACCCAAAATTCATCTTTCAGGATAAGGGAAAGCCTTGGGAAAAACCTTATCCAGCTAACTCGCCGAGATTTGAAAGCAGGACCTCTTGAACGTGAGGCAGACTGTACAAATTTATATGGATGCATGCTCTAGCAAATCTCGGAATGCCTGGAGCAAACCAAATTAAGTAAAAGTATGGAGATATGACCTTCCACCAACACCAGGTAATCAGCATATATTAAATAATATTTCATATTACATAATTAAGATTAGGGACGAAACATGGTAATCCCCAGAGCGGCCATAAATTCAAAGAAAATCAAACAGTCAGTATCTGGCATGTCTTCATGTGTTTGGTGCTTCTCCGTTTTCCGTCATGTGTCAACTTTTCAGCTTAACAGTTGATTCAGAGCTCAGCTGTGTCGATAGTTGACAATTGAAGTTTATTTATTTTTTTGTTGTAATTTATGTCCTTTAACTTTTGAAGTTATATCGGACGATGAATGGAATGGGTGAAGTGGTGCACAAATGGCCCAGGGTTCATGGAGCTTAGAGTTACCCGACATTCGTCTTTTAGGATAAGGGAAAACCCCGGAAAAACCTTATCCAGGTAACTCGCCGTGACCGAGATTCGAAATCGGGACCTCTTGAAGGTGAAGCAGACGTGCTACCAGTGGCGTATATTATGGGCTATCAAAGCTATCACCGAAGCCCATATATAAAGTAAACTAGAAATTAATAAGCAATATTAATAATAATTGCAATACCAGCCAGTTTCCCCCATAAAGAATTAGTGCGTAGGGTGGAATCTCTCTCGTTCCCTACCACTGAACAGATGGGGAAGCAGAGCTTCGGAAGCTTACTGTTGCAGCCTTCACTAAGATACGGGCAGCGAGGGGCAAAGTTGAGGAATGCAGGATTCAGCACGCCAAGGCTTCGGATCGCTACACACATACGAGCCTCTCCGAAATGTACCGTACGGACACGACTGGTCTTGGAATTTGGCATAGCACGTGAAGTTAAAGGCAAGAAAGAGCATGTTTTCAATTGTATGATTGTTACGGTCCTCAACAGCCGTTTTAGTATTGTTTATTTCATAGTGTACAATGTACGAAGACAGTTGCTAGCGCTAATTCTTCGAAACGGGTGAAGAATGTGTAATTAAACAATTAGTGCAAAGACCATTCTCGCAATTTAAATACGAGGATAAGTTTGTGGTAATAAAACAGGGAAGGCCTACTCCAGCTCTTCCGCACTTGCAGTGTGAACAGAAGGAAAAAAATAAGAACCCTTATAAAAGGTATTTTAATATAAGTGGCTGTCTGCATCATTCGAACTAAATAAGCTTTATTTCTGACCATGCTTATTTGCAACTGAGAAAACACCATGTAATACTACGGGTTTCGCAAATTTAGCTTATTTAATTACAGCTTTGGATAAACATAAAAGATAAACTATGCATATAAAATCTTTCACCTCATTAAAAACTTTCGGCACTCAACGGGTAGACCATGCATTGAATTACCAAAAGAAACTTGCTGACAGTTTGCACAATGAAAAGGTTAAGGAAAATAGAAATGTATTGAAAAGATTGATGGATACAGTGATGGTTCTTGCAAAACAGGAATGTTCGTTTAGAGGCCACCATGAAAGTGAGGAATCATTAAATTAAGGCAATTATATAAAATTGCTACAATTTCTGGCTAATTATGATGCGGCACTGTCTCAGCATCTAAAGACAGCTATGGTTTTCAAAGGCACCTCGGCTGTTTTAACAGCTTGTTTCAAGAAAATTTGATTTAAATGCATTGCTTGTGAAGTTAACATACAATCAACAAAAGAGTGTTTCTGCAAATAAAAAGTGTGAAGTTATGCAGCACATACATACAGCATGTCATAAGGACTGGTTTAAGAATGAATTAGAAGCGAAGTAGCTGAACAATCACGTCCGAATGACGATTTTTCTAAAGACTTTGTGTTGAGCTTTAGTGAGTGCAGAATTACATTGTGGAAGCTGATTAATGTGCAACTTCAGAGTTTCTTAGAAAAGCACGCAAACAAATATGTCCCGGATGAGTTTGCATTACGCAAAAACAATGTACCAGGGTATTTCCCAGGTGTAATTTTTAAATAAGGATGCATTGGAACACGAAAAACTTCCTGTATCAACATTTTAGAAATTACCTTAAGAAATAGAACCATATTATTTAAAAAGAAAAATATTAAAAACACGTATGTTCAACTCTTATATGGATGTAAATTTACAAGCTAAAGCTATAAAATTCACATTAGAAACTGAAATTGATGGTTTTCTTCCTTTTTTTTATATTTGAAGACAATAATAAATTGGATTTTGATATTTATAGGAAATCTACTCATATCGATAATTACATAAAAAATAAACGTTTTAGCCTTTTTTCACATAAATTTGCTGTTTTTAATAGTTTGATTTATAGATCAATAAATATTCCCCTGAATAAAGAGGAATTTAATAAAGAATATAAACATATTAATACGGCTTTAATTAATGGTTTTAATAAAGACTTTATACCACATAAGATTGAAAAATTTAAATATCAAAAAAACTTTATTTATTTTGTAATTTACGTCCTCCAACGTTGTCATATCGGACGATGAATGGAATGGGTGAAATGATGCTCAGATGAACCCAGGGTCCGTAGAGCTTAGAGTTACCCGACATTCGTCTTTCAAGATAAGGGAAACCCCCGGGGAAAACCTTATCCAGGTAACTCATCCTAACAGAGATTCGAACTCGGGACCTCTTGAACGTGAGGCAGACACGCTACCATCTATGCTACCAAGGTGGGCCAGTATAAAAAAAACTGTTAATGGTATTTCTACTCTTAAAAAATAAAAGACGATTATAATTTTAAAAAGTTTACTTACCGTCCTTGGTTTAATAAACAATTTCAAGGCGTTTTTAAAGAGTTTGGTATAACTTTGGTTCCTAAAAACAAATATAATATTATAAATTTGTTACATTTCTCTAAATAAGATGAAATTCCTAATAATAAAAAATCTGGTATTTATCAATTTGGTTATTTAGATTGTGATCGGGTTTACATTGGTAGGACGAAACGTAATTTGGAAATCAGAACGAAAGAACATTTTCGTAACATTAAGTATAAACAAACTAACAATTCGGCCGTAACAGATCATTTTTGGTCATTTAACCATAATATAAATCCTGAAGATAAATTATTAAAACAAATGTCCCCATAAATTTAATGGTTTGGGAAAAGATATTTATTTTAAAAAATAAACATCGCGGAATGAATTTTGAAATACCAGCAGTTGATTCTGTTCTTAAGTTTATTTCGTTTTCAGATTTTGATAATACTGAAAAAACATAACAACATAGTAACTTCCTTAACGACGAATTTGTTTTCTTCTGTGGTTTTCTTTGACTGAAGACGCAGGCAAGAGTTCGTGAAATCGATTTCAATTGCGAGGGCTGTTCAATAAAGAATGATCAGAATTATTTTACGGTCATACTTTTTCGCACTAAAATTCTATCTTATTATATTCTGTTAGCTTAATATGAAACAAACATGCCGTAGTAGGTTCATTGTTGGTGCTCCTAGTTCCCGCCTGTGAGAACCACGCAAGTTCAGACATGTTTAGTATCGCCTACCGCTGCAATGGAGGTAACATGCAGTTAAAGTTGATGTTAGAGGAAGATCCGGAGTTTCTTTCAAACGTAATCACTGCTGATGAAACTTGGCTACATCATTTTGATCCTGAGAGCAAACAGCAAAGCTCAGTGTGGAAATCTCCTTCATCACCAACTCCCAAGAAAGCGAAAGTGGTTGCTTCTGCTGGAAAAGTTATGGTCATCTCATTCTTTGATATTCATGGAATGGTTTATCAGCATGTTGTACCTGCACACACATCAGTAACTGGACAATACTACAGGAATGTCCTGAAAACATTGCAATTCCATATCAGGTGCAAAAGACCATATTTTCGTGAAACAGGCTGGATGCTGCACAACGATAATGCGCGGCCGCATATTGCCAATGTTGTTGCTGAATATCTTGCAAAAATCAACGTGAAGTGCATCACTCTCCCTATAGTCCGGATTTAGCCCCATGTGACTTTTTTCTATTCTCTAACTTTAAGAAACGCCTTCGTGGGAGGCTTTATCCATCATCAGAAGCAGTGATGAAGGCTGCGGAGGCGATTTTTGAAGGATCTCTCAAAAATGGTTTCCAGCATGTCTTTGAAGCCTGGCAGAAACACTGGGACAAGTGCATCGCATTCAGGGGAGACTATTTTGAGAAGGACCATCAAAATTATGAGGTTGAGCCAAGGTACGTTGTTAAAAAAAGTTGTGATCATTCTTTATTGAAGAGCCCTCGTAGAAAGAAGAATTAACATCATTTTCTTAAGATAAGTGAAGTTTTTGTTACAAATTGTTATATTTGTATAATAAGATAAGATATTCATTTCGTTTATCAAACTTATCAAATGACCCTCATATATACCAGGTGAGTGTTCCCATCCTGCCTATAAATTTGGCTTGGTGGTAGGGAATTTTCATGAAATGAAGAAGTGATAGTCACCATCAACGACTATTTTGTAAACCTTGAAGGAATCTATTTTTCTGACGGGATGAATAAGTTGGAACATTGCTGGAGCAAGTGTATAGTCATCAATGGAGACTATGTCGAGAAATAAGATGAGATATTCACGAAATTATTCTTGGTCTTTTATCAAACTTATCAAATGACCTTCATATATACCAGGTGAGTGTTACCACCCTGCGGATTTGTAACTAGGCAACACTTCATTTTAGAGTGCGAAATGCAGGTGCTCCTCTACAGGTTGAAGGGATACTTTTGAGTGACTGTGCTGACAAGTGTGGCGCTCTAGCTACTTATTATGAGCGCACATTTATGCCGAACACCTGCCTGCATTCTGATATTCCCTCTTCCGTGGACAGAGAACTCCTTGAATACCAGCTTCGTCCTACAGCGCACAACAGAATTTCGTTCACTAACCCACGTGAATTGCCCCGCTTTATCCATCGACTTCCCATTAAAAAATCCCCCGGTCATGACCTAATCTCCAACGTTATGCTGCGAAATTTGACAAAAAAAGGCGCTGGCTTATTTATCATCAATCTTCAATGCTGCCCTACGCATTGGTTATTTTCCACCCACATGGAAACATGCTGAAATTATAGTCTTCCACAAGCCCGACAAGCCTAAAAACCTTCCCTCAAGTAATAGACCAATCAGTTTGCCCTTTCTAAGATTTTTGAAAAGATTATTCATAAACGTCTTTCTCATTGTATGATTCACAATCAAATAATGCCGCCTTTTCAGTTTGGTTTTCGGCCGAAGCATGCTACCACTCATCAATTGCTTAGAATCACGCAATCTATTGTACAAGGTTTCGAAAACAGGCACTACACTGTAACAGCATTCCTAGATATCGCTCAGGCATTCGATAAGGTGTGGCACACTGGGCTACTAATTAAAGTATATCGCATTGGTCTCCCTTATCTTCTACAAATCATTGCTAGTTTTCTCACAGATAGAACTTTTGTGGTGCGCATTGCTGGTTTCACTTCCACTCGACGGCCCATCTTAAGTGTCCCTCAAGGTTCAGTACTAGCACCACTCCTCTTTAATATCTACACTTATGATTTTCCTGCTATAGCTCCAATTTGCACAGCTCTATATGCCGATAATACTGCTCTCTTTTATTCTCACTCCGATATCCGTCATGCTATACATGAACTACAAACTGCCCTGGATTGACCAGCTCACTGGTTCTCTAACTGGCGCATTTCCCTTAACACTAACAGGACAGAGGCTAAGATCTTCTCTTTGCGTCCTTATAGGTATCCTCTTCACTACAGCTGCTTGGGGAGCAACTCTCATGGTTACCAGTGTGCCAGTGAAGTATCTTGGGTGCTACTGGACACTCGACTAACTTGGAACGCCCACATCTGTCGGTCTGTTACACTTGCGTCTGCACTGCTCTCAAAACTGTACCCTCTACTCAACAGGTGCACCTCACTTGGTTATGAATCCTCCCTTCTTCTTTATAAATCTCTAGTCCGTCCCATTTTTACTCCAGTCTGGGGTGGCACCAGCAAGACTAATCTCCGCCGACTGCAGGTATTACAAAACAGGGTGCTGCGTACAGCTACAAATGTTCCATGGTTCATCAAAAACCAACAACTTCATCACGAGTTTGGCCTTCTACCCGTTCACCAGTACATCCGCCGACTGGCACGACCTTTCTTTTACCATCTCCAGGAGATCCCTGGAGCTGTTACGTACAATCTCGGCGCTCGCACTCGCCAACCACCTCGCCTCAAGTGCAGACTGCCACAAGATCTTCTCCTGAGTGACCTCTCTAGTACAGACGACCCAGACGAGTGATACCTATCAAACTTAAAAGTCCTCAATTTGTTTTATAGTGATCCTGTCATATTTAGCTAGAGCAGTAGTTCACGGCTACCTCAGTTGTTATGTGTACTGTTACTGTCTTAATAGCAAACATCTGTAAAGCATATTTGCTGATCGATGGATATAAAATAATATAAAAAAGTGCAGGTGCTTACACTTCATTCACCAGCTCGCTGTTTAGGAACGGCGGTGGTACTCATTAACGTGCTTTAGCAGCTCAATGGTGAGCATACCGGAAGGTCATGGTGAAGGTTATAGTTTAAATTATTTCCCCAAATAAATAGAGCTTTTTATTCGTTCTTTTTTATATTTCGAGAACTTTCTAGCAAAGTATGTGTACTTTCCGTTTGCTCTAGTAAGGGGATGTCTATAAATAATTCCAGTAATTCACGCTGTGGCACAGTGTTTTCGACATTTATCTTTCAGAATAAGGGAAAACTCCGGAAAAGAAAGACATCCAGATAGCACCCTGACCAAGATTCGAGTTCGGGACATCCTGAATGTGAAGCAAACACGCTGATATTACGCTACAAAGGCGGACCTGTACACGTATGAATTATTTACTGAATGATTGCATCAGTAATTACTCGTACATCACGTATATGAAGAGCATCCAGCAAGGTTAGCCCGTCTCCGTAACGTAGATGGTAGCGTGTCTGCCCCATATTCAAGAGGTCCCGAGTTCGAATCTCGGTCAGGGCAGGTTATCTAGTTTAAGGGTTTTTACGGTGTTTTCCCTTACCCTGAAAGACGAGTGTCAGTTAACTTTAAGCTCTATGGATCCTGGTTCATATGAGCATCATTTCACCCATTTCATTTATCGTCCGATGTGACATAACGTTGGAGACCGTAACTTAAAAAAAAAAAAAAGGGGGGGGGAAGAAAGGGAAAAGGAAACCCAAGGTTGCCATGAAATTTCAGAAAGAACTACTTTTTATGTAGGAAATATATATGTTTATTTTTTGTTATCGTATATCAGTACTTTATACAAACACGATAGCATAAGTTGCTGTCTTTAGAATTATATTTATACGTTTACACACAATGTGTTTTATAAAATTACATTCATGCTCAATCTTTCAATTTAGCACACATCTCTCGTTCAACCACACAATCACATTTTTCTTCCGTGCTTTCGCACCAAATAGTCTGCATTAATTGGATATTAATTCTTCAGAATCGAATGCTGAAACCACGGAATTCTTGTCTTGCAAGATATTCCCAATTCTGGAACTCACATCGGTCAATTTTGCATCCTGGACTACCGGTCTTGGACAGCCATTGCACCCTGAAACAAATGTTAATTACAGTCAGCTTTAAACATTTTTATTTAATATCAATTGTAGAAACAAGTAATTTGCTTTTTGAATATTAAACTACTATGTAAAATTTTAATATTTTTCCAGACATTTATAGTTAAGGGGCGGATTCCTGTGTCATTTGTTGGTTCTTAAGTCATATTCTTACTTTTTTCAGATCTTTGGTCATATTTTCATGATGAAGTCATATTTTGATTATATTTTGAAGATTACTATAGTGTACTCAGCAGCCAATTAAAAATAAACTAATCGATTCTTTAGAAAAACTAGTTAAAGATATTGATTCTGCTGGTTTGTCATCCATTAAGATTGTGCAAGATGCATTTTCTTCATCGACATTGGCTGCAAATTTAGCATATATAGAATCGAACTCTGGACGAATATCAGATCCGATTACCCACCTAGAAATTGGAAATTTCACTTAGTGATGCATTAAAAATTGTGGAGGAAATTAATCACCCAGGTGTGGTCTGCCAGACCTCAGAGGTTGGTAGTACTGTTTGTTTCTTTTAAACTTGCTGAGTTAACACAACTAGGCGGACACGTAATCCTTCATTGTTGTCGGCTAGTGCCTGTGTGTTTGTTTCGTTTCAATTGTAGTATTAGGTGCAGCTTTGTGGTTTACAGTTTATTCTGCGTGGTCTGAGAGACCACACCTGGGTATTAGCTATGTCATCGGCGGCCGGTCCTTCCCAAGGGATTAGGTTGAATGATCCCGATTTTGATCGTATAGTATAGACGTACTACCATGTTTTGAAGAGAAACTTCAGAAGAGAAAAGTGTGCTACACATGTCCTTCCAGCAAAAGAAGAAAAATTGCATACATGTGCCGCTCTTGCAGAAACCCTATATGCTTGGAATGTTCTGTAAAAACATGCCAAAATTGTCAGCTTACATGAAGATGTGTCTCTATTTGTATACAGGGTGAGTCACCTAAAACTTGCACCGTAAATATTTCTGAAATGGTATGTGCTATTGATATGCGGTTTTCACGGAATTGAACTATAGGCAGGGGCTCGCATTTTCAAATGATACACAGATTTTTATAATTTTTAGAAAGTGTATTTATGTACAAAAGTTACATTTTTTTAAATGGAACAATGCGTATTGACATTAAGAAAATAAAAGTAGAATAAATTATAATGTCAATGGTGTTTTTTGCACGATTCTAATGTAAGTAGTTTACGAGAAATCGTCATTTGTACAAAACGGGACAATGGCTAGGACAAACTAAAGAAAAACAAGTGAATGAAGAAAAATGAGGATTCTGACAAGTAAACAAAACTGTACCCTCAAAGCCTGTGTTCAAAATGAGCACCACCAGCTTCAATACAAGCTTCCAGTCTAGTATGTAAAGATTGCTGTACACGTTCTAGCATTTCAGTGGAAATTTCAGCGCAGGCAGCAGTAATACGCCGTTTCATATCTTCTGGTGTAGTTGGTATGTCCTTGTAGACAGTGTCTTTCAGCTTCCCCTACAGAAAAAAATCTAAAGGAGTCAAATCTGGTGAACGGGCCGGCCAAGGTGCAGGTCCCCTTCGTCCAATCCACCGATTTTGAAACAATCCTTGAAGATAAGCTGTAGTAATTCGTGCACTATGGGCCGGACAGCCATCATGTTGATACCACAGATTCCTCCTAGTCTGAAGGGGAACGTCTTCTAACATCTGTGGAAGATCGTCTGTTAGGAGGTTGAGATACTTCTGTGAATTCAGTGTTCCTTCTATGAAAAAAGGGCCAATGATGTGATGGTTCACTATTCCACACCACACGTTCACACTCCATGGATGCTGACGTTCTACCTGACGCAGCCAACGAGGATTGTCAACAGACCAATAGTGCATATTTTTTTAGATTTACTTGGCCATGATTAGTAAATGTTGCTTCATCAGTGAACAAGATACATGACAAATTTGGAGTATCATGTCTCAATGCCCATGTACAAAAGTTCACACGATTCTCAAAATCATTGCCATGCAGCACTTGATGGAGAGAAATGTGATACGGATGGAACTTATGACGATGGAGGATGCGGATTACACTTCTTTGACTGATGCCGCTTCCTCGTGCGATTGCACGAGAACTAATGTGGGGATCTACTGCAACAGCAGCTAGAACATTAATTTCTCCTTGCTCTCCAGTTGCTCGTTTGTTTCTGGTGCGTTTTCTAGACGTTATACTACCACTTTCACGTAATTGGTTGAAGAGGTTCACAAATAATTGACGAGATGGTTGACGTCTATTCGGATATGTTTCCAAGTACACTGTACAAGAAAGAGCTGCATTCTTTCTACATTCACCATAAACTATGAGCATATCTGCTTTTTCTGCATTGGTAAATACCATCTTCCAAGCACGTCCTACTGCTTCAACTATCACAAAATAACTGCCAGTGTAGACAAAACACATTGTAAACAAACATAACAACATTCTAGCCTAGCAACTAAGCAATTGAATGGAACAAACAACTGTCGGTGCGTTCAATTTTCAAATGACGATTTCTCGTAAACTACTTACATTAGAATCGTGCAAAAAACACCATTGACATTATAATTTATTCTACTTTTATTTTCTTAATGTCAATACGCATTGTTCCATTTAAAAAATGTAACTTATGTACATAAATACACTTTCTAAAAATTATAAAAATCTGTGTATCATATGAAAATGCGAGCCCCTGCCTATAGTTCAATTCCGTGAAAACCGCATATCAATAGCACATACCATTTCAGAAATATTTACGGTGCAAGTTTTAGGTGACTCACCCTGTATGTTTGATAAGCCTTTCAGAGAAGGCTTGTAAATATGTTTAATCGAGGTATGTAATAAACAAAACCTATTGAATTTATATCCTCAAAATGTTGTTTGTAGTTTTATTGAATAAACATACTTATTCTGAAAATCTTACTTGAATTATATACATGTGTTCCTAAACTAACAATTTCTATAAATAAATCATAAACAACCGGGCAAAAGCCATAACATGTTGGATATTTTACACGTATGAAACAAATTCATAGTTTTTATCACTTATGAGTATTAATATTTTTAGTTATTCAGTTAATTTATTTATGAAGTTTCAATGGTGTGATTCGTGTTGTATGCATTTAAAAGTATTAACTAAAAACATGCTTAAACCTTCCATGGCAATTATTTTATTTTTGTGTAATAATTTTTATTCCAATCTCCCAGACCACACCTGGGTAGTTATGTGAGTAATATTATACCTGGGTGATTAAGGGTTAATTAGAGCGAACAAATGGTAAAGTGGGTGAATACACTGATGCAAAATTGTTGGTGTCTAATACAGGTTATACTACCCTTTCTAGGATCAGTAACATTCTTTGTGGGCTTGAAGCAAAGTTTGAAGATTCTGAGCTGGCATTTTCCCTAAATGAATTTACTTTAAGTATGCTCCTATAACCTCGTGTGAAAACCATACATTGTCATTTAATGTAACTTTGCTGCTAATGAAAACTAACCCCCAGGTATGAGTATTTTATTTCTCTTAATTATTCTTTTCTTAAGTTCCAGTAATTACTCTTCTCTAATTTAGGACTTTTTAAACTTACAGTTTTATAAAGTTCTGAATTAAGAAGTAGAGAACATTTTTTCTGCAGAAACGATTAAAAAGTTTATGCATGTACAATTATTAATTGTTGATTGAAGTTTAATGTCAATTAGTATATGATTAATAAATTCATTAGGTTATGAAGTCGTATTTTTGTCTTTTTATGTCATATTTAAGCTATTTTGGATCATGAATATGAGTGAAGGACGTAACGATAATACTAGATATCTCATATGTGACAAATCGCTCTCTCACTACAAAATAGAAAAGAAAAGAAAAAAAAGATTTTACATACATTTCGAAAATGTACGTGTTAAAGAGATCGATGTGTTTTGTCTACAACAACTTTGTCTGTCTTACAGTTTTACATTTATGCAAACGCTATTCCAATGAAGAGGTCATTTATTTTATTAGTAAAAAAGAAATCTGTTTTGAAGTTGCATTTTAATCAAAACCGCTGGAGCAACTTCTGAAATGAAATGTTGAGTGATTAACGCCCGTTTTTACTACATGCGACACCGCAGGTGGTGACACTGATGATACATGAGTTGAAGATGGAGCACTGGTGAATGAGATGGCGGGGTAAACCGGAGAACACGTAGAAAACCCGCCCAGCACCGTGTTATCCACCACAAATATCACTTTGCGGTCGCCTGGGATCGAACCCGGGCCGCCTTGTTAATCAAAACCGCTGGAGAAACTTCTGAAATGAAATGTTTAGTGTTTAACGCCCGTTTTTACGACATGCGGCACCGCAGGTGGTGACACTGATGATACATGAGTTGAATATGGAGCACTGGGCAATGAGATGGCGGGGAAAACCGGAGAACACGTAGAAAACCCGCCCAGCGCCGTGTTATCCATCACAAATCTCACTTTGCGGTCGCCTGGGATCGAACCCGGGCCGCCTTGGTGAGAGCCGAGCGGTCTAACCACTCAGCCACGGCGCGGCCGTGCAACTTCTGAGAAAGTCAAAATGTTTTTCATGTAAAGTATATAACGGAATGGATAATTTGCTTGAAAATCTTCGTGTCGCAACTTTAAAAGATGGAGAACTTGAATAATAAATTTAGTGCATCACCAATTTTGCGTTTTTTGAGTTATGCTGTTCACAGATAGATATACACAAAATAACCATTTTTAATCTCCTTTTTTTTCTTTTGGAAGAGGGCGTTGGAGCTGCCTCGAATTATGTTATCTCCAGTGAAATTTCGACATCGAATTTTTAGGTGGAATACAATACTTCTTACTGTACCATACGCAATATAGCTCTTATTACATTTATAATTAGCAATGATCAGAATAAATTATATTCCATTTACATCTAACATAACCAAATTTACGTAGTTTTCAGTTTTATACTAATACAAAGCTTTACTTCTGGATGTCACAGCCAGCCTCAATAACTGCAAATTCAAAAGGTTTGAGTCCTATTTCAATATATGTCTAAGACCAGGCTGATAAATAGCTGGTAGAAATGGTTTAAGATATAATATGTATTTTTAAAATTAATACAGTTATCTGCTATCGTCTGAGTATGCCCTTTACCATAAGGAGTCTTGCTGAGGTACTATTATAGCAATTCTCTGGCAGTACTTGAGGAAATGAAAGGTTATCGCAGACGAAAGACCATCACGTTATCACCAGAAAATGTCGATATCTGTTTCCAGATTGAGCAACAGTTCATTCCTTTAAGTTCTTAGATATTTTTCATTTAGAATGACTTCTAAACCTGACATATTTCCGTCTAGTTTATGTATGATCTTGGGCTGTGATTCTCAACATGGCGCTGTTGGGTGGGGTGTTCCATTCTATACTGTTAGCGAATATAGTACTTAGAAAAGATTTCATGACTAAACATTTGTAAGAGATCATGAGAATTGCAGATGAGAATATAATTATAGAACATATAGTACCGACGAAGAAGGTTTTATTCACTAAAGGGGTTGATGAAAGTTACAGTTATGCCATGAGATTGGGATTTCATTACGGAGGCCACCATGCTGGGCCCATTGTGGGGGCATCCCCGGGAGGAAGGATGAGGCGACCCAAGAAGCCACGACAGTACAGAGGTCAGGGTCAGGCACGTATTTAGAAGTCAGTTTCCGGGGGGGGGGGTCCAAAATATCTACGTTGAATTCTTTGCTTTTAATAAATTAATAAGGGATGCGTTCTTATCATGTTAGTAAAAAATAAAAACACATGTAATATATTATATTCACATGACTTTCTCCACCCAAACTTCTACAAATTGTTCTTAGAAAAGTTTGCTTTTGTCTTGTTTCTTTGGATAAAGTCTGTAGAAAGGCGTTGCACATTGCACATTGTTTGTTCTTATACCTGGGATAAAGTAATATAAGCAGTAACCAGATATTTAAAAACCAAACCACTGATTGATGCATTTGAAATATTAGTTCTCCTTGAATGAAAAAGGGAATAGGAACTTAGAAGTTAAAAAATTACGTACCTTTAAGTAAGTATCTGGGAATTCTTATCAACATTATTTGTGTATTTTAATGAGTTCTACACCTGCTGTGCAGCAACTTTTCATTTATCTCTTAAATAACTTCATGTTTGCCTGACAATGAATAGAGACGTTAAGATGAGAAGCTTCAATAAACTTTTTCGATTTATTTTAAACCAAGTTTTATTTCAAATATTTATTAAAAGTTAGAAATGATAATTCATTTGGGAGGGTCCGGACCCTCTGGACCCCCCACCCTTAAATACGTCCCTGGCTCTACCCACTGTATAACCGACGATCAGTGATTCTCTGCCTACAAAACTGCTCCTGT
The DNA here is from genome assembly GCA_030765055.1 of Mantis religiosa. Classification (NCBI taxonomy): domain Eukaryota; kingdom Metazoa; phylum Arthropoda; class Insecta; order Mantodea; family Mantidae; genus Mantis; species Mantis religiosa. The sequence goes on from CM060954.1 coordinate 43,743,501, forward strand.
ATAAGCAGGTACTCCGGCCAGCCGTCTATACGCCAGGGAAATATGGGGAGTAGCAGCCAAGTCTCACCTACACCGCCTTGAAATTCTACAATCCCGATTCCTCCACGTTGCCAAAGACTCCCCTTGGTATATCCCCAATCTATTTATCCGAAGTGACCTACGTATTCCCACAATAACAGACTATATCCATACCCTTTCACGTTCCTTCTATCAAAACCTCTCCCATAACTTCAACTCCCTCATCCGAGGTCTAGGTGAGTACGACATCGATCCTGGAGAGCGCTACAAACGCCCAAGGCTGCTTCTAGGCACATAAAATAATACTGTGACTTTGTGGGTTCGTGAAATGAAAAGTCCAATTGCACCACTCAAAAATTTTCTTTATTTCCACCGACTTACAGTTAAACACTTGCCAATTACACAGGATTACGTAATGCACACAATTACGATTCACCAGTTCGTCCGTTACAATTCCACTGTACGCTCACAATTACGTAAATTCTTCCGTTGCACAGTCTTCTCGTTCACTAACACGGCGCTACTTCGCTGCTTGCCAAACACTAACTAATTGCCATGCCATGTGATGCTGACTGGCTGTATAAAGCCAGAATTTTTTTGCTTCGTGCCCACCCGTTAAGGGTTTTACCGCAGGTAAGGTAAATATCGGGATATTGCAACACCTTGTACCCTGGTGTTTTATTTATGTAAATTTTTGGGTATATAATTTTGATGCCAAGCAGCTTGGAAGGATTAAGTGGAGCTCAGCTTTAGCTGCTGTTCGGATTAGTTCCTAGGTTATCTCGGATGCCCGCAAGCCATGCGGGGTAACCGGTGCTGACTAGAGCGACGTCTAGTGGGGTCACAATCTCCCAGGGATCTAACAAGGGCGCTTCTGTGGTTGGGTAAACTTGCGTACAATTTTGATGCCCGGCGCCTGATTTCATCCTCCACGTACGGAAGACTCGAGGCCTCGTGAAGCAACCTAGTAGGAAAATAAGGTCCCACAGAATATATAGACCTGAGTCCTCTATTCTGTGCACGTTGGAGCCATGCTAGCACGCTCTCTGCGGCCATGCCCCAGATCTCGCAGGCATAAAGCATAACCGGGACTACCAGCGCTCGGAAAAGGTATAACTTCATGCCAGCTGGCATCGAGGTTGACCCCAGCATTGGATACAGGGAAGCAATTGCTCCCTGTACCTTGGCCGCTCGGTCCCTGATGTGTTGGCGAAAAGTTAGACCCTTGTCCAAGTTAACACCTAGGTACTGGACAGAGTTGGTCCACTCTATCCTTCGACCTCGGTAGCTGAAATTGGGGCAGTCTGCGGGGGTGTGGCGCTTTGTAAAAAGTATGGCGTGGCATTTGTCCGGATTAACGGACATCCGCCAACGCCTACACCACTGCTGTGTGAGACGGAGATGTCTTTGTAAGGGGTTGAAGGCTCTGAGGATGTGTTTGTCTTTGCAGAACAGAAGCACGTCGTCAGCGTATTGTGCCATTTCGACTCATGGTTCTGTTGGGAAGTCTGCCATAAAGACGTTGAATAGGGTGGGGACTAACTAATTCACTCGCTGCAGCCCTTTTTATAGGAATATCGCCGTCTTCTCGAAGTTTCTAGTTTCCGTGAATCCACACGAAGGTTCCAGATGGCAGTGGAAGGGGGGAAAGAGGCGGCCAGCGACAAGTGACATTTCCCTAGTCATCCCCTCAGTTAGTGACAGAGATTGATGGGAGGGCGTGACTCGGCTGCCTCTGGTCCCTTCTCAGCTTTCGTTCGTCTGGCGTTCCGATAATTGGGTGACAATACATCATATGGCTTATATATATGTATGTATATAACTTCAACCTCATCTTCTGCCGCATATTATCCTTCCTTACAAAACACTCCACTGCCAGTAGAGAGCCTAACCTGATCTGGCTCGAGACCCAAGGCCTGACATTCAGATCTTCAATGTCCAGTCGTGTGTGTGTGTGTGTGTGTCTGTGTGTGTCTGTGTGTGTATGTGTCCATTTTGACTCATATATTTCCCCGGTAGAGCACTAGGGTCTCTCGTATTCGAGATAAACTGTTTGTGGCGACTTACTATCGTAAGTTCTTCATCATTTAACTCTTATTAATTAATTTTTTATTTAATTGATGGAAATTATTCATTTCTTCACACTAGCCGTATATGGGCTAAGGTATTGATAGATAGAGTCAACAGTCATTTACCTCACACTATATAACAACACTGTAATTTTTTTGTTATGATGTGCATTATCACATTGTAAAAAATCCTTCTACCCATTCTCCACTTGAAATGATGAACACTTATTGCAGAACACTTTTACTCTTGCATGTTCTTTGCAGATAAATTTGTGACACTCATCACATTGTTTCTTCACTTTCTTGTCCTTTGACCTTGGACAGGAATCACATCATTTTCGTTTCAGATTTGGAACATCTGTATCTTGGTCTTGTTGATTGCCATTTAGAAGATCCTTGAAACCAGCTTGAGTTATTGCTGAACGAATACGCTGTGTTCTGCACTGGGGGGAAAGAATTCATCTCTTAATTTGAGGTCTGACTGTCTCTTTTCCCAGTTCTCACAAGAATTCTCTTCTAGCGTTTTTACCTCTCTTATGATGTAAAAATTTGAAGTACAGGACGTAAGCACTGAGGCATGCTAAGTCAAATATATATAAAAAATAGAGCAAGTGGCCACCTTCCTGTTCCACGTTTCACTGAATAACGCCTAATCCTTGTTTCACATAACCTTGCCCCGTATCTCTTAACGGTCACGTAACCTTATCACCTCTCATTGGCTGCTGTTGTAGTATAGACTGTTGTGCGGTAAAAATTAGTTCGTTATTTAACATGGTGACATATCTTTATATGTTGGAAGAGAATTGTCAAATTTATATTTTCGTAACTGTTTGAATTAAAAATATTACGCAACAGAGTTGATTTATCTGGAATGCATGTTAATTCTTAAACGAAGTAAAGAGGAGGCACCTTTGCTCTCAAGTACATGGCACGATAGCACGTGATTTAGCGGTAGTGATGACATATTTGTTTATATGACTTTTATCACTGACCTTGTTTTAAACTGGATTAGTCATACATCGCCATTCGAAGGTGTGCTGTGCCGAGTGCGAGAGCCAAATTATTTTATTGATCGTTTATTGCACATGTACTTATTATATTGTGACTTTGTGGGTTCGTGAAATGAAAAGTCCAGCTTCACCACTCAAAAATGTTCTTTATTTCCACCGACTTACAGTTAAACTCTTGCCAATTACACAGAATTTCGTGCTGCACACAATTACAATTCACCAGTTCGTCCGTTACAATTTCACTTGGCCTCGCGGTTACGTAAGCTCCGGTACACATTCACAGTTACGTACAGTCTTCCGTTGCACAATCTTCTCGTACATTAACACGTCACTGACTAACTCTTACACCAAGAACTGCGACTGTCTCCTCACTCACTAACTGACCAACTCTCTCTGTCCGTCTGTAACCCTCTTTATATAGGAATATCGCCGGTTTCTAGTGACCAGGGGAATGTTCCAGATTCCGTAATTTCGAGAAACAGGTGTAGAGAAACAGACGACACAGTCATGTTTTTCCCCTGACCACAGCCTGTCACCACTATAGGACAAACGAGGCGAGGGCGTGGCTAACCGAACCTTCCCTGTCTCCCGCTCTCAGCTGCTTCACAGGGTGTTCCAGCGCTCGCGTTACAATATGTATAATGGTAGAGTCTACCGTCAGTTTTTCGCTGAAGCATCACAAGGTAAAAACTTAACAAAGCGGCGAAAAAAAGAATTGTGATACATGTGTTTAATGCACTCACAGAGAAGAATCCGTCTTTGTCATTGAGAGAAGTCAAACAGCTGTGGCCTGAAGTTGCAGATGTGAGTGTTAGGTCCGTAGGAACATCGCGACGTGAAATTGAGACAACAGGAAAACTTACCACTCCAGGGGCGATATTGCTGTGTGGCGAAGACGTTATTTAAGAATAATCAGACTGTACCGAGATACAAGTCGCAAAATATACTACCTTGACGAGTCTTGGGTGAATGAAGGACACACGACAAGTATGGGGTGAAGATTTTTAAGACTGAAGGACAAGCATTTTTGCAAGGTATGTGTGCTGGTTTAAAAAATCCCAGTAGATAAGGCTGAAGGCCTTTCATTATAAACTTGTTCCAGTTTCATTGCTCATTCATTCAGTTTCAACTTTCTTAGTTTCATTATAAACTTCATTACTTTTGCATGCCTTCATATTCTTATTTGTATGATTTTATCTATCTTCCTGGCAATTATTATGACGTTTACTGCAGGTTTAAATGTGACGGGAAGACACCGCCTGTGGCCTATGGCGCGAAAGCATTAGTCAATCAGGATGAGGGGGAAGGTAGTTGCACGCGGAGTGATACATGTCAGCGGGGCAACGTTATATGAAACAGAGATTAGCCATCTTATCAACAGTATCAGCATCTGACTTTGTTGAGTTGTACAACATTATCACTTCAGGATTTTTATTCTTTTCACGTCTAACATCCACAAAACGCAATTGCTAACTGTGTTTATATTTTATGATAATTTGTTACAACAGCGCATGCGTAGGTATTGTCTACGGATTTGTAACAGTAGTGGACATACAAATGAAGGTTCAGAAGGTGCGTTGTTGCCCAGTCTTAATTATTGTAGTAAATTTGTAATATAACATGAAGGACCACATATTGTATACCTGGAGTAATTTCTGACTCTGTTAACACAAAATGTAAAATTCTGTGCTACCGACCGTCATATTACCATAAATATTTTGACCATTTATAATAAAAAGTACACAAAAATTATATCTTGAAGATGATAAGTCTATGTTCACATTAAAACAGTTTCTACGTAGTTAAAGCAGCCTTGGGGTCCATAAAGCTCCAGACACCAGGCAAGGGTTAAGGGAAAACCGGCAACGTTTATCATATCGGACGATGAATGAAACGATGTTGAAATGAGACCAGGGTACATAGAACTTAAAGTTACCAGACATTTATCTTTCAGGATAAGGGAAAACTGCCAACGTTAAGACATACCGAACGATGAATCAAACGATGTTGAAATGAGTACAGGGTACATAGAGCTTATAGGTACCAGACATTTATCTTTCAGGATAAGGGAAAACTGCCAACGTTAACTCATATCGAACGATGAATGAAACGATGTTGAAATGTGTCCAGGGTACATAGAACTTAGATTTGTCAGATATTCATCTTTCAGGATAAGAGAAACCCGCCAACGCTAAGTCCTATCGAACGATGAATGAAACGATGTTGGAATGAATCCAGGGTACATAGAGCTTAGAGTTACGGGACATTTATCTTTCACGATAAGGGAAAACCGCCAACGTTAAGTCGTATCGGACGGCGAATGAAACGATGTTGAAATGAGACCAAGTTACATAGAGTTTAGAGTTACCGGACATTCATCTTTTAGGATAAGAGGAAACTTGCAACGTTGAGTCATATCGAACGATGAATGAAACGATATTGAAATGAGACCAGGGTACATAGAACTTAGAGTTACCGGACATTCTTCTTTCAGGATAAGCGAAGACCACCGTTGTGTCATATCGAAATATAATGAAATGTTTCTCAAATGAGTACAGAGTACATAGAGCTCAGAGTTACCAGAAATTCATTTTCAGGATGGGGGAAAACCTCCAACGTTGAGTCATATCGAACGATGAATGAAACGATGTTGAAATGAGACCAGGGTACATAGAACTTAGAGTTACCGGACATTCTTCTTTCAGGATAAGCGAAGACCACCGTTGTGTCATATCGAAATATAATGAAATGTTTCTCAAATGAGTACAGAGTACATAGAGCTCAGAGTTACCAGAAATTCATTTTCAGGATGGGGGAAAACCTCCAACGTTGAGTCATATCGAACGATGAATGAAACGATGTTGAAATGAGACCAGGGTACATAGAACTTAGAGTTACCGGACATTCTTCTTTCAGGATAAGCGAAGACCACCGTTGTGTCATATCGAAATATAATGAAATGTTTCTCAAATGAGTACAGAGTACATAGAGCTCAGAGTTACCAGAAATTCATTTTCAGGATGGGGGAAAACCTCCAACGTTGAGTCATATCGAACGATGAATGAAACGATGTTGAAATGAGTCCAGGGCACATAGAGCTTAATATTACCAGACATTCATCTTTCAGGATAAGGGAAAATCGCCAACGTTAAGTCATATCGGACGATGAATAAAGTGAAGCTCAAATGCGTACAAGGTACATAGAGTTTTCAGTTACCAGACATTTATCTTTCAGGATAAGGTAAAAAATATGATTATAATGATGATACTGATAATGATAACCTTGCACAAATAATATTTATTATACAAGCAAATATGCTTTCATGATTTGTGTCTATTGAAAGGATGGTAATCTTGAATGTTCTATGTTTCGGCTGAATTTGATGTAATTTGGAAAATAAAAGTCCTATTATGAAGCCGAAACAAAGATTGCACTATTTTTTTCAGTATTTGTTATGAATAACGTAATTCGATTGTGTACAATGATATATGTTCGATGTTTTTCTTTAACTTATGCGTTCTAGCATTTTAATCGGACAGTATGTTAATAATTGTGAAGACATCAAATCAGTTCTAGATCAAGGGAAGCCTTCACGAGAAGTTAGGTTATGTTTGTATATAAGTTTAAGTTAATTAGCAATCAGAGGTTACACCAGCGAGCTTACGTTTCTTAAATTTAGGACTCGCACAAGCGTGTGTTTCAAGCCATTCAACAATACATTATTTATAATGCATTATTTCATTCATATTCTGATATGACAGCGTTGGAGATTCCCCCTTATCCCAAAAGATGAATGTAGGTAACTGTAAGCTCTATGTACTCTGTACACATTTTAACAGTATGTCACTCATTGTCCAATGAGACTTAACGTTGGAGGTTCTCCCTTATCCCAAAAGATGAATGTAGGTAACTCTAAGCTCTATATACCCTGTACTCATTTGAACATCATTTCATCCATGGTTGATAAGACTTGAAACAGTTGTCATAGTTTAGGTACACAGGAAGAAGTACCGTTAGGCGTAAGGTTAATTCATGGTGAAACTGAACTAAACAAAGGCAGGCAAGGAATGGTTGGTCATTTCCCCAAGAGGGAAGGGGTAGTGCTAACAGGAATACCAGGAGATGTGTCATTGCTCTACCTGGACATCCACGGAAGCAGTGGTATTAGGAAGGTGATGTAAAACTAAGTGACGTGTGTGTAGACAAACGCGTGTGTGTTTGAAAGTCCAAAAAAGAAGAGAAAGCAGTATCGAATAAAGGAGAGGGAAAACGAAGCAGTTAGGCGTTTACCACTCTTTAGGTAAGAAATCCATGCAAAGGTTCTGAGCTAGTTACGAACCGATAAAGTCCGTGAAGCTAAGTCCACGCTTGCTCCCTTCCAACCACCCATACCATCTCAGGCGTAACTATGGAGGCTTTCTCTTATCCAGAAAGATGGAGGTCTAGGAATTTTAAGCTCTATGTACCCTAGACTCATCTGAACATCATTTTATTCATCGTCCAATATGACTTAACTTTGGAAGTCTTCCCTTATCCTGAAACATGAATGTCAGGTAACTCTAAGCTCTATGGCCCCTGGGCTGTTTCTAAATGATTTCATTCATCGTTCGATATGACTTAACTTTGGTGGTTTATCCTTATCCTGAAAGATGAATGTCTGGTAATTCTGTGGACCTTGGACTGATTTGAACATAATTTCATTCATCGTCTGAAATGACAACGTTGGAGGTATTCCCCTAACCTGAAAGATGAATAACTGGTAACTGTAAGCTCTGTGTACATTGGACTCTTTTCAACATCATTTCATTCATCGTCCGAAAGGAAAACGTTGGGGGTTTTGCGTTATCCTGAAAGATGAATGTCTGGTAACTGTAAACTCTGTGTACCCTGGACTCTTTCGAACATCATTTCATTCATCGTCCGATATGACTTAATGTTAGAGGTTTTGCCTTATCCTGAAAGATGAATGTCTGGTAACTGTAAGCACTATGGCCCCTGGGCTGTTTGTAAATCATTTCATTCATCGTTCGATATGACTTAACGTTGGAAATGAAATGTGTAGTGTTTAACGCCCGCTTTTACTACATACGGCACCGCAAACGGTGACACCGATGATACATGAGATGAAGTGGAGCATCGGTGGAATGAGATGGCGGGGAAAAACCGGCGGTCCCGGAGAAAACCCGCCCCAGCGCGGTGTTGTCCACCACAAATCTCACTTTGCGGTCTCCTGGAATCGAACCCAGGCCGCGTTGGTGAGAGCCAAGCGGTCTAACCACTGAGCCACGGGTTAACGTTGGAGGTTTATCCTTATCCTGAAAGATGAATGTCTGGTAAGTCCAAGATCTATATACCCTGGACTCATTTGAACATCATTTCATTCATCGTCCGATATGACTTAACGTTGGAGGTTTATCCTTATCCTGAAAGATGAATGTCTGGTAATTCTAAGCTCTATGGATCTTGCACTGATTTGAACATCATTTCATTCATCGTCCGATATGACTTAACGTTGGAGGTTTATCCTTATCCTGAAAGATGAATATCTGATAACTCTAAGCTCTGTGAACTCTGGACTTTCTAAGCTCTATGGACCCTGAACTTACTTTAACATCATTTCATTCATCGTCCAATATGACAACGTTGGAGGTTTTTCCTTATCTTGAAAAATGAATGGTAACTTTAAGCGTTATATACCCTGGACTCATTTGAACATCATTTCATTCATCGTCCAGTATGACAACGTTGGAGCTTTTTCCTTATCCTGAAAAATGAATGTCTGGTAACTGTAAGTTCTATGTACCCCGGACTCTTTTCAACATCATTTCATTCATCGTCCTATATGACTTAACGTTGGAGGTTTTCCCTTATCCTGAAAGATCAATGTCTGTTATCTGTAAGCTCTAAGTACCCTGGACTCATTTGAACATCATTTCATTCATCGTCCGATATAACTTATCGTTTAAGATTTTCTCTTATCTCCTACGTATTCTCACAATAACAGACTACATCCACAACCTTTCACGTTCCTTTTATCAAAACCTCTCTCACAACTTCTACTTCCTCATCCGCGGTCTAGGTGAGTACGACATCGATCCTGGAGAGCGTTACAAACGCCCGAGGCTGCTCCTAGGCACATAAAATAACACATCAGATGGATTATATATAACTTCAACCTCATCTTCTGCCGCATATTATCCTTCCTTACAAAACACTCCACTGCCTTTAGAGGGCCTAGCCCTGATCTGGCTTGAGACCGAAGGTCTGACATTCAGATCCTCATTGTCCAGTCGTGTGTGTGTGTGTGTGTGTGTGTGTGTGTGTGTGTGTGTGTGTGTGTGTGTGTGTGTGTGTGTGTGTGTGTGTGGTGTGTGTGTGTGTGTGTGTGCGACGCCTTTGAAATCCGTAATACATTCATTTGTCGGAAAAATGATTGCTCACTTTTTGTGTAGATGTCACCTTCCTACTACATACTGTTTTACAAATACACAAACTAAATGCTGCCAACATAGGAATAAGGAAAGGCTTCAAAAATTGAATCACAATATTTTATTCTCTGAATTCTCTATTTAATCTCTGATGTAACAATCACAACAATCTTTTGTCATCACATAAACAACTAAGTATATTACGAATCATAAAATAACGTATTGATTATTTGTGACAGTACAGGGAGTTGTGCATATGTACTAAATAGTAAAGCAATTTTTTTGAGATTTTAATACCTGGAAGTGTTACCTAATTAACATGAGTTTAAAAGGCCGAAATCTCACTTACCAGGAAGCTAAACATATTATCCAAAATGGTGAAGTTACCATCATAGATGTTAGAGGTCGAACTGAAATAACATCAGAAGGATGTATTCCAGGAAGTGTAAATGTTCCTCTAACTCAACTTTACAAAGACTTCCCGACGCAGAGTTCAAAACACGATATGGAGTTCAATCGCCAGACAAAACGGCCAACATCATGTTCATCTGTAGTTCTGGTGGACGGAGTAAACGAGCCATGGAAATGGCGTTCAAATTTGGTTTTGAAAACCCCTGCAATTATATGGGTGGATTTCGAGACTGGAAGAGACATCAAGACACATAAAGGGCTTGGTTTGCTTGGATGAATATATGGATGTTCATTACCTTATTAGCGGCTTATCTCGTGGTTTAATAGTTTGTGGTTATAACAGTTGCTCAATCGACTTCAATAACTTTGTAAACATATAACCGTTATTACAAAAAAATTGGAAAATTAAAGGTCTTCAGATATCACAAAGAACAAAATGAAAACGCTGATGTATATCTGTAAAGAAATCTTCACAAGTCCATTGCAGTTCACCATCGAAGAAAATGCAGTTTTGACTTCCATGTTATTACATCCAGGCTGCTATTTATGTAGATTACACACATTAATGCAGTCCATTGCAGTTACCCATCGATGAAAATGCAGTTTTGTAGACATATGAAGTGCAGAAGAGAAGAAGTGGAATGTTGTAATGAGTTCGTTACCCATTATCTTCATCTTTGAAAGTCATCCTTGAATTGGTTTTGAAAGTCGCTCAGTTAATTTATTTTGCAACTTTGCAACTAAGGCTGACAGTGTTCTGTTAAATAGTTCATCTGTGGATGAAAGCCCCAAACTATTACATGAGGCGATGTGGTTAATTTATGAGTTCACAAACATTCATTCACAAACGTTATGTTTACAGGTTATGGAAATGTATGTGTGAAACACTGCTATCAAAGCTTGATACACTTAGAAATATCACTTGTCTAGTAATCTAAGTATGTAATGCATTGCATTTTATGTTTCTGAAACAATATTGTTATTTCATTTTCTTACAAGAAGTGAAAATAAACGCTTAGCCATCCAGTGGTGAAGTTTAACACAATCGGAACAAATACATGTGCCAGTAGATGTGCTGCCATCTGGTGATAGATTTTATGTAATAAGCTGCATTCGCACTTTTAGTTATGAGCAACCAGAAGGATATCCTCTATGCAAAACCATACATATAAATATAAATCATTTATTTTAATAATGATTGTGTGTACCATTTACTTAAATAAAGTGAAGTTATTAATTCTCAGTCCTATGATTTAACTGGTTGAAGAACAAAATGTTCTGGGTTTCTGCCATCAAAGTACTTAGATACGTAAAATTGAAGCTATTAACAGTGAAGCAAACAAATATATACAAATATAATTAAAGCTTCATTTATAAGCAGGCACGTATTTAGAAGTCAATTTCCGGGGGGGGGGGCTCCAAATAAATAATGTAATAAATACTTAATCAGGGATGTGTTTTTTATGTTAGTAAAAATAAAACCACATGTAATATATTATATTCACATGACTTTCTCCACCCAAGCTTCTACAAATTGTTTTTAGAAAAGATTGTTTTTGTCTTGTTTCTTTGAATAAAGTCTGTAGAAAGGCTTTGCACATTGCACATTTTTTGTTCTTATACCTGGGATAAAGTGATATAAGCAGCAATCAGATATTTAAAAAGTGAACCACTGATTGATGCTTTTGAAGTATTAGTTCTCCTTGAATGAAAAAGGGAAAATGAACTTAGAAGTTAAAACTTACATACCTTTAAGTAAGTATCTGGGAATTCTAATCAACAAATTATATCGGAATTGGTTAACTTTGCAATACATTATTGTAATTGACATTATTTGTGTATTTTAACGAGTTCTACAGCTGCTGTGCTTCATTTATCTCTTAAATAACTTCATGTTTGCCTGACAGTGAATAGAGACGCTAAGATGAGAAGCTTGAATAGACTTTTTCAATTTATTTTAAACTAAGTTCTATTTCAACTATTTATTAAAAGTTTGAAATGATAATTCATTTGGGGGGGGGGGGTCCGGACCCCCTGGACCCTCCCCTAAAATACGTCCCTGGTCAGGGTCTCTACAGTTTACTTGAATAGAGACCTCCCTCGACAGGCCAGGACATAGAACCCGCTCTCCTGCTGCGGGACGGCAACGAGCCCAGCAGCCGAGCCCTAATGGTCTCAGGCAGGCGATCCGAGCGTCAAAGATCCCTGGCTGGCGGTCCCGAAATGGTCCCAGCAGAGAAGCTGAGGCCGGCAACCGACCTACCGGAAGAGGAAGTAGTTTACCTCAGAGCATATCATCCTGCCATGCACCGCCCTGACACCCGCTGACACTTCTACCCTGAAACAGACCACCAGATGAGAGATGATATGAAATGACAATGGAGATGAAATTGGGACAGGAAATTCGGGGGATGTAATTAACCTACCCAGCATTCGCCTAATCTCTGTTTCATATAAGCTTGCCCCGCTGACATGTATCACTCCGCGTGCAACTACCTCCCCCCTCATCCTAATTGGCTAATACTTTCGCGCCATATGCCATAGGCGATGCCTTCCCGTCACATTGAAACCTGCAGTAAACGTCATAATAATTGCCAGGAAGATATATAAAATCATACAAATAAGAATATGAAGGCATGCAAAAATACAAGTTTGTAATAAAACTGAGCAAGTTGAAACTAAATAAATGAGCAATGAAACTGAAACAAGTTTATAATGAAAGGCCTTCAGCCTTTTCCACTGCGATGTTTTAAACCAGCACACATACTTTGCAAAAATGCCTGTATTTCAGTCTTAAAAGTCGTGTCACGCCATATTTCTTGTGTGTCTTTCATTCACTCAAGTCTCGTCAAGGTAATATATTTTGCGACTTGTATCCCGGTACAGTCTGATTGTCCTTAAATAACATCTTCGGCGCACAGCAATATCGCCCCTGGAGTGGCAAGTTTTCCTGTTGTCTTAATTTGATGTCGCGATGTTCCTACGCATCTAACACTCACACCTGTAAGTGCAGAGAACAGCTGTTCAACTTCTCTCACTGACAAAGACGGATTCTTCTCTGTGAGTGCATTAAACACATGCAACACAATTCTTTTTTCGCCGCTTTGTAAAGGTTTTTCCTTGCGATGCTTCAGCGAAAACTGCCATTATACATATTACACGCGCAATAAACGATCAATAAAATAATTTAGCTCTCGCACTCGACATAAAACACCTTCGAATGGTGATATATGACTAACCCAGTTCAAAACAAGGTCAGTGATAAAAGTCATATAAACAAATATGTCATCACTACCGCTAAACCACGTGCTACCGTGTCATGTGCTTGAGAGCAAAGGAAGCTCCTCTTTACTTTGTTTAAGAATTAACATGCATTTCAGATAAATCAACTCTGTTGCGTAATATATTTAATTAAAACAGTTACGAAAATATAAATTTGACAATTCTCTTCCAACATATAAGGATATATCACTATGTTAAATAATGAACTAATTTTTACCGCACAACAGTCTGTACTACAACAGTAGCTAATAAGAGGTGATAAGGTCACGTGACCGTTAAGAGATACGGGGCAAGCTTATGTGAAACAAGGATTAGTGACCCGGGAAACCCCCCGAAAAGATCCCATGGGTCAGGTAGGTCGGCCACGGGAATCGAACCCGCACCTCCCGAATGCGGGCCACAGACGAAACCGCCTGAGCCATCCCGCTCAGTGATATGCCATAGTACCATGGCCCACCACCGTTTCGCACCCTGCTGTTCTTAGAAATCAGTGGTACGTGCGATATGCTCTTCTATTGCGTATTTACCATAAACAGGATATACTTTATCGGAGATTTACCCACACTGCTTGATTGGATCAACATAAATCAGGGCTACAAACAAACCTTACGTAAGCACACTAGACGAGACAATAATAATATACACAACAATGTTGTACTTTTGCCAGCTGGCTAGTCAATAAGTACACATGCTCCTTTCGTATTTTTAGAGCCAGCTCTCCGCCCGATCGTCGCAGAGAAATCATTTACACTGATAGCAACCCACAACCTTCGGAACATTTCTATTGCAGTAGAGTTTTTTACCTACAACTTATAATGGAAGAAAAGAAAATTCCTAGGAAATGGAGGACCAGCATGGTATTTCCAATTTACAAGGGAAAGGGAGATAAAAATAACCCAGCTAACTACAGAGGGATTAGTTTATTGTCTATTCTAGGGAAGATTTTCACGGGAATTCTAGCAAATAGGTTGCAAAATTGGGTTGAGAAGGAGAATAAACTATCGGAGTTCCAAGCAGGTTTTAGACCAAGCAGGAGAACATCGGACAACATCTTTATTATTAAAACAATTGTACAGAAATATCTGAGCAATAAAAGTGGAAGGGTATATATGATATTTATTGATCTAGAAAAGGCATTTGAATCAATTAATAGAGATGCATTGTGGATGAAATTAAGCAATAAGGGGATAAGTCAGGCATTTATAGAAGTAATTAAAATGATATACCAAGAGAATGAGTTGTGTATAAAACTACCAGGCAACAAAGTAACTAAATCTATATCGAGTAAGGCAGGAGTAAGGCAGGGATGTAAACTTAGTCCACTATTATTTAACCTTTATATCGATGGAATGTTAGAGGAGATATCAAGTTGTAGGGTACATTCACCAGTTATTAATAACAAAGAAATCCCGGGGCTACTGTTTGCAGATGACCTAGTAGTTGGGTCCATATCAAGTGGAGGGCTGAGAGGAGCAATCGAGGCAGCCAATTCTTATTGCAATAAATGGGGTTTGAAAGTGAATGAAAACAAAACAAAGATTATGGTCTTCAAAAAAGGATACAGGTTACGTAAGGATGAGAAATGGGAGGTTAATAGAAGAGAAATAGAGGTAGTAAGGAGATTTGATTATTTGGGTACAAGGTTGAGTTCAGATGGCAGCTGGAAAGAACAAAAAAAGATGTCTGTGGCAAAAGGTAAAATGGCCATGAGAGTGATAAGATCATGCTACAGTAAACTACCGGATATAAATGTCAAATGGTTGGAGAGGATCTATACGGCAGTAGTAGAAAATAGAATGTTACATGGATCAGAGGTATGGGGAATAGACGAGGCTTGGAGAGAGACTGATAGAGTGCATAGATCCTTTTGTAAATACATATTGGGATTACCAATAGCATCACCTAATGGGGCAGCACAATTAGAACTAGGCAGGCATTCTACTAAAATTAAATTCTTGTCAAGGGCAATGAAATATTTATACAGAATCACTAACTTGGAAGATGGCAATATAATTAAAGAATGTTTTCATATTCAAAAGAGAAGTAACTGGGGAGGGTCTTGGGCGCATAAAATGAACGACGTGTTGAAGCAGATAGGTATGGGTCATTCTTGGACAAATGCAGAGTATGGGTATAGAGGCTTCTGGAAAGAGGTTAAGCTAAGATTAGAAGATATTGACAGACAAGACATTTTTGCCAATATAAGTGACAAAAGCTCACTGAGATTATATAGAGAAATAAAAACAACCTGGGGGAAGGATGGATATATAGATATATGTAGTAAGTTAGGGCGAGAAGGCTTTGCTTGGGCGAGAACAGGAGTGAGAAACTTGAAAGTTATAGGTCAAGAGAGGGAGCTAGATAAATGTCCATTGTGTGGAGAAGAGAATGTAGATTCCCATTGTATATTAAATTGTAGTCAAACAAAGATATGGAGAGAGCAGGCTTGGCTACGTAAATGGGACAGTTTGGGGGGGGGGGGTGAAGTAGTAATTAGAAAAGTGTTGTCAGTAAAAGGAGAAAAGAACAGGAGAAATATAGGGAATTATTTAGGGAAAGTTAAAGAGAGATGGCTAAGAACAATTAAGAGAAAAATGTAGAGTGGAATAGGTGAAATGGCAGAAAGTGTAAAAAGGAGCAGAGGGCCTCCATTACACAAAAACCTAGGGTTAGGTGTCTGGGGACCGAATTATTATTCAATGATGGGCAACATGATAGGATTTTCAGGATTTAGGAATATATGGCATATTTCAGTATGAATTTTATAATTGTAATCTTGATTTTGTATTTCCATTTGTTGATGTAAAAGGAAATAAATTACTATTACTATTACCTACAACTTTATTTAATTTTACTTGCTAATAGGATGGCTCTTAATGACCTGATGTGCTCGAATGGCGAAACCGTAGTGTATATCGTAAGATGTCACGTGATTTCAATAGCGAAAGCAAGGCATGTTTTAATGTATTAAGTTACCTAATCTAAAAGTATTGTAAAAGTAAATAAACACACAAGAACATATTTTCCGCCTACTTAAGTCGATTATGATAAATATTCGCCAATAAGGTCATTCCTTTAGGTGTAGACAGACAGAAGAATGCAGAAGACAGACCGGAACAGCTTCTTTAGAAAGTTCCAAGATAGACCAAAGTTAGCTTTTCTTCAGTTACATCCTTTTATCACAGTACACGTGGGCAGAGATCGACACGTGGTTTATCACCGATCCCTCCTCGGCTGCGTACGCTCGGCTTCTTTACTCCTGAGCTGCTACCTCTCAAACAACCCCTCATTTGGAAATTGTTCTTTCACTCTGGCCGTGTGTAAGCTAAAGTATGGAAGGATAGAGTCAGACTGAAAAATTCAATGCCATAGCCGGGATTTGAACCACGGATCTAACCGCTCCAACCTTTGAGCTACTATGGCCAACGTGACGACATAAGTAAGTTGTAAGTCGCAATTAAGGTAATTGTCTCATGTGTTTATGAGAACTCCTAAGTGGTTTACCGGGAAAATACGAGTCAGTTGGAGAATTTAATGTCATATCGGCACGTTGGCCATAGTAGCTCAATGGTAGAGCGGCTGGACGGAAACCAGAAGAGCCGTGGTTCAAATCCCGGCTATGGCATTGAATTTTTCAGTCTGACTCTACGTTTTCCACAGTTTAGCCTACACACGGCCAGTATGAAAGAACAATTCATTTCCATTAATTGACCTAATAGTGGTCCGAACTATAAAGCCCGGGTCTTAAAGTGCTTATACGTTGTAAGTCGCCATTAAGGTAGTTGTCTCATGTGTTTATGAGAACTCCTAAGTGGTGTACCGGGAAAATACGAGTCAGTTGGAGAATTTAATGTCATGTCGGCACGTTGGCCATAGTAGCTCAATGGTAGAGCGGCTGGACGGAAACCAGAAGATCCGTGGTTCAAATCCCAGCTATGGCATTGAATTTTTCAGTCTGACTCTACGTTTTCCACAATTTAGCCTACACACGGCCAGTGTGAAAGAACAATTCATTTCCATTAATTGACCTAATAGTGGTCCGAACTATAAAGCCCGGGTCTTAAAGTGCTTATACGTTGTAAGTCGCCATTAAGGTAGTTGTCTCATGTGTTTATGAGAACTCCTAAGTGGTGTACCGGGAAAATACGAGTCAGTTGGAGAATTTAATGTCATGTCGGCACGTTGGCCATAGTAGCTCAATGGTAGAGCGGCTGGACGGAAACCAGAAGATCCGTGGTTCAAATCCCAGCTATGGCATTGAATTTTTCAGTCTGACTCTACGTTTTCCACAATTTAGCCTACACACGGCCAGTGTGAAAGAACAATTCATTTCCATTAATTGACCTAATAGTGGTCCGAACTATAAAGCCCGGGTCTTAAAGTGCTTATACGTTGTAAGTCGCCATTAAGGTAGTTGTCTTATGTGTTTATGAGAACTCCTAAAGTGGTTTACCGGGAGAAATACGAGTCAGTTGGGGAATTTAATGTCATATTGGCACGTTGGCCATAGTAGCTCAATGGTAGAGCGGCTGGACGGAAACCAGAAGATCCGTGGTTCAAATCCCGGCTATGGCATTGAATTTTTCAGTCTGACTGTATCTTTACAACCCCTCATTTGTTCCCAAGAATATCATGGGGATGTATATTCCCCATTCCAGACTTTCCATAAGAAAAATCCACTGCCGATTTCGGGAATTAATTTCATTTCTCCCGCTTCGCAGGTAGTTATGGGATCACGTCCCCTTGCAGATGATTATTGATTAGAGGCGAATGGAAACCGTTGGCGCGTCATAATTTGTTTTTAATCAGCTCTAGGCTTTGGAAAGGGATTCACATTTTAGAACT
Organism: Mantis religiosa; assembly: GCA_030765055.1. Taxonomy (NCBI): domain Eukaryota; kingdom Metazoa; phylum Arthropoda; class Insecta; order Mantodea; family Mantidae; genus Mantis; species Mantis religiosa. The sequence goes on from CM060954.1 coordinate 43,761,565, forward strand.
TTGTTTCATTCACTACGTTGCAGTCTAATCCTGTTACTTTGAAATATTCAGTGATGTGATACTTAATCTGCTTCTAACCCTTGTTTCACATAAGCTTGTCCCATATCTGTTAGCGGTCACGTGACCTTATCACCTCTCATTGGCTGCTATTGTAGTATAGACTGTTGTGCGGTAAAAATTAGTTCGTTATTTAACATGGTGATATATCTTTATATGTTGGAAGAGACTTGCCAAATTTATATTTTCGTAACTGTTTTAATTAAATATATTACGCTCAAGTTGATTTATCTGAAATGCATATTAATTCTTAAAGGAAGTAAAGAGGAGATTCCTTTACCCTGAAGCTCGTCTTTCACATGGCACGATAGCACGTGATTTATCGGTAGTAATGACATATTTGTTTATATCACTTTTATCACTGACCTTGTTTTGTACTGGATTAGTCATATATCACCATTCGAAGGTGTGCTGTGTGGAATGCGAGAGCTAAATTATTTTATTGACCGTTTATTACGCGTGTACTTATTATATGTATAATGGCAGAGTCTACCGCTATTTTTTCGCTGAAGCATCGCAAGGGAAAACCTTTACAAAGCAGCGAAAAATGAATTGTGGTGCATGTGTTTAACACACTCACAGAGAAGAATCCGCCTTTGTCAGTGAGAGAAGTCGAACAGCTGTGCTCTGAACTTACAGGTGTGTTAGATGAGTAGGAACATCGCGACATGAAATTGAGACAACAGGAAAACTTACCACTGCAAGGGCGATATTGCTGTGTTGCAATGGTAATCTTCTGATAACTCTAAGCTCCATGGACCTAGGACTCATTTGAGCATCATTTCACTCAATTCATTCAGCGTCCGGAGGTGCCCCCACGGAGGTGCCAGGTGCCCTTTTGGGACAGCTCGGTAACTCCCTGGTCGAAGGAGGCCCGGGTCCTTGGTCCTACGGGCCCAGGACTAATGGGAGTAGAACCTCTGACATTAACGTGTAATGCAGTAGAATGATAAGTGTGTTAGTTCCTGTGAAGTACCTCGGTGGGGCCACCTGGAGATCTATCACACCTACTAGCTACGATGAGACGTAGTCGGTGTAGATGCGCAGGGTAACAACCATGTCCAAGTCGCATTCTAATGATGGAGGTGAGATGACGTGCAATCCTGAAGCTGGAGAACCAAAGGATCGTGGATAAATTGATGCCTGAGGTTCTACCCCCATTAGTCCCGGACCCGTAGGACTGGAACCCGTGCCTCCTGGGTTGTTTTCCGTAGTACAGTACCTATTTTATAAACTGTCCCACGCTGCACACGGCAGCAGGATGGAAGTGGATACGCCACTTACGCGCCAATCCAAAATGGACCAGCTACCAAATAACCTTGGTAAGGCCGCCGGTGACCTAGCACACCAGCTACTAGTTCTGCAGGCTAGCAACCCTCTACCCCCTCCGGGCGGCCGTAGCCTGTCCGGAGGTACCCAATTTCCCGTGGGTGTCGGGAACGCACTGCCCCCTCGAGTCCAACCCAATCCGAACAGCTCCCACTCAGGGAGGGGCTCGGCAGTTCTGCCCGAGGTTCCTCTAGTAACGTCAGAGGTAAAGTCGCCCTGCTGGAACGGTTACCATGGATTTATTTATGTTAACAGAAACCTCTCAGATAACGCACTGATTATTCTTGTAGGAGTGAGAGGGGTACTGACGCGCCCCTCGTTCGTGTGCTAAGCACCAATGAACGCATCACTTCAGCCAATAGAATTCGCAGGAATCACAAATGACAGATATATGTTTACTCTCCACGTGGAGTAATCATTGCATTATCTGAGAGGTTTCTATCAACAAAGCTAAATCCATGGTAACCATTCGAACAGGGCGACTATACCACAAGTGCTAAGGGTCCGCAGCGCTCGCACCACAGCAGCTGTAGAGGACGGATCCCCTCCCTTACGGGAAGGGTCGTGGATAGATGCGTCTGAACGGCGGCGTAGTGTTTGCCTTTGATGGACTGAGAACGAATCCAGGCATCATTCCAGCGGCAATAAGCAACACGCCGAAGGACAGGGAAGAAATCCATGTAGGGCAGTTGGATGCCTTGAAAGGTGCCTTGGGTGAGTCTCTCTTTTGCCAGGCGATCGGCGACTTCATTGTATCGAATTCCGACATGCCCTCTGATCCAAAGGAAGTGAATTTGCTGTCCGGCCATGGTAGCGTTGTTCACCAACGTCAGGATCTCGTAAAGATAATGGAGGTGACGCACCTCTCAGCCATTTCAATTAAAGGTGTTATTCACTGCGATTTTCGGCGATTAATGTCTTTCAGTGTAACCAATTTATCTTGCTTGGAACTCTCTGGCGACACCAGTAACCTATTGTTACGTTCTCTCCATGTGATAAACACAAATGCAAATGCTGAAAACCTCAACAACAGATAAAGTTCTAAATATCACTCTGGTTAAAACATTTCAACTGAAAAACATACCACCGCAACCTTTGTAGCCGGAATTAAATCACAATTTTGAATAAATGGAGTATATGCATTAATTATGCAGGAAATGTAAAGAATTGCAATTCTTAAAGCAATAAAAAAGAAGTGAATCGTGAATGGCCTTTGGCAAATGCATTTAGCTAAGAAAAAGTAGGTATACATCAAAGTAGAGTAGATATCCTTAAGATATTAATAGCAGTTATGAAAATAACTGTAAAGGGAATCAAAGACTAAGCCTGGACTATAGGAAAAAGTTTTATAATTGGGTGTCCTCTCGGGTAATCTCAAAATACTCTTGCCGAGGTTGTTCATTAGGAATAGAGAGTTAAGGGCACTTTCCAAACGATTTTCAAAGGAATAAAATACTATGCAAAACTTTTTCTTTATGCGCGGTTTTCTTTTGTTTCGCATTTGACCTTTGTCGAACGAAGACAAAATTATTTATAGAGGACAAAACAACATTCCAAATTTGAAGTTCACCTTTTGGTTACGCAGCTTTAAACTGAACGCTGCAGCGGAGTTGCTCAATTTATGATGCAATTAGTTCATCTTGCCAAATAATTCAGTCAATGGTGACTGCCTTTACGTATAATTGAACTACAATGCTTACAGAGCGGGATGGCTTAGGCTGTTTCCTCTGTGGCTCACATTCGGGAGACCTGGGTTCGATTCCGTGTCAGACCTACCTGACTCATGGTTTTTTCGAGGAGATTTCCGGGTCGTTAGGGCAGGTTAATTACAGCTTCCGAATTTCCTGTCCCTCCATTTCATCTCCATTATCATTTCACAGCATCTCTCATCTGGCAGTCTCTTTCAGTTTAGAAGTGTCGGCGCTGCATGGCAGGATGATATGCTCCTAGCACTTCCTCCTTCGATAGGATAGTTAACGGTCTTCAGGCCGACCTGGTGAGCATTTCTGGACGATGGTGGGTAGGATACCGGTTGTGCTTGTCTACCAGGGGAGTTTCCAACTGGTGAATTGTAGGGAACCTACCCTCTGTACTGTCGTGACTTCTTGTGTGGACCGCCCTCTGTCTCCTCTCGCTTCATCTTTTCTCCCGAGGATGCCTCAAATAGACCAAGACGGGTTGCAGTGCTTAATCCCCTCCGTAGTAATCCTAATCCCAACTACAATGTTTTACCTTTCCGAGATTTGGTTGCTTGAAACGTTTCAGGATTTTAGATGAAAATTATCGGTTTGTTTCCTTTCCTGTGCAGTGAGTTGGTTGACTTGCGCGCATCACTATTGAAGTGATAAAAAAGGTATGTTTTACAAATATTTCGTTAATGACGCTGTCAATGATTAGGATGATATCATCACCGGTATGCCCAGGGACGTATTTAAGAGGGGGGAGTCCAGGGGCTCCGGACCCCCCAAATGAATTATCATTTAAAACTTTTAATAAATAATTGAAATAAAACTTAGTTTAAAACAAATCAATTAGGAGAATTAAGGAGGCTTTGGCAATTTTCTCTGAAAGGAGCACGCTTAATCGTGATGCTGGATTTCAGTTCAGCTCCTCTTGGAAACCGGCCTTCAAATGGAAATCCGTCGAATTAAGAAGCAAAGATCAATAAAGCTTGATAATCAAGTTAAGTAGTTACGTTTCTTTGACACAATTCTCTATACTCACGCCATCTCCTGACCTGGCATTTAATTTACTGAAAACAGTCTTTTGTTCAGTAATGCGAATTTTAATAGTGTTTTGTCTTTGTTTATAGTTGTGTTATATACAGTATTTCATCTGTGGTTATAACATTTTATAAATATCCTGATGATGGGAGAGATGTACACTCCCGAAACGTTGACATCTAATCATCTTTTCACCTAACTGAGCGTATTCTTTGCCAGGAAAGCTTCAGATGTTATTCTTTTTTATTTTATTTTTTTATTTTTTGTAATTTTACGTCCTCCAACTTTAAGTCATATCGGACGATGAATGGAATGGGGGAAATGATGCTCAAATGAGCCCAGGGTCCATAGAACTTAGAGTTACCCGACATTCGTATTTCTGGATAAGGGAAAATCCCGGGAAAAACCTTATCCAGGTAACTCACCCTGACCAAGATTCGAACTCGGGACCTCTTGAACGTGAGGCACACAATCTACCACTACTCTACCGAGGCGGGCCTCAGGTCTTATTTTAATGTATTGTTAAATTAACCAATTCCGAACTGCCCCAACTTCAGCTTCCGAGGCCGAAGGATAGAGTGGACCAACTCTGTCCGGTACCTAGGAGTTACGTTGGATAAAGATCCAACCTTTCGCCAGCACATCAGGGACCTAGCGGCAAGGGTACAAGGAGCAATAGCTTCCTTGTATCCAATGCTGGGGTCGAGCTCGATTCCGCTTCGCCTGAGGTTATACCTTTTCCGAGCGCTGGTAATTCCCGTCATGCTTTATGCCAGTGAAATCTGGAGCATGGCCGCAGATACCTGGTTGGCATGGCTTCAACGTGCACAGAATAGAGGACTACGGTCTATCTACTCTGTGGGCCGCTACTTTCCTACCAGATTGCTTCATGAAGCCTCAGGTCTTCCATACGTGGAAGACGAGATTAGGCGCCGGGCATCAAAATTATACGCCAACTTACCCAATCTCAGAAGCGCCCTTGTCCGATCATTGGGAGATTATGACCCCACTAGACGTCGCTCTAGCCTACACCGGGTACCCCGCATGGCTTGCGGGCACCCAAGATAACCCACGAGCAAATCCAATCAGCAGCAAAAGCTGAGCCACACATATTCTCCTAAGCTGTTTGGCATCAAAATTACCAACCCAAATTTAAAAACAAAACACCAGGGTGCTAGGAATTGCATCCTATCCTCTCATTCCCAAGGTACTATTACAGTAGCCTTACAATTTAATTCCAATCTAAAAAAACCGCAAGTCACCCTACAACATCCCGAACAAACCTTACCTGCGGTTAAACCCAAAAAAGGGTGGGCACGCAGCAAAAACCTTCTGGCTAAATACAGCCGGCCAGCACGACGAGCGAGCGAGAGCGAACCAATTCCGATATATTATAATTTGTTCATTAGAATTCCCAGATACTTAAAGGTATGTAATTTTGAACTTCTAAGTGCCTATTGCCTTTTTCATTCAAGGAGAACTAATACTTCAAATGCATCAATCAGTGATTCGCTTTTTAAATATCTGATTACTGCTTATATCACTTTATCCCAGGTATAAGAACAAAAATGTGCAATGTGCAAGGCCTCTCTACAGACTTTATCCAAAGAAACAAGACAAAAACAAACTTTTCAATTTGTAGAAGCTTGGATGGAGACTCATTTGAATATAATATATTACATGAGTTTTTATTTTTTACTAACATGATAAAAGCACATCCCTGATTAATTATTAAAAGGAAACAGTTCAACGTAGATTATTTGGACCCCCCTCCCGGAAATTGACTTCTAAATACGTGCCTGGATATGCCGAAATTTATCCCGTAGGATTTCTTTTATATCCCAATAAATTTACTAACCTGGGGCTGTCGCTTTTAAGCACACTTAAAAACCATCGGTCCGGACCAGATTTTAACCCGCGACCTTGGATACACCTTACGTACAACAGAATAAACAAAGAGTGTGTCATGTTTGAAATTTTGTTTAAATTATTAATATGCATAAGCAAATACACATAGTTACGCGTATGTTTAAGTAATAATGTGCTATTCCAGCACATGAAGGAGTAATGATGTATTTGTCAATAGCTCAATCACCTCTGTTGACATTACTGATTTTGGTGATTGAATGTGTAAAGCTTTCTAATGTCTTGATCAAGAAATGGAAAATTATATACAAAGGACATGTTCTTTCAATACTGCTATGCAATTTTATTTATTTATTATTATTATTATTATTATTATTATTATTATTATTATTATTATTATTATTATTATTATTATTATTATTATTATTATTATTATTATTATTATTATTATTATTATTATTATTATTATTATTATTATTGTTATTTGTAATTTACGTCCTCCAACGTTAAGTCATATCGAACGGTGAATGAATTGGATGAAATGATGCTCAAATGACTCCAGGGTCAACGGAGCTTAGAGTTACCCGACATTCGTCTTGAAGAATAAGGGAAAACCCTGTAAAAAACCTTATCCAGGTAACTCACCCTGACCGAGATTCGAACTGGGGACCTCTTGAACGTGAGGCAGACATGCTACCACCACGCTACCGACATCGTTACTAAGACATTTACCATTAATACAGTAAAACCTGCCTAGGACGTACTCCTTATATGCCGAAAACCTGGCTACCGAGGCGGGCCTGCTATGCAATGTGTAACCATTTGGACTAAGTGTATAGGAATAAAAGACTCATTGTTCTTATTTTGAGTGCTAAAATTGTTGTTTTGGTGCATTATTTCTTTGAGAAGTTATTATTTTTTTTTTTTGTCTAGAGTATTCTCGAAAATAAATATCGTTTTTGTCTGACATATACTTAAGAACTGTACGTTCCTTATGCTAGTTAGATTCTCATCTTGGCAGCCAATATGTAATGTCAGATTCACAGCGATAGATAATCAATAAAATTACCTATGTATGTATTGGAGATGAACACATTTTAGCATTTTGAAACTTGTACATAGATGACTCGCAATGGCTAACTGATTACTAAAGCCCGGAGGTGTGTGCGTTTTTCCATAGGTATACTGCACATGGACTGTGCTACTATCACTCGCGCATGTAAACAACTACAGGTAGGTACAACCTGACCATGAAACCCGTCTTACTACAAGAGGAAACAAAACAGTCAAAACAAACGCCCTACATTTTTTTAAATAACTAAATTCTGCTTTATTTTTGTCTCGGCAACTTGAAGCTACACCGAGACCTATTTTTACAATATTGATTATTTTCTTATTTACAAAACAATTTTATACATGTTATAATTACATTACAAAAGCTAACCTAACTAGCTACTGTCAGTAGCTTCACATTTGCTTTATTAAACTAAACGGAAAAGGTAGGTATGTAGAAAGAATTTTTACAAACTTTTATTTATTAAATCTCACGTTACTATCCTATTACGTTGTCTAAGTCTCTCAGATCTTCTAATTTGTGTAACGCCGGCCTGTAGTACTTGGTTATTATGTTCCCTTATACCTTTTTATATTTCTCCATAATTATAGTGGAAATATTCCTTGCTGCCGTTTTAAGTATTTTGAAGCCATTTGTGTTTCTAACTATGTCCCAAACATATTTACTTTCTAGCTGTTTCCTTTCCTCACCTAAAATTTCATCATATTTATGACATTCAAATAGGGCATGTTCTGGAGTGTCTTCTAAATTACATCGATCACAATTACTAGTGTCAGACCTTCCAATTTTCTTAAGGTACACATTATATGGTCCATGTCCCGTTAAGTATTGGATACCTAATCTTGTTGGTACTATATCTTTTATTTTTAATCTTTCATTTATATTGGGGTAAGAACTATAAGTTATTCCTTGAAGTGAAATGTGAAATGTGTAGTGTTTAACGCCCGCTTTTACTATATACGGCACCGCAGGCGGTGACACTGATGATACATGAGATGAAGATGGAGCACCGGTGGAATGAGATGGCGGGGGAAACCGGAGGTCCCGGAGAAAACCCGCCCCAGCGCCGTGTTGTCCACCACAAATCTCACTTTGCGGTCTTCTGGGATCGAACCCGTGCCGCCTTGGTGAGAGCCAAGCTGTCTAACCACTGAGCCACGGTGCAGCCTCCTTGAAGTGATGTATCCCATTCATGTTGCCAATCTCTTAAAAGCTTCCTATTGATTTCTGCTTTATTCCTACAATATTCACCTATAACTTGTACAATGTTTAAGAAATTATTACTTTTGAGCCAGTAATTTGCTGCTGTCTGTTTTATTACTAAGTCTATAGGCCAAATTGCCAAACAACGTCTTGACATTGCATCTGCACAGACTAGAAAGACAATGCTTCACTAGTTCGCAGACAACTACGTTACGCTGTATTCGACGTATGCATATTTGATTGTCGTGCTGTACATCTGACGTCAGTGCATGCAAGCGCACATCCCTTGGCCTTTACTGATTACAGTTAATCACTTTTGATCATTCTCGATTGGTTGAAATGAGCATTGTGGATTGGAGGGTTAATACATTAAAATCTGTGATCTTCGTAAAGTGAAGTCTGTAGGTAAGGTGGTAGCGTGTCTTATATACAAGAGGTCCCCTGTTCATATCTCGGTCAGGGTGAGTTAACTGGACAAGTTTTTCCCGGTGTTTTATACTTATCTTGAAATATGAATTTCGGGTAAATTTAAGCTCTATGGACCCTGGGCTCATTTGAGTATCATTTCATCCATTTCACTGATCGTCAGATATGACTTACGTTGGAGGACATAGTGTTACTAAAAACAAAATTCTATACTATCCTCCTTGAATCTACAAAAAACTGTGGTCCACCTTTCCTCTGCCATTCACGTTATAAATGCTTCGAGTTACTTTCGCTGTCTGTTAAACTGGAAGGAAAATAATAATTATTCTCTTTTACAGCTTAGTTTTACTTTCCATACATCACAGATTGCAGTAACTTTTCTCCAATTTTAAATGAAAATATTGAAGTCGTAAGCAGAACACCCAAAGTCCAAACGAGAAGTGACAAACCTAAGTTGTTAATGGCTTCAACGACAACAATCAGTGGCGAAGCGTGCAATGAAGCGCTGCAAGAGCCGCTTCCCCAAGAATTTCAGAGAAAAAGAAGAAGAAAAAAAAATAAATTAGAAATGTATTAATTGAAGAATGGCAACATGAATGGGATCAAATTGATGTAGGAAGAACGACACACGAAATCTTTCCTAGTATAAACGAGAGGTTAAAATTAAAGGAGATCCAACCAAGACGAAGTGGAATACAATACATTTCAGGATATGGACCGTACAAGACATACTTTAAAAGATAGGAAAGGCAGATGTAACCATGTGCACAACTCCGGAACATGCGTTATTTGAATGTATTAAGTATGCACAACAGCTAGAAGAAGAGAGGAAAGAATTAGCAGGAAAATGTATATGGAACGTCATTAGGAAGAGGGAAGATTTTAAAATACTAGAATTGGCAGCGGAGAAAGTCTCAACAATAGTAATGGATGAATATAATCAACAAAGACAGCAGCAACGACGAGTAAGAGACAATATTTAACATACGAAGGCTGTTCAATAGAGAATGATCATAATTTTTTACAGTCATAATTTTTCGCACTAAATTCAAACTTACTATTAGCTTAATGTGAAACAAAAACGCCGTAATAGTTTCATTGTCGGTACTCCTGGTATCCGCCTGTGAGAACCAGGTAAGTTCAGACATGTTCAGTATCGCCTACCACTGCAATGGAGGTAACATGCAGTTAAAGTTGATGTTGGAGGAAGATCCGGAGTTTCTTTCAGACGTAATCACTGTTCTTGAAACTTGGCTACATCATTTTGATCCTGAGAGCAAACAGCAAACTCAGTATGGAAATCTCCTTCATTACCAACCCCCAAAAAAGCAAAAGTGCTTGCTTCTGCTGGAAAGTTATGGCCATCTCATTCTTTGATATTCATGGAATGGTTTATCAGCATGTTGTACCTGCACACACATCAGTAACTGGACAGTACTACAGGGATGTCCTGAAAACATTGCAAGTCCATATCAGGCGCAAAAGACCACATTTCCGTGAAGCAGGCTGGATGCTGCACCACGATAATGCGCGGCCGCATATTGCCAATGTTGTTGCTGAATATCTTGCAAAAATCAACGTTAAGTGGAATCCTCACCCTCCCTATAGTCCGGATTTAGCCCCATGTGACTTTTTTCTATTCCCTAACTTGAAGAAACGCCTTCGTGGGAGACATTATCCATCATCAGAAGCAGTGGTGAAGGCTGCGGAGGCGATTTTGAAGGATTTCTCAAAAATGGTTTCCAGCATGTCTTTGAAGATTCGGAGAAACGCTGGGACAAGTGCATCGCATTCAGGGGAGACTATTTTGAGAAGGATCATAAAGGTATGAGGATGAGTAAAGGTACGTTGTCAAAAGAAGTTGTGATCATTCTTTATTGGACAGCCCTCGTAGACATCGTGAACCACCTTGCACACCAAGAAGATCTGAACGACTTCGAGAACAGAATATGCATACCTAACTTCAACAAACAAAGGAAGAAGAGGAACATGACCTAGTCGAAGGATTATTAGAAGAGGACAATCTTGGATTCAACAGAAGGATTTGAAGTGACAGAAGAAGACAACATAAACACAAGAACAAAAGGATGGTTGATTTATTACGGATAGGAAGGTAGAAGTAGTTTAGATTGTGAAACTTGTAAGCTACAATTGTAGCAATTAGATCTGTTAGGTTAGATTAGATAGGTTAGTGTAGGTTAGCTTTTCTGCAAAATGTTTGTAAATATCAATATAATTATGTTTGAGTAAATATAAAATTGTAATACTGTGTCTTGGTATAGCATCTAGAGGCCAAGACAAGAGAAATGAAGAATAAAAAATAAAAAATGATTCTGGATAAAGACAAACTACGCAGGACGAACCTAGGATCTCCATAATTTCTTTGCAAACTTCTTGCTACTGCAGTAGCTTAGAACTCACATTTCAACTACAAAATGTTACTATTGACTCAGTGACCTGCATCTCAACGCTGGTCTTTGTTTAAAGCTTGTGTTTAGCGTGTCTAAATTTATCCTTGAACGAGAATAAGATTCACTCTCTTCTTGTTTACTTTTGAACACACAATAGACTTCTGTGTGAGAAGACCAATGCCAAGTTGAATAACAATGCGATGATTTTAGCACGAAGGATAATTAATTAAGGGAACTGGCGCGGGTTTGTTTGTTATTGACTTTACTTACATCTGCTCCACCTTGGACCTTTCTCCTTGCATCTTGCCCACAATACTGCCAGTCCTGCTATTCTTTACCCATCCTCCGATACCCAGTTGTACGCAGAGGTCTCTGCAGTACTTTGTGAAGTATACTCCTGCAAACAAAAATGTGATTAATAATACACTGCATGCAGAATAGAGCAAAATGCTACTAGTTTAATATCAGTGTTTACATACGCAATTACAAATCAGTTAATCTGACACAGGTTATTCAACCAAATATGACTCTGTATTGAAAAGGAGGATACTTTGAAACTAAGTTTTTATTTTTGGGTACTCTTTAACTTCTGTGATTCTCAGTGTCGCTTTCTACATTGAGCGTAAAAGATCGGTAAATTTTGCTCACAGACCTCTTTATCAGGCATGAAATTCTTTTATGCACCGTAAATCTACACCACGGGACCACCAGCTTTACTTCCCACCACCTTCTACCGGGTTTGAATTCGTGACCTCGGGCAGAGGCTGGTCAGTTCAGGTTTAGAGCTCACCTGTGCAGTGGAAACAAGTATATCGCAATGTTTTCAACAGAATATGCAATTAATATCAGAAAGGTAATCGGAGATTACCAGTTTGCGTTATAGTACGAGGGTCGTTTGATAAGTCTGGTAAAAACCAAGAATATATTTTTATTTTTCCTGAATATCTCACCTTAGTTCTCGACAGTCTCCATTGATGGCTATACTCTTGGTCCAGCGATGTTCCCAGCTTTTTCAGCCCGTTGGAAAAATAGGTTCCGTCAAAGTCTGCAAAATACTCGTTGACGGTGACTATCACTTCGTAAGAAACTCGTATCACTACAGGGAAAATGTTCTCAAGTTACCAAGGTGGAAATAGGTTCCGCAGGGCTCGGTGCTAGGACCTCTATTGTTCTTAATAATGATAAATGATATAGAGAAGTTTGTTCCATGCCACACTGTGGTGTATGCAGATGATACATCATTCTTGAATGTAGACAGTGAGTTCAAATTGTTTTCAGAGTCAGTAAATAAAACCTTAAAACAAGCCCAACTTTGGTTCGAAAGCAAGGGCTTCTTTATGAATGAAACTAAATCCCAAAATTTCCTTTTTACTTTAAAAAATACAAATTGTTTAAATGACAAAACAAGTAAAACTGTAAAACTCCTTGGCATGACTATCGATCACAATTTATCATGGAAACCTCACACTGAATATGTCTGTAATAAGTTATCACGTGTGGTATTCTTATTAGCAAATTTAAAAAGAGCTTTATTAAAAGAATATGTACGCATGACCTATTTTTCATTCTTCCAAAGTATTGTTAGATATGGTTTGATATTATGGGGTAGTAGTCCAAAAATAGTGGAGGTACTAAAACTCGAAAAGAAAGTTATTCAAATATTAACAGATTCAAAGAAATTAGAGCTGTTTATAGCAGCTAAAATTCCTACAGTAGTTAATTTATATTTTTATGATGTACTGATATATATGAAAGAAAATACACAAAATTATAACATAAGAAATGAAATGCATAAATACAATACGCGCAACATGAAAAAAACTGGATATGCCCTTCCATAGGCTTTAGAAGACCTCTCAGTATTATAAAATAATTGGCATAAAACTCTTCAATCTACTTCCTGTAAGAATACACAAATTACCTACTCAAATGTTTAAGGAGTGACTGTACAAATGGTTAACTGAGAACCTCTTTTATAACTTACAAGAGTTTATAGGAAAATATATAAAACATGTATTTTTGATCAAGTTTTGGAACAGGAAGAAGTCACTTGGGGCTAAGTCTGATGAATAAGGCGGATGGGGAACTAATTCAAAGCCCAACTCATGCACTTTCGCCATTACGATTGGTGATCTGTGTGATGGTGCATTATCCTGGTGAAAAATGACCTTCTTCCGTTTCAATATCTGTCTCTTTTCAGTCAACTCATATTGCAAACGATTCTTTCATACTTTCTGAATTGCATAATTAATTGCATAATAATAAGTAAATAATAATGAGTAAACACCTGAACACAAAATACCTAATGTTATAAACATGCTGAAATGTAATTTTATGTGTATATTAGGAAGTGGTTAATTTTTGTACGAAGGTGGGTCAAAAAGTAATGCCTCCTATCCCCCCCCCCTTAAATAAGTAAGATATGTGAAAACTTTGAATTTGGCGCAATTCCACAAACTTTCTTCTCCAATCCCCTGCAGAGGTAACTTCCTAAGTCAACAGGTGGCAGCACTGCATCCTCTTGCAAAATGGCTGACATCGACATTCGTATTAGACAACGATCTGTGATTGAATTTTTGACTGCGGAAGGTGAAACGCCAATTCGCATTCACGAAAGGCTAAACAATGTGTATGGTAATACAACGGTGGATGTCAGCTCTGTTAGACGATGGGTTCGTCGCTGTAACGAAGCTGAAGGGCAAACACCATTGGCAGATGAAAAGCGAAGCGGCAGGCCGGTGACTGCAGTGACTCCATGCAACATTAAGCGAGTCGATGACATCATTCGTGGGGATTGCCGGGTAACAACAGGTGAAATGTGTCGCATTACCTCCCTCAGTAAAGGCAGTGTGATGATTATTCAACAACTGGGTTACTCAAAAGTTTGTTCACGTTGGGTATCAAGAATGTTAACCACCCAAAACAAAGAAACAAGGAAAACAATAGCCTCCGAACACTCGCAGCGCTTCAATTTGGAGGGAGAGGAGTTTCTGGAAAAAACTGTTACTGGAGACGAAATGTGGGTTCATTTTTTTTGAACCTGAATCAAAGAGGCAGTCAATGGAATGACATCACACGTCACCGAAGAAAAAAAAAATTAAAAACTCAGCGGTCGGCAGGGAAAGCTATGGCGACAGGGTTTTGGGATGCAGAGGATGTGCTTATGATTGATTTTTTGGAGCAGGAATGTTTAATAAATTCTGTCCAATACGTCAGAACTCTAAAAAAGCTGAAAGCACGTCTTGGCGGAGTTCGCCTAACTAAAACTATGGCGGATGTTCTTCTTTTGCGTGACAATGCAAGACCACACACCAGCCGTTACACCATTGCATAAATTGAGAAATTGGGATGGCAAGTCTTACCTCACAGCCCTGACCTGGCACCATCAGACTTCCATCTGTTCGGGCCACTAAAGGAAGCTCATCGTGGGATTCATTTTGAAGATGAGGAGGCTGTGAAAACGTCCGTGCGTCAATGGCTTAGGAAGCAAGACCGTGTGTTTTACCACACTGGAATACATGTCCTAGTTAAAAGGTGGACCAAAACTGTGGAAAAGGTCGGAGATTATATTGAATGGTGACAAATTAATCGTCAGTGTTGTAGTTTTCAAGCTATGTAAATTGGATTCAAATTTCTTGGCAATTAAAAGAGAAAAAAGAATAGGAGGCATTACTTTTTGACCCACCGTCGTGTATTAGTGCCCATAGTTTATTTAATGCTGTGTACTAAACCCCACTTTGGAAATTTTGTAGTCTTTTAGATATGAATAGGTGGCGGATTTTGCCCTATTTGCCTATTTTACTCCTTTGTACAGAAACGTAGGCTTTTAAGTTGTAAGCACGTTTCCTACAATTATTTGCCTAATTTCATAGTTTTACAGGGCCAATAAAAGCCTATTTCATACGTTTGTGCCTATTCTGCTTATTAGTGCCTAAAACTGCCTTATTAGTCAATTTCTTCTGCTTGTAGTTTGTGACAACTGTTGCATTTGTTGGTTTCAACGTGAAGCTTTCGGAGAAGAGATTTCTTACTGCTGCAATTTGTATATACAAAAAGGGGTTTAGCAAGGTAGGTATCTGCGTTTCTCACGTGTCACAATGCGTAATGACGTCACAGATATATGCAAAAGTTGTGATTTTCTCATGCTTACGTTTCTCTACATGTATCTCAAGGAATCATGAAATCGATTGCTTGGAGACTTCCGTTGTTTCCAACATTGAAAATGAAACTGCAGACAATAAATCTTAATGGTTTGTGTAAAATTTTACAGAAATGCCTTTATTAAAGTAGGTACGAGAATTATTTTCACGATGCCGTAATTGCTGTAATTCTGTTTGAACGGGAAACGCTTACTAAAAAGCTGTGCTTTATTATTTGTTCTTAGTCGACATTTAGGGCTTTTATTACAAAAACAGGATTCTGTAGCTTTAGGTTTTAATTAACTGTGCTTTCTATCTTTCTGGCACATCGTGAGATCGTTTTAAATGATATTAAGATTGCTGTGATGAACTTTTGAACTTCTTATCTTTCCAGCAATCGTTTTTATTAAGGAGACACATCTGTGCAAATTGGCCCAAAACTTACAACAATACCAAATTTAGTTTTTTTGTCTTAAAATTAATATAAACATACTTTAATAATGTAAAGTTTCTTTTCTTAGTGGCACTACAGAAAGCATCACATGACTATTTAAATGACCCTACACTTGTATCGTAGCTGCCATTACGTAATTTTAAACTCAGATTACTCAGACTCCATATTTTCTACATTTTCCTATCTTCAAGATGTTCCACAGGATGCAGTTTTCTATTAATCTGTATGAAATTGTAAACATGCCTGTAAGGCAACTGCATATTAAGTGTACCCATTTACATTTCTTAAGTTTTTGATATTTGTATTGAAAAGAATGTTTACTTCTTACTGAAAACGCGTAGGAAAATAAAAATTGTTAAATAGGTATGATTATATTTTCCCTTCGTTGATAAGACGAAGACAAATATTTCACATAGGTACGGGTCATTGATTGGTTAAAATGGGTTCAGGAACTTACACCCCAAGCATTAATTTTTAATTTTGTATAATTTTTACTATTAGCTATAGTGCATTTTAAGAGCCAGTTTACTAAAATTGTGTATTTATAAGTGTTTACTTAGCAAATTTTTAGTGCCTACTTAAGTGCCTATTTTGCTCATTTTAGGGCCTTTTTGCCTGCCTATTTCACACATTTTTAGTGCCTATATATCTGCTCCCTGGATATGAATCTTAGAATAAGAGCCCTTAGATACGCTAATAAGCATGTTTAAACATTTGTTTACTGTTTTAATATGGGGAATCAATGAAGTATCTATTAATGTGTCAACTATACGCAGTTTGTTAATTTAACGAAAGTTTATATGGAATTACTGCTGAAGAATACTGAGTTGTACACCCAAATGCATGGATTCATACTGATATAATGCGTGTTTTTTGTGTGTGTAATTTACGTCCTCCAACGTTAAGTCATATCGGACGATGAATGGAATGGGTGAAATGATGCTCAAATGAGCCCAATGTGTGGTGTTTATGTTCGTAGGAAAATATTACAACGCCGTTTCCTTGTCCAACCACCGGCTCTTAGTTGACTCTAGCACTCCGCTTAACGTTTGTCTTACTTCTTTTGTTCCTACCCTAAAACCGAGTGTCTTCTTAGACTTTAGACGTCAATAAATAAATGACTATCTCATCCAAAGATTGGTGTGGTCTTTTGCTGCCGTCGCCCACTCAAGTGAAATGATTAGGGGAGAGTCGTGCAGTATCGGCCGGCATGCAGTACCGGCCACTACTGTGATGACCCTTTTCGCCTCCGTGTGGCAGAAGTTTCCAGTTAGCAGTAGTAAGCTTGTGCATCCACGTGCGCTATTGTCGGATATCTTCTTCTCTTCGGTTCTTTGTCTGCTCTGAGTGCTTAATGGTGGTTAGTGTCGCTCTTTTTTATTTATTTATTTCTCATCTTTCTTCTACATACAGTTTCATTGATACATTGACATTTGTAACATTTCTTTCACACAATAACAAAATGATTTATTCACATCTAACATACCCTTCCTACCTGTTTGCCCCAAGTCTCGGTCTCAATACACATAACCCCTGGTTTTCCGTGTATTGATGACCCTCCTCTCCCTTGTATCCCTCATTCTAGTTTTCCAGCCCTTAATTGTTATTTATTCTTCATCAATCTTAACCATTTCTCTCTAACTTTCCCCATATATTCACCTATATTTCTTAAATTCTTTTCTCCTTTTACCAATAACATTTTCTTTATTATTAATACCTCCCCCCAACCCTAAAACTGTCCCACTTTTGTTGCCAAATTTGTTCTCTCCAAATCTTTGTTTGCAATAAAGTATACTATGCCAATCTGTATCCTCTTCTCCACACATTGGACATTTCCCTGTATCCTTTTCATATCTAATACCTTTCAAATTTCTAACTTCTATCCTTGCCCAGGCAAATCCTTCTCGCCCTGACTTATTACACACATCTATGTACTTCTCCCTCCCCCACACTGTCTTTATTTCCCTATATGTCCTCAATGATCTTTTCTCCCTTACACTGGTAAATATAACTTGGCTATCTAAATATTCCAGCCATAATTCTACCTCTTTCCAAAAGCCCCTATAATAATACTCCTCGTTTCTCCAAATATGTCCCATACCTATCTGTTCCATCAGTTCCCTTACTTTTTGCGCTCAAGACTCTCCCCATTTGCTTCTCATCTCCAAAAGAAAACATTCCTTGATAATATTGCTTTCCTCCAAATTAGCAACTCTGTATAGATATATCAATACCCTTGAGACAATTTTAACCCTTGTTGAATGTCTTCCCAACTCTAATTGTGCTGCCCCATTGGGTGAAGCTACCGGTGAGCCCAAAATATATTTACAGAAGGATCTGTTAATAACATCCACTTCTTCCCATGCTTCATCCACTCCCCATATCTCTGCCCCATGCAACATCTTATTTTCTACTATGGCAGTACAGATTCTTTCCAGCCATTTGACATTAATGTCAGGTAATTTCCTTAAACATGCTCTTACAATACTCATGGCCATTTTATCTTTTGCTAGAGCCAATTTTTTCTGTTCAGTCCATTTACCATCACAGCTCAATCTTATCCCCAAATAATCAAATCTCTTTACGACCTCTGTTTCTCTTCCATTTATCTCCCATTTCTCATCTTTACGCAATGTATAACCTTTCTTAAACCATGATCTTCGTTTTCTTTTCGTTAACTCTCAACTCCCATTTTTGGCAATAACTACTTATTGCTTCAATTGCCCTTCTCAGCCCTCCAACAGATATAGAACCAACTACTAAGTCATCTGCAAATAACAACCCTGGGATTTCTTTGTTATGAATAACTGGTAAGTGAACCCTATTTTTAGCAATCTCCTCTAGAATATCATCTATAAAAAGCACTGGACTGAGTTTACATCCCTGTCTTACACCCACCTTGCTCTCTATACAATCAGTTACTTTGTTTCCCTGCAGCTTTAGTGTAGCTCTTAGCTCACGGAAGATATTCTGAGGCCTATAGCAGCGCTATATTTGCGATCTCTGTAAATCAGTGAGCTAAACATTTCTGAACTGAGCAGAAATAGTGACAATAAGTTCCCATGCTTTTGTATTCTACTATTGTTCAATATGTGGCAGTGCAATGTATCACTGACAATCGATATTGTAACAGAAAAGACAGTGGCCGATACTGCAAGACACTTTCTACAAGCCTTATAATTCTAGCTTTTCTTGCTTTCGAAATCTATAGAACATGTCTTGAGGTAAGAGAATAATATAGTAAGATTCCGATTAACCATCACAGCTACTGAGTAAAGTAAAAAAAAAAAAAAAAAAAAAAAAAAAAAAAAAAAAAAAAAAAAAAAAAAAAAAAAAAAAAAATTAACCCGGCCGATACTGCACGACCTACCCCTACGTATTCCTCACCTTTTACCGTTCATTCTAAGCCTGGCTTTGCTCAAAGATTAGTGCTATCACACACAATTATCCAGATTTTTGGCTTTCAGTAGCTTCCTTAGAGGGCGAATAATATTCCACTTGACATAAAGAAATGTTTTCTTCCCCCTTGTGAATCTGGAGTCTTCCCTAAGACTTGCAATACGCACGATAAGTTTAAGGTTACCCATGTGCGCTCACAACGTTGTTCTAAATTCATTGTTATTAGAGTTGGCATTTTGTGAAAATTTGAAAATAAAAATCAGAATACTGTCGTGGTAACGGGCATTAAAGTTTCGGCGCAAATAGACAACAGACGGATATGTTTCACTTAGATAACGAGCTTGCATAAGCAGATAAACATAGCGCTTGAGATAAGTGACTTGCCGGCCCAGATAGGGTTTCACGCTTCTGGAAGGTGATAGAATATTCGAATTACGTCATTAGATGCCTTGTTTATTCCAGAAATATCTAGTATTTTTACAGAACAGTCTGGAATTATGAATGAGGTATTTAAGGAAGTGAGAGTTGTGAGAGGTAAGCAGAGAACAGCTGAGAGTGTTGTAAACTGAACGCTGTTTGTTATTATCATCGATCTTGGAAGATTGTGTTGTGATATGTGATGTAATTTTGCTGCAACGGAGTGTATTTCTACGCAAATAAAGAACATTTAGAATTTCGGCAAATTGGAATTTTAATTCTACGAACCCACAAAGTCACAATATTTAGGTGTGTAATGAACATTTATTTGTGATGTACAGAATTGAAAAAAATATTTTTATTTAGGTTTATCATTGCATTGAACTGAAGGAGGTGTCGGCAATTATCACTTGAAAATATCCAGCAATGGTCTATAACAGCTGGAGACAGAATAAAGTGGAAATCTGTGGGCAAGCGTAGGAGTAGGCGAGTGCGAGTGAAAAAGTGTGAATAGGAACAAGAGAAAATGACAAAAACCTACACAAACCCAACACGGAACGGCTCACCATGTTAAAGTCAACACAGATACCCTAAGGCCCAGTTTCATAGAAGATAATCTAAGTTCAAGCATGTTGTGAATTTGTGGGTTCGTGAAATTAAAAGTTCAATTGCACAAACCCAAAATGTTCTTTATTTCCACCGAATTACAGTCGGAACACTTGCCGATTACATAAAACTACGTAGCGCACACAATTTCAATCCACCAGTTCGTCTGTCACAGGTCTACTCCACACTCACAATTACGTACAACTCGTATGATACACGTACGCAGTCTTCCAATCCATTCGCTAGCACTGCGGTCTTCACGGCTGCTCGCCAAGAACTGAACTGACTCATCCACTGCAGCCCTTATATAGGAAGATCGCTGTTTCTGGAAGCTTCGCGGCTCGGAACATCATCCCGATGGTTCCAGAGGTCAGGGGGAGGGGAAAGAGACGGTACAGGGCTCCTACCGCTCTTCTAACCATCTCCTCCGTGAGTGCTACACAGATAAATGGGTAGGCGTGGTTGAATGCTTCCCGTCTGGCCCCTACCTGCCAGCTGCTGGTTCTCTCGGAATTCCGATGTTCGAGTGACAATATGAAAATGATCTTCAGTCAAGCTGAACTTAGAATTTTGGTTGTATAAACATTGATCTAAGTTCATGGTCTCTTGATCTAAGATCAAATCTAACTGGTGAATTTTCTCCATTTAACTTGATTGAACTTAGATCAGCAGAACTGCAGAATTTACACAATAGTTTATGAGAAGAAATAAGTAGTGCAGCTTTAAATAAATAGTAAATAAAGCATTTTTGTGGTTACTTGCATAAATAATTAGCCTCTTTAATTCACAAATGTATGTTAAAGATGCATTGTTTGTGTTCATGTACAGTTTTATTATTTTCAGAATTCAGATTACTCTAATATCTGATGATTAGAATTTCAATTTGAAAGGTCTGCTCATGTTTTCCAACATAGAGGAAATCCCATCTCAGAAATAAATGACAGAAAATTCAAAATGAGATTTTGACTATCAAAGCATGTAAACAAAGAACTGGAGCATAGGCTACATGGACATTAAAAACACAAACCCTGAGGAATTATGCACTCAATCCAATATATGTGATCCTTCTCATGTTACGGTTCTATGCAACTGAAAGCTTCCAGATGGTGATTGGGGATATATTTAATATAAATAAAGCAACTGCGTGTAGAACAATATATAAAGTTACAAGAGAGATTGCAGCTTTAAGATCTCATTTCATCAGGATGGCTGTGGAAAAGGGTGAAATAAGAAGGATTATACGAGATTTAAGGTTAGCGGAACGCATCTTCTCTTTTGCTTGAACTTCCATGTTTTGTTATGCTTTCCAACTCTCAGTATTGTAAACATACGAAAATGAAAAATATGTACATTGGGCATATAATGGAGATAAAGTTAGCCAAATGATTAACTTTTGATAAATGCTGTTTAAATGTGGAGTAAATTATTATACTGTTTATTTAAAATAATCATTATTTCTAGAAGAAATAACCATAAAGTGAAAGATTTATTTAGTTTTGTTACGTCTAGATTTGCTACTCTGTGCACTTGAATTAAACAGAGTCGAGTAATTCCGATAATTCTCGAATCCTTTCGATAAAACACGAAAGTTGCGAGATGTTTGGCGATGTTGCCGCATTTGTTTTTGTATCTCAGATCAGTACTGAACGGCGTTCATCTGATCTATCAGCATTTTACAACCCACGCGGGTTCGCAAACTTAGTTCAATTTTGATCTCCGATTATAAATGAACTGCAGTTAGTGATTTTTATGCAGCTGGACCTAAGTATAGGGTATCTTTGCCCTTCATGGGACATAATAGGCTATCTCTAATCTCTAATTCTACAATACTTTCTGTGAACATTTTATTTTATAATTTACGTATTTTAACTTTTAAGTCATATCGGACGATGAATGGAATGGGTGAAATGATGCTCAAATGGGTCCAGGGTCCATGGAGCTTAGAGTTACCCGACATTCGTCTTTTAGGATAAGGGTAAACCCCGGGAAATCATCCCGGTAAATCACCTTGAGCGAGATTCGAACTCGGGACCTCTTGAATGTGATACAGACAGGCTACCATGTACGCTACCGAGGCGGGTAACTTTCTTTGAACAAATGGATGTCCTATGTTTAGAATATGTTGCACACTCCAGTGAAGGGATGCGGATCAATGTGATTTAAACATCGTGCCCAACACGGATATGAACACATGTATTCACCAACAGGAATGCGGTGTGCTCTGCCAGGTATTATAGCACATGACTCCAAACACCATTAACAAGTCACTACCTACGCAACTTCTTGACAGCTTTGTATATCTACGTTCATTTATTATCTGCAGCGTAAAAAGTCGAAGCAAAATTATCGCAAACCCCCGCTGTAGCGTAGGTGGTAGCGTGTCTACCTCACGTTCAAAAGCTCTCTAGTTCGAATCTTCGTCAATATGAATTATATGGATAAGGTTTTTCTTTCCTCGGGGGTTTCTCTTACCATGAATGATGAATATCGGATAAACTCTAAGCTCAATGGACCCTAGGATTATTTGAGCATCATCTCACTTATTTCATTTATCGTCCGATATGACTTAACCGGTTGAAGGACGTAATTAAAGAGAATTATTGCAGACGCAAGAGTTAGAGACGATGTCTCTTCAGTAACATAGCAATAAAGAAATGGATGCCATAATCATCACTCTCAAAGACTGAACGCTCTTACGGACCTTTTGCATGATATTTTGATCATTTTCGTTCCGATTCCATGTTAGATCGTTTTGAAGAATTCGTCAAATTCAGCCCGCCTCGATAGCGTAGATGATAGCATGTCTGCATCACGTTCAAGAGGTCCCGAGTTCGAATCTCGGTCAGGGCGGGTTACCTGGATAAGGTCATTTTCCGGGGTTTTCCCTTATCCTGAAAGACGAATGCCAGGTAACTCTAAGCTCTACGGACCCTGGGCCCATTTGAGCATCATTTCACCCATTCCAGTCTTCGTCCGATATGACTTAACGTTGGAGGACGTAAAAAAAGTGAAATCCATGTTTTTAGGCCAAGAACGCTGTATAACATTTCTTCATTCACACAACAGCATCTGCAAACTACAACCTCTGTTAATATAAACTAGAGCTACACCAAGGTTCCTAAAGCGTATGTCTCTAGCGCTCCGCCGTGTAGAGGGTCGCGGGCTCGAGTCCAGCTTTGA
This sequence comes from Mantis religiosa, assembly GCA_030765055.1. Classification (NCBI taxonomy): domain Eukaryota; kingdom Metazoa; phylum Arthropoda; class Insecta; order Mantodea; family Mantidae; genus Mantis; species Mantis religiosa. The sequence goes on from CM060954.1 coordinate 43,784,850, forward strand.
GCATAGGTGTTTATGTGTACAAATAACAGAAAAACAGTAATCAAACGGAAACAATAAAAGATTAATATTGTGACTTTGTGGGTTCGTAGAATTAAAAGGCTGAGTTGCAGATATTTCAAATGTTTTTTATTTCCGTAGAAATACACGTATAGATTGCAGCAGCATTACGTTACGTACACAATCAGTCTACCTAGGTCGATGACAACAACAAACAGCTTACTCAACTTCCACTATTTACAACATCAGCACTCTCAGCTGTTCTCTGCTTTCTCACTCTGTTTACAACTAACTGACTCTTGGCGAGTCGGCACTTCCTTAAATACCTCATTCCTAAATTCGATATATTTCCGGAACTATTAGAAAAACAACTTTTCTAGAAAGTAGAAAGTAAAAAAATATATATATATTTCTTATGCAAAAGAGGGTTGAATCATTACTAACACCCACACCAGATGCTCCTGTAAAGATCTTTTTACAAGATTGAAGATATTAACGCTTCCTTGCATGTATATATTCTCGATCCTAAAATTCTTTGTATGCAATCGTGCCTTATTTGCAACAAATAGTGTAATTCACAGAATAAATACTAGACAAAAGTATAACATCCATTATCCCAGTGCTAAACTTTCTTGCTTTCAGAAAGGTGTGTATTATGAAACTATCAAAATATTTGGCGCACCTCCTAATGTTCTTAAAGAAAAAGTTGATAATTTCGGTGCTTTTAAAAATGCTGTTAGAGAGTACCTTTGCTCAAAATCTTTTTATTCTGTACAAGATTATCTGAATGACAAATTATCCTGATAATGCTTCTGTAGCTCTATAAGTAGTATCTAACTGTTCCAATGACAAATCATTACCAATAAATCTTTGATGCATGTTGAAAGTTTATTTTTAATGTATATGTATTTAATAAATAACAAGAATGGTATCCATTGCAAAAAGGTTCAGACGTACTGGCATAAGCCAAGTGAAAGCTGGTTTAAAAAGTGTTTCCTTTTGTATCATATATAATTATCTCTGCTTTGTTTTCCATAATGTTGTTCATATTGCCTGTATACTATAATATGTGTCTTATGTTAACTTTTATATATATATATATATATATATATATATATATATATATATATATATGCTATTAAACTTTGTACCTCTGGACATGTTCAATGTTCACAGCCTTTTCTGGCTACAAGTGAACCTACTGAACACAAATCAATCTAATCTAATATAATCTGTCAATCGAGATATCACCAGAACCTTCCAAACACTGAAACTCTATCTGGCCCGGCAAGTCCTTTACATCAGCTATCTCTTTTTGCCAGCTTTGTGTTTACACTAGCCGCGCTATCGTTAACTGCTTATGCAAGTTCTTTATTACCGTGAAACAATAGCCACCGTCTGTTTTCTATTTATGCCGAAACTTTTATACCTGTTGCCGTGACAGGTTAAGCCTAGTATATCCACTGAAACATCGGGAGGAAGAGCTGAGACGAGAGCATCAATGGTGAGGAATAATTATTTTGCTCATTAGTGTAAGTAATTGGTACACGTAACGATGACTTGCTTTCTTGCAGCTATTGAAAATGTTCCATAATATTACATAAATTGCCACTACAAGTTAAAAGAGATATCTCTGTACATGATAGTTTAAATAACAGCAACAACACGCGTGATACTAATCACGCATTAGTAAGAGTAAAAAAAAATATTGCATTCTCCAATAATTGGATACCGATATTTCACTGGAAATACAGTTCTGAGATCTCCTGCTTCCAAACAAGAAAATCTCTCGACTGTGAACAACATAACTCAAAATTAAAGGAAAATTAAATATCAAACTTGGTGGTTAAGTTTCAATATATTCCAAGGATAAAACATGAAGATTTTCAAGAAAATTCCCCAATCTCGACTTTGCTTCACATGGAACAATTTTCGAAAATTATGGTTTTCTTAAAAATGCCTCTAACCATTCTGATTAAAATACCGTATGTTTAAGGTATTTTAAAACAAGTGAATGTATTACTCGACAGAGCGTTGAGGCGTATCGACCTTCAGGTGACTAGCGTTGTGATCGTCTCTTATCGGGTCTTATCTTATTAGAGGAGTGAAATATTGGTAAGTTGATGTACAGTAAGTAACGAAACACAAATAGAGTGATTGGAAGGTGCGTGTGTCTATATGATAAGTTTTCGCACGCCTGCCGAGAACACATTGCTGTCCAGAAGACATGATTACATCTGAACATAGTATACAAACACTGGACTCGCCGTGTATGTGCGATAAGCATCTCTGTGTTGCGAATTTTTTCCGATACGCCTTCTCGCTTTGCCATGTAGTATATCTTAACTTTTCTGTGAATGTCTTCAGAATTCCTCTTCATTTTGGACTGCTTTAGCGTAAGTGCTAAACTGTGTGTGTGTGTGTGTGTGTGTGTGTGTGTGTGTGTGTGTGTGTGTGTGTGTGTGTGAGAGAGAGAGAGAGAGAGAGTAAAAATCGTAGTACAAATGAAAAGGGGACGACACACTTTTATCACAAAACCATTCATATGTTCTTGAATATGACTTTTGAAAAAATTGTTTTTGTTTGCCCCCGAACATAATTATTGTTTGTAGATTTTTGATATTGTGCAGAGACGAACGGTTTGTAAGGGAACGGAAAAATCAATAATCTTCAGAAGAGAGACGGTTATGGAAAAATAAGTTTTATAGTCACGCGAGTAGACTGTAGGATAGTTGTTTAAAAAGGATTTTGTGTTTCATAATATTTAATAAGTGTTGTCAAAGTAAAGTATTAACTACGGAATAGAATTTGTGTCGTTATTTTGGCAAATTGATCCTTAAAGAACTCATTAGTCCGAGACTCCGATCTTCAGTTAAGAATTTCCTGCACCGATTGGGTGTAAACTGAGGCAAGGAAAATTTGAATGATTACAAATTAATTACATCAGCAAGACTCTGGAAACTGATTATCACTATATACAAAAAAAAAATTAATAGTCTAGATTAAAATTATAAAATTAATTCAGTCCAGATTTTCGACGTATAAAAATTCCCAATATGGAACGTAGAGAAATATTTTATTCCAAATGGCGCAACCACGTATATATATACGAGGGCTGTTCAATAAATAATGATCATAATTTTTAAGGACATAATTTTTCGCATTAAACTTCAATCTTATTATATTCTGTTAGCTTAATGTGAAACAAACACGCCGTAGTAGTTTCATTGTTGGTAGTCCTGGTTCCCAGCTTTGAGAACCAGGCAAGTTCAGACATGTTCAGTATCGTCTACCGGTGCAATGGAGGTAACATGCAGTTAAAGTCACTGTGATGAAACTTGGCTACATCATGTTGATCCTGAGAGCAAACAGCAAAGCTCAGTGTGGAAATCTCCTTCATCACGGCCCAAATGACCTTGCTGTCGACGGGCCCTAAAACATCACACACTCAAACTCCTTCATCAGCAATCCCAAAAAAGCAAAAGTGGTTGCTTCTGTTGAGAAAGTTATGGTCATCTCATTCTTTGATATTCATGGAATGGTTTATCAGCATGTTGTACCTGCACACACATCAGTAACTGGACAATACTACAGGGATGTCCTGAAAATATTGCAAGTCCATATCAGGCGTAACAGATCACATTTCCGTGAAGTAAATTGGATGCTGCACCACGATAATGCGCGGCCGCATATTGCCTATGTTGTTGCTGAATATCTTGCAAAAATCAACGTGAAGTGCATCCCCCACCCTCCCTATAGTCCGTATTTAGCCCCATGTCACATTTTTCTATTCCCTAACTTAAAGAAACGCCTTCGTGGGAGGCATTATCCATCATCAGAAGCAGTGGTGAAGGCTGCGGAGGCGATTTTGAAGGATATCTCAAAAACTGGTTTCCAGCATGTCTTTGAAGACTGGCAGAATCGCTGGGACAAGTGCATCGCATTCAGGGGAAACTATTTTGAGAAGGACCACCAAAATTATGAGGATGAGTAACGGGACATTGTCAAAAAAGAATTGTGATCATTCTTTATTGAACAGCCCTCGTATATTACATTTTACATTAGCTTTTCGCAGTTACACAATGTGGTAACAGAGTTGCCTAAGTTGTAGGAGAAGTTATTCATATATTGGACACTCGAGCAATGTTTGATATGTCTGGAGTGTACAGAGGTATTACAAGTGACACGTTTAATGTCACGCCTACTCCCACATACCTAATTTTAAAATGTGACGGTTTATTTTCATATAAGCGTGGGTGACTTGTTACGCTTATATTAAGGTGGGAGTCTTTTCCGTGCTGTGTCGGCTTTATAATTTTCACATTCATTTTGATCATTCAGTCGTGTCATCTCTGCGCTCTTAATTTATTTAGAGAATTTCACTAGCCAGAAAGAAGGCGACGGAAAAAACAAAACAAAGCAAAATCACAGTCGCCGACTGCCTTAAAATAAACAACCCAGCTAATCTAGTCGATTCACACTGTTGCCTGCAATGTGCCAGTGTTGAAATTAACGACTTACAGTCACATTAGTGGAACTCCACCTTGAACATCAAGCCAATAGAATTTCCCTCAGCAAAAGAAAAATGACAATACTGAGGCAATTCCTAACGTTTTTCTTGCAGCTTAGATATCTTGAGGTTTTAAAGAGAAATGCCACACGCCCGTATCCATAAGCCTTCACATTTCTTCTGTTTATGTACTAAATGTCAAAGTGTCTTCAATGAACCGAATCACACTCTATCATTGTTGAGTACAGTGCAGAACAAGGCTTCTCACAGAAAATTAGATGTAATGTAAGCAACTTTTACAAGTTAAATACTTCATTTTGTGGCAAAATGACTAATGGAATAGCTCAAGTAGTAACGTCTGTGGCAGGCATTCGGTAGGAAATGTGTGCGATTCCTGTGGCCGACCTTCCCAACGCCCGATTGTTTCGGGAATTTTGTGAGTTTTTTTTTTTTTTTTTTTTTTTTTTTTAATTTTACGTCCTCCAACGTTAAGTGATATTGGACGGTGAATGAAACGGGTGAAGTGATGCTCAAATGTGTCTAGGGCCCATGGAGCTTAGAGCTACCCGACATTCGTCTGTGAGGATAAGGGAAAACCCCGGAAAAACCGTATCGAGGTAATTCACCCTGACCGACATTCGAACTCGGGACCTGTTGAACGTGAGGCAGACATGCTACCGTCTACGCTACCGAGGCGGGCCCCATGTTGTGAAGTGAATGGGGCATTACATCTCCGCCATGTTAAATTTGACATTTTCAATGTACCTTTTCTTAAAAACTATGAATAAAACAGCAATGACTTTTCATCACATATACTTACACTATTTGGCAATAAAACGACATTTTTGTGAGTATATAGCATCAAAAATGTAACTCTAATAACTTTTTTGATAATAATACATTTTTGGTACACTTAAAAAGAAAAACAAATTATCAGTTTCCTTGATAATAAGATGTAAGTGTTGAAAAAATGTTAACTTATAAATATGTGTCAGGGAAACAGTCTGAGAAAATTTCATTGCTTTAGTTTAAGTACATTCAAAGACAAGGTACATAAGGCTTACGAAAACAAAAGTTATGGGAAATTGAGTTTAAAGTTTTACAGCACTCAAAGTCTGTTTAAAACATTCCTGCCTCATACTCAATGTTGTCATAATCTTCTCTACTCCTCTTCTTGTTCCTTCTCATCTGTCTAGGACTTTTATAAGATGTCTTCTGCCTCCATGTCAGCCTTGTTAACACGATATTGGTCCATTTCTTTAAAAACATTTTGAGCTAGAAGTACTTTTATTTGGAACACACTCATGTGGAGTTGTATCCCCTAACCTAACACTTTGATCATCACTAGGTGTTACACAGTTTTCAAGTCCTGAGCTATTTTCACAGTTTTCATTATTTCTATTCGTATTTTTTTCCTCCAGTGCCCTCCAGACCTTTTCCTGAACCCTTAAGCAGAAGATCTAGCCATTTTCCTAATTGAATAACAAAACACACTTCTAGAATCATAGGAGGCAAAAAAAAAAAAAAAAAAAAAAGTGAAAGTGCAAGAACAATCAGGTTGTGTAAAATGCAGAAGAAAATATCCCTAAAAAGAAGTTCTAAGAGGAGCCAGAGAGTGAAAAGGGGACGTGACATACTCTGCAGCATGTGATTTAAACCCAATTTTAGGCTCTTTAAATAAGTTACTGGTGCAAAACAAATTTATATTCATATAAAACACACCTCAAACTATGAAAATTAGCAAAATAAAACAAAAAATATTCACAATTTTTAAGGTATTGTGACTTTGTGGTTTCGTGAAATTAAAAGTCCGATTGCACAAACTCTAAATGTTCTTTATTTCCACCGAATTACAGTTGGAACACTTGCCGATTACATAGAATTACTTAGCGCACACAATTACAATCCACCAGTTCGTCTGTCACAGGTCCATTCCACGCTCACAATTATGTACAACTCCTGTTATACACGTACGCAGTCTTCCAGTCCGTTCTCTAACGCGGCGCTCCTCACGGCCGCTCGCCAAGAACTGAACTGACTCGTCCACTGCAGTCCTTATATAGGAAGATCGCTGTTTCTGGAAGCCTCGCGGCTCGGAAAATCATCCCGAATGTTCCAGACGTCAGGGGGAGGGGAAAGAGGCGGCCAGCGACCAGTGACACTTTCCTCAACATCCCCTTCAGTGAACGCCACAAGATAAATGGGTAGGCGTGATCTGAATGCCTCCTGTCGCCCACCCAGCTGCTAGCTGTCCGTGCCTTCCGATAATTAGGTGACAGTATCTTCTCCTCTTAACCAATCTCTAAACATAATTTGGGCGTTGCAGGGCAGAAAAAAGGATGCTCTCTGTAAACCTCAGTCCCTCGGCGGAGCTCTCTCTTGCCTCAGGAGGATGTGCGCACCTCCAGCGGGGGAGAGTGTCGTTGCATGCTTCATTTGTTGGACTAGAGGTCGTTGCTACTCTGCCTCAATCCAGTAGGGATTTTAGCCAATCAGAGCAGGATTCCCTTAGGGGAGGGGATCTGTTCCCTTCAGCTGCCGTGGTGCCGGCGCTGATGGCCCCTAGCACTCGTGGTACCTCTGACGTTACTAGAGGAACCTCGGGCCGAACATTCGAGCCTTCCCTGATAGGGAGTTGTTCGGATTGGGTTGGACTCAAGGGGGCAGTGGTTTCCGATACCCGTGGGAGATCGGGTACGTCTCCGGACGAGGTTGAGGGAAGCCATTAATATTCCCGCGTACTAGCCAGCATAGCTAGTAGAAGGTGTGCTAGATCACCAGGCAGCCCTACCGAGGTCTTATCGGTAGCCTTCCCATTTTGGAGTTGGCGCGCGTAAGTGGCGTATCCACTTCCATCCCTTCTTGTGTCCAGATTTGGAGGCTTGTTAGGCTCTAGGTCTTGCCCTATGGAAAGCCCCACGGAGGCGCTGGGCGCCCTTTTGGGACAGCTCGGTAACTCCCTGGTCACTAAAGGGGGGTCAGTCTTCACTCTGTGAGAATCTGCCCTCGTAGATACCCTCAGAGCAGGATATTTTCTCTATGTATAGTAAATAACGTAATAAAAGCTGGTTCCCTTTACTATTTTGAATACCTTTGTTGTGATATCAATTTAATTATAAAATGGATTATACATAGTTCAACTAAGAACAAATCTTAGCAGAACTGTTTCTTATAAACTGCCGCTAAAGTTAGTAGTCATTCAATATGCTAACAGGTTTTGTTGTGAACATTTTCTGAAAACATAATGATACCAAACGGGCAGAAGGCAAACAACCCTTTTACCCATATAGTTGGATTTGTATGCATTTTTCTCTGAGTTCGTTCGCGATCTTTGAACACTATAGCTATTTCCCCAGATTATATTTAATGAAATAAAATGTATGCTGTAAACTAAGTACCTATTATAATTTGTATGTATTTGACACTAGGTGTCTAAGATTATTCCGCTACTGTAGATTTAGTCTAAACAATAAGAAAATGTTCCCTTTAGGATGGATAGGATAGTAGGACAGGATACTGCACGTTTAGCTTTATAAATGCCAATACAAATTAATTTTATTTATTCCCCTGTTCTTTATAAAATTGTTGTACAATGATCTAGAGAATTGTTTATGCTTAATCCCCTATGTTATAATTTTGTATTCAATGAAAAGCTTTGAAACACCGAGTTCCTAATTTGACTGACTTCTTTGACTTCTCTGCAACAGCCTTTCGAGTACTGGATTGGGCGGTGGAACAGTTAATAGTCGCCCGCCTCGGTAGCGTAGATGGTAGCGTGTCTGCCTCAAGTTCAAGAGAACCCGAGTTCGAATCTCGGGCAGGGTGAGTTACCTGGTTAAGGTTTTTTCCGGGGTTTTCCCTTATCCTAAAAGACGAATGTCGGGTAATTCTAAGCTCCATGGACTCTGTGCCCATTTGGGCATCATTTCACCCATTCCATTCTTCGTCCGATATGACTTAAAAAGTTAAAGGGTTCAAGTAATGTTTTTCTATAATCAGAATAGGTGAAACCACTGTGCCTTCTATTTGGCATTATACGTTGGTTATGACATAAAAGCTACATAGTTTATTATAATACAGAAAAGAATCCTTATCAACCACGAAACAGGTGATGTTGGCAAATATGATTTCCCACCCCCACCCCCTGCCACTAAATTAACCGACCGCTATGCAAAACGAATAATCTGTGGTAAACGAGACAATCTTCTAAGTTGCTAATTATAAAATATCGATTAAGTGATTTCTAATGTTAGCTGGACGCCATTTTTCTCTTTATACATTTATTTGGCCTAATGTGCTAACGAACTTGATTACAATATAAGTACAAAGAAAATAAAGCAAAGCATTCTTACACGAGGTTTATTAAATTCAAATTTTTGCATAGATATCACATACTTGTGTGCAATTATAAGCAGATCAGATTCTCATTTGTTTTGCTCTGTCTTAACTATGAAATCGTAAATGCATCTCTGTGTGTGTGTGTGTGCGTGTGTGTGTGTGTGTGTGTGTGTGTGTGTGTGTGTGTGTGTGTGTGTGTGTGTGTGTGTGTGTGTGTGTGCGTGTGTGTCTTGCAGGAAATATCCGCAACAATCCTTTTATATTGCATGTATTTTTGAGTAACAACTCGACCATCTCAGCCAGAAGTCAAAATCATCTCCGATGGGCCTGTTCTTGATGAGTTTGTATTCTAGTACATAGAAGTAAATCCTTTAAATATTTTAGAAAACTGGGATTATAATTAGAATTTGCGTTATATTCCATATCCGCCAGAAAGTAACAAACAAACATTTTTTTTTTTTTTTTTTTTTTTTTTTGTAATTTACGTCCTCCAACGTTAAGTTATATCGGACGATGAATGGAATGGGTGAAATGATGCTCAAATGAGCCAGGGTCCATAGAGCTTAGAGTTACCCGACATTCGTCTTTCAGGATAAGGGAAAACCCGGAAAAAGCCTTATCCAGGTAACTCACCCTGATCGAAATTCGAACTCGGGACCTCTTGAACGTGAGGCAGAGACGCTACCACCACGCTACCGAGGCGGGCAACAACAAACAAACATGCATACATTGTACATACATACGAGTATATACACACATACATGCATTAACCCCCTTTGTGAGATAGTGTGTCTGCATCACATTCGAGAGGTCCCAAATCCGAAACTGGTCAGGGTGAGTTCTCTGGATAGGTTTTTTTTTTTCAGGCGTTTTCCCTTATCCTGAAAGATAAATATCTGGTTACTCTAAGATCTAAGGATCCTGGGCTCATTTTAGCATATTTCACTCATTTCATTCTTCGTTTGATTTGAGCTACAATGTTGGAGGATTTCAACAAATAAATACAAACGTTTTCTTTCTTTATACTTATAAATGTAGAAGTATCGAAATAAGGAAGTTTAATCCCACTAATTTTATTTTAAACATACCCAAACAGTTGTCATTACCCTCAAATCATGTATTTGTTCTTCAAGGAGATGCAACCTAAACACCTTACAGCCGTTGTAAATCCGAAACTATCGGTTAAGAAAAATAATTTTGACACATTTATGACAGTGAAAACCAACATACATTAAGGACTCGTGAAATTCAAATATGTGTTCATTCTCCCGTGCATAGGGATAGTTTGTTATTGTTTGTTTACAGAGATAGATGCCCGCTCTGCCATGTACAGCATTGCGCATAGAGGAACTCAAACGCTTATGGTCGCGCCGTGGCTGAGTGGTTAGACCGTTCGACACTCACCAAGACAGCCAACTTCGATCCCAAGTGAGGCGGCCGCAAAGTGACATTTGTGAGGGACAACATGGCGCTGGGGCAGATTTGCTCCGGTATCTCCGGCTTCCCCCACCAGCATTCAACCTGTGCTCCATCTTCATTTTGCCCGCCTCGGTAGTGTGGTGGTAGCGAGTCTGCCTCACGTTCAAGTGCCGGCCCTCGTAGCCATGATCGCTAAAGCGTTTGTCTCTAGTGTTCCGCCGCGTAGAGGGTCGCGGGTTCGAGTCCCGCCTTGGCCATGGGTGTTTATGTGTATAGTGAATATTTGTGAAACTGGGAAAACAGATAAGAAAATAAACGGAAATAATGAAAAATCGGTTAAAATAAGGGGAAAAAAAGAAAAAAATATATATCTGTACACGTAGATATATTTTTTACATTAAAAAATAAAAATAAAAAAGAGGTCCCGAGTTCGAATCTCGGTCAGGGTGAGTTACCTGGATAAGGTTTTTTCCGGGGTTTTCCTTATCCTGAAAGAAGAATGTCGAGTAACTCTAAGCTCTATAGGCCACACCGTGGCTCAGTGGTTAGACCGCTTGGCTCTCACCAAGGCGGCCCGGGTTCGATCCCAGGCGACCGCAAAGTGAGATTTGTGGTGGACAACACGGCGTTGGGGTGGGTTTTCTCCGGGATCTCCGGTTTCCCCCGCCATCTCATTTCACCGGTGCTCCATCTTCATCTCATGTATCATCAGTGTCACCGCCTGCGGTGCCGTATGTAGTAAAAGCGGGCGTTAAACACTACACATTTCATTTCATTTCTAAGCTCTATGGACCCTGGGCTCATTTGAGCATCATTTCACCCATTCCATTCCTCGTCCGATATGACTTAACGTTTGAGGACGTAAAATCACAAAAAGAAAAAAAAATCATTTCATGTATTTGCAAGGTTAAATCGTCATACTTTTCTTTGAAGGAAAAAAATCGCCGCAGCAATTAGTTCACCTCCTTTTATCAGTTTTGTTAAACAAGGACTCCTGTACCCACCCTCTCCCCCTACACTCAGTTCATTCATTCATGCCTCGCGAAGGATTTTCTTTTTGTAATTTTACGTCCTCCAACGTTAAGTCATATCGGACGATGAATAGAATGGGTGAAATGATGCTCAAATGAGTCCAGGATCCGTAGAGCTTAGAGTTACCCGACATTCGTCTTTCAGAATAAGGGAAACCCCGGAAAAACCTTATCCAGGTAACTCACCCTGACCGAGATTCGAACTCGGGACCTCTTGAACGTGAGACAGACACTCTACCACTACGCTACCAAGGCTGGCCTCACGGAGGATATTTTTGTTTGTTTGTAATTTTACATCCTCCAACGTTAAGTCATATCGGACGATGAATGGAATGGGCGAAATGATGCTCAAATGAGTCCAGGGTCCGTAGAGCTTAGAGTTACCCGACATTCGTCTTTCAGTTTAAGGGAAAACCCCGGGAAAACTTATCCAGGTAACTCACCCTGACCGAGATTCGAACTCGGGACCTCTTGAACGTGAGGCAGACACGCTACCACCACGCTACCGAGACTGGCCTCACGGAGGATATTAAATAATCCTAACAAAGACTTAACGGGTAGAAATGGAGCATTTAGAGGCTTGCACATTCGTGTTGAATGCAGAGACAGCAAACTTTACCAGCTTTTAAAAAAGGGCGTGCCCCATATGTTCACGATGTCGATGAATAAATTAATGTTAACTCTTCAATGACCCCGAACCTATAATGCTTGGCTTTACTCCATTTATTTTTTGAATAAGCGAGTATCCGGGAAGAACTTCTACAGCTACCTCCTGCTTACCTTGCACTTGACCAAAGACTTGGAACTCCACGGACACGTAGGATGCCGGGCCTTCTTGAGCTCCCATTTTGCAGCAGTTGCCACAGAGAACGCCGTGAACTGACTGTGCCACCGTCGCACGGGACGCCGCAGGCTGCCTGCTATTTCCGACTGAATGAAGGAGTCTGGATCATGTTTACTGTAATTCCCTGGCACCTTTCCTGTCGACTTTCATTGTTCTGCTTTAACACTTATGACTAATGATACAACTGACAGTTCAGCGAAACTAAGCTCTGCATGCTTTGCAACCAGATCATTAACTCGTTTTACAATAACTATTGAAATATTACCATTAGTCTCTGACTATTCTAACTGTACTTTTAACAGTAGTTGACAACCCAAAAAGTCATAAAAGATCCAGATAAAAATAAATTACTTCACGGCCCAATAGCCCCCAAGTGAGCCTGACCCTACTAACGGGACTACCGGCTTCACACCCACATACGCGAATCAAAGGTGGACGATCATCCAACCTTACTATACTGGTCACCAATCTAGAAAGTGATTGACATTTCGTACGGAGAGAGAGAGGCGACGTTGCCACTTATTGCTGCCACGTGGAGAGTGCGATAGGATTACACGTGTGAAGGAGTAAATTAATTATAATGCTGTACACAAAGAAAATAGTACAGTCGTGGATCTACATGCAAATGCTAGAACATGCAAGAACACATCAATGCAAAGATCATCGTAACAAAAGAGGCATACCTGTGACATTTTGATGCTTATTGAAGTGGGAGAATACCGCTTACATAACTTTTTCCGAGAGTTTCTAATTTATACCCCAATGTCTAACGTTCTTCTTTAAAATACTTTTCTTTCCCAATCTTAACCTTAATGCCGTTACTGATACCTACAGCACGTGAAGTCCTATCAAGCATCTTAGAGAATGGAATACTATACTCCCCTTTCAATTTCTCCTCTTCGAAGTATTCTCTCACAGAGCATATTATTTCCCGTGCCTGTCCTTTAATTGGAATACCTTTACCAAATACAGTTTTATTTTGTTCCCGAGCACGTTCAGGTCTTCGCTTGTCACTATATTTAGACATAATTAAACATTCATTAAACACAATTGCAAATGATCACAACACGCACACAGATACACGAACTCACACACACGTAAACCAAGGCAAATTGCCACAAATAAAATACAAAGTAACTTGCCAATACAGGATCTCTAACTGTGAGGGCATTCTGTTTATGCAGCGTTATCAGAAGAGAAATAAAAACCTAGGTATTGTATTTACTGCAGCGTTTGCGTAACTCGCTCGCCCGCAAGTCATGCTAAGCACGTGTTAGAATATCGGCAACCATGACAACAGTTATGACGTACTCATCCCCTCCCATTTATTTAGAGCGTTCTTCCATGTGATTACTAACTGCCAATCACATTCTAGTTTGGCGACCAGTATAGGAGGAGATATACTCATCATCTCGACACCCCAAGGCAGGTAGTTGGCATTCTTGACCCGGATTTAGTTACCTACTGCAGCTCCTCAAATTTCTTACAGTGATGAGAGGGCACCGGTTCTACACTCGGGACTTAGCATCGAACCCGAGCGCATACCGTTTCAGGACAACAAACAAACCAGACAAAAAAACAAGCAATATTTAACAGGTGTTAGGAAAAGGAATCCACTTAATGCCATAGTATTATTTAGTTCACTTGGAATCATAAATAAAGGAATTGAAAACTAGAAAAATACATTATTATGGATTGGGATAGGATGGGACATTGTGAAGGGGATTTGGCACTGCTATCAATCTTGATCTTTTGTTCCCAAGTGGGACACCCGCGGGAGGAAGGATGAAGCGAGAGGAGAGGACGGTCGACCTAAAGGAGTCATGACAATACAGAGGGCAGGGTCCATACTATTTACCAGCTTGAAGCTCCTTGCCAGTCCAATATAACCCGTGGCCCCGAAACACTCCACACGTGGAGTGGAAACACACGTGGTCCTGAAACGGCTCCCTAGGCCGGCTCGGAGACCGGGGATTACCCTACTGGAGGAGGAAGTGTTTACCAGGAGCATATCATCCTGCCATGTAGTGCCCATTCATTTACTACCCTGAAAGAGACCACTGGACGAGAGACTTTTTTTTTTTAATTTTACGGTCCTCCAACGTTAAGTCAAATCGGACGGTGAATGAAATGGGTGATGATGCTCAAATGAGTCCGGGGTCCATGGAGCTTAGAGCTACCCGACATTCATCTTTAAGGATAAGGGAAAACCCCGGAAAAACCGTATCCAGATAACTCACCCTGACCGAGATTCGAACTCGGGACCTCTTTAACGTGAGGCAGACACGCTACCATCTAAGCTACCGAAGCGGGCTGAGAGACGGTGTGAGATGATAATGGAGATGAAATGGAGGGACGGGACATTCGGGGGATGTAATTAACTTACCAAGCATTTGCCTGGCAATCCAGAGAAACCCCGAAAAAACCATGGGACAGGTAGTTCGGCCACGGAAATCGAACCCGGTCCTTCCGAATGTGGGCCAGAGACGAAACTGCCTGAGCCAACCCGCTCGGTGACTCATAGAGAAGTATTGTATTCCACCCCTAAATTCAGCACCGAGATTTCAGATAAATACAGGTTTTGGGAACCCCTGAGTCTAACAAGAACGTTTTTAGAGGGGAAAAAACTACTCTCTCTCTCTCTCTCTCTCTCTCTCTCTCTCTCTCTCTCTCTCTCTCTCTCTCTCTCTCTCTCTCTCTGTCCGTCTGTCTGTAAACAGCATATCTCAAACGGCGAAGTATGGCTTAATTAATTCATTTTCTATTTATGAATGCCCTTTAGCTGTTGTTCTCAGCGTCCTATTCTATAAGGGCTAGGAAAAGCGCTTAATTTTGCTCAGAAGCCTCTTTTCAGGCTACGTCGGGTTTGGACCAGCGACCTCGGGAACCATGGGCTAGCATGTTACTCTTAGACCTCAGAGGAAGACGAAAATTCGGTTAAATACCTAACATGGTACTTAAGTTAAGCATCTTCCAGCATCAGACTCGAAGATTTTGAAGAAAATCCCCACCGCATACTACTTTTTACATTAAATATTTTTCAAACATTTTAACTCTCTCAGGAAAAAAAGTCTCTATTTTGATTATACCATACATTTTAGATATGTTACGACGAAATGTATATTTTAAATTTTCTGGGAATGTCCTCGAAGTCTGTTTACTCTGTATGACTTTTGCAGAACTAGACAAAATATTAGAGACAAAATCTTACAACACAAAAAATGTAGAGTTTGTAAAGACCCATAATTTATGAAAGTACATTTTATTAGTGAAAGATTTCGGAGACATTGCTTGTTAATTGGTCTAAATTTTCCAGCGCTTATACTTTTTTTTAATGGGAAGTCGTTATTCGGTTTTTTACTTCTTGACCACGCAAAGACAACGAATTTCATAGCTATCACATAGCGATCAGCTCTTAAAAGATTTGTCTATCTCTTAAAGCTCATTGTGTTCGCATATCCCCTTGCATCTACAATAATAATAATAATAATAATAATAATAATAATAATAATAATAATAATAATAATAATAATAATAATAATAATAATAATAATAATAATAATAATAATAATAATAATAATAATAATAATAATAATAATAATAATAATAATAATAATAATAATAATAATAATAATAATAATAATAATAATAATAATAATAATAATAATAATAATAATAATAATAATAATAATAATAATAATAATAATAATAATAATAATAATAATAATAATAATAATAATAATAATAATAATAATAATAATAATAATAATAATAATAATAATAATAATAATAATAATAATAATAATAATAATAATAATAATAATAATAATAATAATAATAATAATAATAATAATAATAATAATAATAATAATAATAATAATAATAATAATAATAATAATAATAATAATAATAATAATAATAATAATAATAATAATAATAATAATAATAATAATAATAATAATAATAATAATAATAATAATAATAATAATAATAATAATAATAATAATAATAATAATAATAATAATAATAATAATAATAATAATAATAATAATAATAATAATAATAATAATAATAATAATAATAATAATAATAATAATAATAATAATAATAATAATAATAATAATAATAATAATAATAATAATAATAATAATAATAATAATAATAATAATAATAATAATAATAATAATAATAATAATAATAATAATAATAATAATAATAATAATAATAATAATAATAATAATAATAATAATAATAATAATAATAATAATAATAATAATAACGATGATGATACTACTACCACTACTACTACTACTAATAATGATGATGATGATGATGATGATGATGATGATGATGATGATGATGATGATGATTTCTGCAGGTGTTTATCTCGATTAACATGAAATGCAAAAATAAGCGTTTGTGGAATAGTATAGAAAGTCATGTGAGTTTAACGTACTATATATTTTTCTCAACTGCTAAGTCTTGAAGTCGTCATTTGTTTGTTTCTGATGGTTATGTTGAATTTCAAGGCTAGCATATAAGCGACCTGCTATTCAGTATCTGACTACTGCTTCGGTCTCATTGTGCCTCTTGTACTTTACACCGAAATGTGTAAATAAAATAATTTCCACAAGCACTCATCTTGATGGAAGTGTAAGCTTATGTGAGAATACTTTGTAGAAGAGAAACAGAACCTTCATATGAATGGTAAATTATATTTTCAGATTTGTGCGGTTGGCCATCATGGATAATATGTGCCGGTTCCCCTAGCAACCAATCCTGCATGTTGTTTTGTTGATTTTACAACGTAAGGGAAGAGGAAAACATTACTTTGTAAGAAGCTTGCGTGTGTATGAATTGGCGTAGAGGAGCAATACAGTGAAGAGAGTATTAATTTCCAGGATGTCAGATGCACAAGCACCTGACGCTCCCGAGAAACCACAAGAAGGTGAGACTCCAGAGAAATCCCAAGAAGGTGACGCACCTGAGAAACCAGTAGAAGCTGAGGCTCCCGAGAAAGCACAAGAAGGTGGTACCTCCGAGCAACCACAAGAAGGGGGTACTCCCGAAAAACCACCAGAGGAAGCACCCGAGAAACCACCAGAAGGAGAAGCTCCCGATAAACCACCAGAAGGAGCACCCGAGAAACCACCAGAAGGAGCACCCGAGAAACCACCAGAAGGAGAAACTCCCGAGAAACCACCAGAAGGAGAAACTCCCGAGAAACCTCCAGAAGGAAAACCAGAAGGAGAAGCTCCCGAGAAACCACCAGAAGGAGAAGTTCCCGAAAAACCACCAGAAGGAGAAGCTCCCGAAAAACCACCAGAAGGAGAAGCTCCCGAGAAAGATGCCGCAAAAGAACCAGCTGAAGGAGAAGATGCAGGAGAAGGGGATGATGAACAATCTGCTGATGAAGGTGAAACAACGCCCAAAATAAAAAAGTTGAGAAAGAAAAAGAAGTCGGACGCAGAAGAACCAGGAGAGGTGAGCAGTGACGAGGATTTTGATTTTGAAGAAGAAGAGGATGAAGAAGAAGACCTCAATCCAGATCATTATATTTGTCCTCCTCATCGAAGCAAAAAGTGTACAATAAAGGACAACTTTTTACAATTCTTGTATCCTTTAAAAGCTTTTATACGTTGACAGGGTTTTCTGTAAAATATGAATTAATATCTATTTTAATATTCATCATAAAAATAATCAAGGAAGGATAGGGGATGTAGTTATAAAAAATGTATCTACTTATCTGGTCATTAAGCCTAAAATAATTCACGTGTTAAACTTCAGCTATCTCATTTTTCTTTGCTTTATGGTGCCTTTCCAAAAATGTATCAAAATTTAAACCAAACCATGTTTAGAAGTCCACTGGATTCTAAAACTAGCATTTTTACAAACAGAATACGTACTATTTGCCTGCGCGGTAGGTGTAAAAATGTAATTATGTGTGTGTCTGTGAAGAGAGGGGCGCAGATCACTAAATTGTGGTTGTCAGAAACTATTTTCGAATAGGAACAATGAGTGTAACATTTTATGTTCTCAAAAATTTGTTCCTAATGATTTTGGTCGAAATAAATGTTTGGAATATGATATAACACCCTAATGACTTTAGGGTACCTATTATTTTGCTCATTTAAAATAGGTTTGAAACATATCATTTACTTGTTTGTGGAAGTAGTTATCAAAAGCTATTTCATATAGAACGTCAGCGCAATTCAATCTTTGCTCAGAGCTTATTAAAATATATGTACACATGCCAATTTTTTCGGAAATAGTTTCACTCTTATCTACCTTCTGGTTAATACGATTAAAAAAAGCTATAGCGCTTAAAGTCTTATGTTAAAGAAGTGATAAAAGAAAAACAGAAGTGTTATTTGGAGTCAACGTTGTCTCTTGTGTAAGCCTGTACCTATCCTTTTTTAAGACGTCTGCTTTTAAACTAATCCTAACCTAATCTCCCGTGAATCAGAACCCAAAGCTTATATCAACAGTAAATAGTGAATGTTTACGTATTAAAGCCAGTAGTTGCAAATTAAACTCAGGAAATCATATCCAGAAGGACGATAATAGGTAATTTTGCTGCAAATTTGCACCTCTCATACATAGTTGTAACTCGCAGAGTCAGGCAGGTAACCTTGTGGAAAGAAAAACTGCTAAAATTGCGTGAGTGAACACATTTTCGCTTTTTAAATACCGGAAGTTGTAATGGCATTTCCGGTTACGTATTCTACCGCGATATATTAAATCATTTACTTCTGTAAATGTTTTCTTAAGTGATTCACTGTTACCGCGTGTTTTACTTGGGAAACATGGATAACCTATGCAACATACGCATCATTTGCTGAGTTTGAAATTTTGAATAATGAAGTTGTTCTTATGGAAAATTGGGACATAGAACACTTGTATTAGATTTGGTTGTCGGATTGGTTTACTGCTTCGAGTTATTATTAAGCATATTTATTGCATTTCCTCGTCCCTTCCAGCTTCACTTGTATTAATATTCATTTGCCTGACATTTCTTTATGCTTCTGTTATTTATTTTGTGCATTCATTATTAATGTAGGAAGTAATTTATTGCATTTTCTTTATCTCTTCCAGTTTTATGTGTATGTTCATCTGTATTACAATTTTTTAACATTCCCGGACATTATTTACTTGTGTTAGGTTTCATTATTGTTTCAAGCCTTCTTTTACTGTCATGTAAAACCTATGTTTCACATCTTGAGGACGAGTAAAACATTATCTTCTAAGATAATGTCGGAATTCATTAAATGTGTTTAAAATTTCTTCATATAAATATTCTGCTAGGTGTTTAAATCATGATTCATGTAAACCAGTTTTAGTAGTTGGATTTTGTGCTCTATGTTGCAGTGTTGATCCCAGAAATGAGCTACTACTATAAATTTATTTGCTTCTTTTTGCTTGATGTTCCTAAAGTGTTCATTTAATCTGGTGCCGATGTTATGTTTTGTCTTTCTAATGTATATCTTACTGCAGTCCAAGCAATTAATTCTATAAATCCTGGACTTCATTTCCTGATGAAAAGAATTTCAACTTTCCTTCAGAAGAAAATGTTTTACTCAGCCTCTTTGAATTGCTGCCAGCTGTCTTGTCTCTGGAGAACCATCATCCACATGAGCAGCAAAGTTCCAACCAGTTGACAACTTCTTGATAATGCCTTTAAATGGAGGCAAAATATGTTGGGAAAAAAAATGAGATATGTGAAGTACACAGTGTCTCAGTCAACTCATTGAATAATCTTTAATTATTGCATTACTGTACGGTGCTAATGGTAAATGACCTGTTATCCAAATTAGATGAAATAAAAAACATCCTATGTACGTTGTATGAAGATGACCTCGTAACTTTGATATTGGTACCACAAAAACAAAAAATTCTAAACAAATGAAAGCAGCCCTCCAAAAATTAGCATTATGGGTGTAAACTAAGAAATAAAGGTAAATGAAACTAAAACTAAATACCAAATGTTTAAATATTAAAAGCAGAAGCATTATTAACAGTGAAGTATTCTTCATATTTAAGTTTGAATTTATGAGTCACTATGTTTACACTCAGTCTTCACTTACTTGTTGTATAATTGAAACGTTTTCAAGATCATTCGATCTCATCATCAGCTGATTGGTGACTAAATGAACCTCCCTCTTCTTCCACTGCTACGGAGCTCCGATCACTCTGCCATCTGGTGTTAGTGGCACTAAGTTTTAATACTTCATTTAATGCCGGGATTTCAAAATTTATAACTTTATCACGGTTTTTGTTTATGAAAATTTTTTCCCAAATATCCAATTCTATGGGTGTACTTAAAGATTTTAACAGTTTAATGTTGTGGCCAATGTTGTGGTTTTCTGTCCAAAAATGGTGTGAAACTGCAGATTTTTCTGTTTGTTTCAACTTAATGTTCCTCTGGTGTTCTTTTTGCCTGGTTAACATGTTTCTCTTAGTTTTTCCTATGTAGCTTTTTTCACAGGTTTCACAATTAATCTGATAAATTCCTGATTTCAAATTGTTGGGGATTGTATTTTTCAGTGGTTTATTTAGTAGGTTCCTCAGACTGAATTTGTTTTGGGGTGCTAGTTTTAAGTTTAGTCTTTTGAAGATTCGTTCAAATTTTCTAAAAGCCCATGGATGGTAGGTGAATTTTCTATATTGCCAATTTGTGTTATTAAGTGGTGTGAGAGTGGTATTTTTTGATCTTATCTTCAGTTTTTCTTTCCTCTTCATCATATTCCTTATGATGGATGGGTTGAATCCATTTAATACCGCTATGTCTTTTATGTGTTGTTGTTCTTTCAAAAATTCATCCTTACTCAGTGGGACGTTGTATAGCCGGTGAATTAGACTTCTAAAGGCAGCTAGTTGATGTGAAACTGGGTTGTATTCATTTTTCTTTATGATAATTACATTACAACAGGTAAGTGAAGACTGAGTGTAAACATAGTGACTCATAAATTCAAACTTAAATGCCAAATGTTTACTTTCCACAACCACTTTCCATAGTTCCTAATAAAGTAAATATTAAACATAGAAATTACTAAAAATATTCACGAGTTATTCCAGATTCAAAGCTAACATGGAAAGATCATGTCTTTTATATAAAAAGACCTATACCTAATGTCTGCCTCTGTCTATTTCTGTGTGTGTACTAGTCAGCTTAATCCAAAAAAGAAAAAATCAATTAAACTTCAAACTTGGCATTTAACCTCAGTATATTAAGTATGTGATGCAAAAATGTTCAAGAAAATTCATCCCTCTCAAGCTAGTTTTATGTTGAAAAATGTTATATTTAATTCTCTCAAAAATATCTTTAATGATTTTGATTAAAACATGAGACATCCAAGATGCATATTGGATTGGATTGGATTATGATACGGAGGGGATTCGGCACTGCGACCAGTCTGGATGTATTGTACCTGTGCCCCAAGTGGGGTATCTGCAGGAGGAATGATGAGGTGAGAAAAGAAAGAGGGCGGCTATCCTAAGTAGCCACGACAATGCAGAGGGCAGGATCCCTACACTTTATCAGTTGAAAACTCTCCAGTAGGCCAGCACAACTGCAGCTCACCTGACTGTGTTCCAGAAATGGCCCCACCAGACTGGGCTCAGAGACTGGAGACCCTCCTACTGGAGGAGGAAATTTTACTGAGAGCCATACGCCGCCGAGACACCTGCCAACACTTCTACCCTGAAAGAAACCACCAGAGAGATGATGAAAAATGATAATGGAGATGAAATGGAAGGATAGGAAATTCGGCGATATAATTAACCTACGCAGCATTCACATGGTGATTCAGGAAAACCTCCCAAAAACCATGGGTCAGTAATCAAACCCAGGCCTCCTGATTGCAGGCCACAGATGAAACCACCTGGGCCGTCCCATTTGGTATTACATGACAAATAAAACGTATGTCTTGAATTTTGTGAAATTAGCCTGTGAAATCCCTTTTTTTTTTTTTTTCTGAATATCTTCTGAATATCTTACATACAAAAAATGCAAATATCTTTAAGGAAGCAACCGTATCAAATAAAAACGTTTATAGCATTAACAATTTCTGAGATATTCTGTATTATTGGTTAACATTTTCAAATAATAATTAATATCTTTTTACATTTTCTTAAAAATGTAAAAGTAGCTAAATTCAAGCCACTGTTTAAAAATGAGGAAAAGGAAAGGATTGAAAATTATAGTAAACTTCTTGGAATCATGTTTCCTTATTTTTAATTCATAACATGGTTTTTAGGACAAAAAAAACAGAAATATTAATAGTGCTCCATTTTCATTTCATTCTCATATCTTCACAACAAGAAGTCTTAAATATCACTTTTTGAGTTTATATTTAGATTTATGCTGCAAATCACCAGTTTTATTGACAAACTTCATATCACATCAGAGGAATAGTTAATCAGAGTTAAGTGGCACTGCTTCCTATGTAAGGAATAGGAAGTAGTGTATATAAATAGGATGCCTATAGATCTAATTAAAGATCTATTGAACATGATATTTTGCAAGGCTCAATTTTAGGGCTGATATTATTCATACTTTGTACCAATAATCTACCCTTTTAATTATCATATATAAATTCTGTTCTGTTTGCTGACAACATAATTTTTGCATTCAGTAGTAAAGACCTAAATATTCTCTAGGATTGCTGTAGTAGAGCAAATGAGTTGAAGCACAGCTAAAAAAAAAATCTAGTTTTCTAAGTGTTGGAAAAGCTCTATGCATGCAGTTTAACCCTCAAGTAATAAACCAACAATCTGCCGTGAAATATTAAATATTAAGTAAAGAGAAATCACAAAGTTTCTAGGAGTGTGGACTGATACTGATCTAATAAGACTTATACAAATGTTATAATTACAGAGCTCAGCAAACTAAACTGCAATAAGAATTCTTAGTTGTAGATTTTCTTCTGAGCTTTAAAAGTGGCACTCTATTTTCGATGCATATGTTCTTTGCTTTCTTACACTATAATCTTCCTGGGAATCGTCAACTAAATTAATAGACATATTCATACTATAAAATGAAATCTGCTCCTATATAGTCACTAAATAAACCAGAATTAAGAGAATACTACCTACCATTAACATTTTTTCTGAATATACACATTTTGAGGGTTCCTAAATCCAAAATAAATAGCTCAATGTTAATGAGTGCATATTGATTTTCAGGAAAATTTCTCTATTCCAAATTACCTTTTATGTAGAAAATGTTTGTTATTTTTAGTTTACCATAAATGGCTATAATGTTATTGATTAATATACTAAATGCTTGTTTAAGGTTAATATTTACATGATAAATAAAATATATATCTTAAATTTTCTGCAAATAGCCTATGAAATTCCCTCTCTTTTGAATGACCTTTGCATGACTGAATTTGTTAACTACATTTGATTACACACACATATTGTGCGTGCTGTCTCGTCCCCCATCTCTAGTTCTCATTTGGGTGCATTTATTTCCTACTTTTGCTAATTTATCCCACTCTACCTTCTTATTTCTATTTTGTCACTTTATTCACTTTCCCCCTTCTCAA
The DNA here is from genome assembly GCA_030765055.1 of Mantis religiosa. Taxonomy (NCBI): domain Eukaryota; kingdom Metazoa; phylum Arthropoda; class Insecta; order Mantodea; family Mantidae; genus Mantis; species Mantis religiosa. The sequence continues at coordinate 43,808,538 of CM060954.1, forward strand.
CTTATGTCTGCCACTTCACTCTTGGCACAAAGTATGGTATGATGTTTATGGAAGTGCTAATTGTATATAGGCAACAAGTTTCAAACCAAAGTCCACAAGTTGTAGATATGCAGGAGTTGCTTCCCTAAACATAATGCCATTTTCACCACTGATTCTTATTGTTTATTTTTCATTATATACTTGCCTAACTTTCTCTACCTCGGTTTCATTATTACATTATAGACTCACTACAACATCAATCTTCTTACTAATCAAGGCTTCATGGGTGATCAGCTGTGTCAAATTAATAAACGTCGAGCTTTCAGGAGATCCTGAAGAAGGCCATGGAGTTTACAATGGCCGAAAGCTCGACGTTTATTAATTTGACACGGCTGAGCACCCGTGAAGCCTTGATTAGCAATGCTCACCGTTAAAGCTTCAAGTCTTACATCAATCTTCTTACTGTGTTATCTTTCATCAGTTTATCTCTAATTACAAAAATTTCGTCTTTCTGTGACTAAAGTGTATTATCTGATATTAAACTGTTATTTCTAATTCACTCTTTTACTAATTTCCATTTAATTCTTAATTTTTTAAATAGTTTCTTTGTATTTTTAAACATACATTTACCACTTCATAGTCTTTCTTTCCCAATTTCCTTCCTGATCATGGAAACTGTTATTCATTTTGTTACTACATTTCATCACTCATCAACCCAAGCGTTCCTTTCCATTTTCATCACATCTTCCCCACTTGCTTTGTCTGGACACATACCATGTTTCTTCAGATTTCTTTGTGTTATTCAGTTCCTTATATTATCTAACATATATCCCTCTTCTGTACACCATTCACCATTTTCATCCCTCTATAAATTACACTTTTTTTTTTGGTAGTTTCAAAATATGTGTTACTGGTGAAATCTTGACATTGAATTTTTGAGTGGAACACATTACTTCCTCTACTTAGTATAAGTAAGTAGTAGAAAAAGTAGTATTGCTTTGTAAGAATGCTTTGGAAATAATAAACAATAATAGTCAGAGGAAGTCATATGCACTTAATTTTTCTTCTTCTCTATTTTATGTCCCTTCTTTTGCTGTGAAGTTCTTACAGTTAGGATAAAATCTTATGGAGCGGATTCGGTATGACACCAGACTGATCTATTGCACCTATGCCCCAAGTGGGGCATCCCTGGGGGAAAGTATAAGGTAAGAGGAAAAAAATGTATAGTGTTTAACACCTGCTTTTACTACATACGGCACCGCAGGCGGTGACACTGATGGTACATGAGATGAAGATGGAGCACCGGTGGAATGAGATGGCGGGGAAAACCGGAGGTCCCAGAGAAAACCCGTCTCAGCGCCGTGTTGTCCACCACAAATCTCACTTTGCAGTCACCTGGGATTGAACCCGGGCCGCCTTGGTGAGAGCCAAGTGGTCTAACCACTGAGCCACGGCGCGGCCTAAGGTAAGAGGAGACAGAGGGCAGCCTACCCAAGGAGTCATGAGTGCAGAGGGTAGTGTCCCTACTATTGACTAGTTGGAAACTCTCCAGCAGACCAGTACAACTGGTATCCCACCCATCATAGTCCTGAAACAGCCCACAAGGCCGGCTCAGAGTATGTACTACTGGAGGAGGAAGTGTTTACCAGGAGCATATCATCCTGCCATGTAGCACCGGGATTCCCACCTACACTTCTACCCTGAAAAAGACCATTAGATGAAAGATGATGTGAAATTAAAATGGAGATGAAATGGAGGAACAGGAAATTCAGGGGATGTAATTAATCTACCCAACATTCGCCTGGCAACCATGGAGAACCCCCAAAAAACCTATGTTCAGGAGAACTAGCCACGGGAAGAAAATCCGAACCTCTCTAATGCAGGCCACAGACAGAACCAACCGCCTGTACCATTCCACTTGGTAGTTCTTACAGATACTTGAATATTTTAAAAATCTGGCAATCTGAATTCAAATGACTTTCTTTTTTCTTCTACAAGCTATTTTTACAAAATCTTTTTTATTTCCCTCTCTATTTATTTTATGTTACTTTAATTATGTGATCATATCAGGATGGACCTGTTAGATAATATCTTGCGGATAGGTATATAACAGATTATATTTTATTTTATTCATTTTTCGGAATAAAACTTTACTTGTTTATTTTGTATCATTATAAAAGTAAACAAATGCAAGCACTAGTTAAAACTGCATACTGTGACTTCGAAAGGATGATCCTTGAGGTCAAAATTTTTATCAGACTGAATAACACGGTTGGTTGAGGATTGGCTTTCTGTATCTAAAATTGTTTGGTCAGGGCCAACAACTAAATGAATATGTATAGTAATAATCATTTTGTGAGTTTAATTAACTTTTTATTATTATTATTTTATTTAAATATTGAGACCTTAATTTCTAACTAGTCACTCCTTTGGTTATGACTGCAAAAGATATTTTAATCTAGTCCTTCTAGAAGGAAAGATTTTGGCTTTTACTTCTGGCAATTACATTCACTTCTATAACACAGAAACCAAAGAGCTTACTTTTCGCAGAAGTGCAATTGGTGGAGGATTTGGACATATGGTGGTATGTACAATCTTAATTTTGAGTTTCTTATATTCATTGGTCCTATATTCTTTAAAATCAAATAAATGTAGGTTCATGAACAAAGAATCTGCTGATTTAATTGAAGTTCTTTCCATATCAAATTGCCATAGCTGGGAAAATATTTATTTCCATCCAAGTTTTAGTATCGTTTATTTGAGATTCAAGAAATGAAATTAATGGAACTTAAAGACAGCAAGCAGCATTGCAAGTTCCCTTAAAATAAATTTAATAAGTTGAGTTGGGTTACCCCATTTGAAAACAGGGTTTGTGGAGGGAATATATAACTTGTCTGTGTATAATGTTGGTACAGAGAGAAGAACGTAGACAAGGTTTGCACATGAAAAAGAAGGGCTTTTAAATATCACAGGCTAGTATTTCTATACTAATTGGAACTGCATCACTCCTATTTCAACAAGACTTTTTGTTCATGTACAAATATTTGTGACATACTAAATGCAATAGAAATTTATGTTGTTCTCACAAGGTATTATAAAATGAGTCCTCTAATAACATATAATTTACATGCAGATGAAATTTATGAATTTAGTCAAGGTTATAAATATGTTCTTACTGATGTATAATAATTATTAAATAAAGAAGAAACTAAACAATGTTATACTTTTGAAAAACATGTTAATAAATTACTATTTCAGTTATCAATGTTTAACAAGTGCCCATGTAAAAAGACAGGTTAAAAATGTTCTATGTTTCACTGCACTATTATGTATATGCATGCATATTTTGATCATGGAATCATTTCAGAACACTATAGAATGCCAAAATAATGTTCTGCAAAAAGTTTTTTTTTATTTTTTTTTTTTTAATGAAATACTTTTAAACCTTAAACCCCATGCATATGAATTGTATTTTGTGTCAAAAGCACTAGTATTATGCTCCCAAATTGCTAAGCTTTGGTGGCAAGAAGTAACTAATAGTGATATCTGTCCACATACTATGTTCTTCCATGTAAGCTAAGAATAAAATATAATGTTTTGTATATTCAGGTGAAAACACATAGTGTATTTTAGTTGGTCATCATATTGGTTATATGATTTTTATTTTTATTTTTAAGAAATTAAATGTTACAATTCCTTTCTTGGAAGTGTTGAAAACAGTGTTGTTTTAATAAATTAAATTTAAAGGGAGTCGATTAATGACACTAAACAACACTTACTTTTAAATTTTTCCGAAACATGTTTCAGAGACTTTGCCTCCATGGCCAGTTGAGGATGGAGGCAAAATCTCTGAAACATGTTCTGGAAAAATTTAAAAGTAAGTGTTGTTTAGTGTCATTAATCGACTCCCTTTAAATTTAAATTAAATGTTATTCTAATCTTTATTCCATCAAAAAATCTAAAGTATAGATAGATAAATAATTTATTCATCTTGTAAATCATACATTGTACATGAGTACTATGATTTAAGACACACCAAATTGTGAATATACAGTGCAATTAACTATATTTGTAAATTAACAAGTCACATCCAAAATAATGATTTATAAAGATAACCTCTGTTGTGTCCCAACAAATGTTACTACCAAGTTTAAATGTCATTTTCATTTTGGTAAGTGTAAACTTTTAAACTTTGACTAAAATAATCATATCTTCCAGAAGGCCACAGAGCAAGCATGGCTGAAAGCTTGAGCAATTTTATAAATATCACACAGCTGGTAATGCGAGAAGCTCTACTTAATAGGTCTGATAATGTTAAGAGTCCCAGATTTCCTCTATTACGTATGTCAGCATGGGTAAGATTTTTGCATGGAATGTTGTCATTGTTGTGGTTACTGATATCCTTGTGAGGTCTTGTATGCTGTAAATCCCTCTAATGGCTGCTCTTTCTCTTTTATGTATCTTGAATGATGTTCCTGTTGGTTGGAGGGTAATATCCAAGTATTTGAAGCTGTTGACCATAGTCAGTTCTGCATCACCGAGAGTGGGTCTTTGATTGCAATCCTTTCTCCTTTTCTGAATATCGTGAATAAGGTCTTGTTCTTGTTTACCTTTAATTCATTGTTGTTGCCCACCGTGAGTGGGTCTTTGCTTGCAATCCTTTCTCCTTTTCTGAATATCGTGCATAAGGTCTTGTTCTTGTTTACCTTTAATTCGTTGTCTGCCCATTCCTTTAGGTTCGTAATGGCCTTTTGTAGGTCATCCCTGGTTCGAGCTCCAATTACCATGTCATCTGCGTAAGCATAGAATGAGACTGGTAGATTAACTGAGAGATGTCTCTCATGGCTACATTAAATAGTATGGGGCTTATTGATTGTCATTGTAACACCCCATTTGTCTATGTGGTGCTTGTCAAGCTTGCCATCGTCATTTGCCACTCTGTTAAAGCTAGGAGGTTATTGATTGCCTTGTTCAGCGGGTTTGTGACTATCATCTGGTTCAATTTATCCATTAGTTTTGTGCTAAGTAGATCGAAGGCTTTACTGAAATAAAAAAATATTGTGAAGAACTTCCGTTTCTGATGTCTGAGCACCTCTTTTATCTCTTCTAAAAGGTCTGACTGCATATACCATTCCTCTACCCTTTCTAAAACTGAATTGTTCTTCTGGGAGATAGGTTACTGTTATCCTGGTGAGTCTATGTGTCAGGATCCTGATGCACACTTTCATGATGTTGTTCTCTAAGGTTATCCCTCTGTATGAGTTCACGTTGTTGCTTTCTGCTTTACCCTTGTAGGGATGACTTCCTCCAGCCCTCTGGAATCTGTCCTGCGGCATTTATTGAAGAGTTCCTTCCAATATATCCCTAACATTTGTAGGGTATCCTTTAGATTTTCATTGTAGATTCTGTCCAGTTCTGCTGCTTTGTATTTCATGGTGGCCATGATTGTGGTTGCGACTTCTTGGGTTATTTCTTGGAATTCCTCTGTGCTGCATTCTTTTATATTTAGAGCTGCTGTTAGCTTTTCCCTGTTAAGTATTTTCTCAAAGTGTTGTTCCCAGGTTTCCATGTTTAATTGACTGGATGACTTTATTGGTTTCTTCCTTAGTGCCTGAAACAGGCTTTCTAAGGCATCTTGGACTGCGCCTTTGCTTTGTCTTCAATGTAGGTTTTTTTTTTTTTTTTTTTTAATTTCAGGATTTTCTTGTAATATAATTTTGAGTCGAACTAGTGCTCAATGCTCCACTTATTGCTAGTATTTACCGAGAATGCGTTTCGTTAGGATCTGCCTAACATCATCAGCTGTTGTTGACTCATGGATGTTGGTTTGGTGAACTTCTTGGAGGTCTATATCTTGATGAACTTGAAGTTTGGGTTCTCTTCAAAGGTAGTGTCAAAATTGAATAATTTTATTTCATATTTCTTTATGAAAATTTTTTCCCATGTGGTTAATGCAGCTGGACCTTGGACACTTTTTAATAGGTGGATTTCTTGTTCTATATCTTCTTCATATTACATTATTTCAAAAGGTGTTGTACACTGAACTATTCTGTGGGGCCAAAGTAAAGTGTTCTTTGAATACTTTTTGGAAAAGGTATGTAGCTCTGGGATGGTATGTAAGTTTTCTATATGAAGTTTTTTATTGATCGGGGAAAGAGTAGTTATTTGTCTGCATCTCTGTTGTCTTTTGAATTTATTAATTTTATTTTTGACCAATTCAACACTAAATCCATTGTATTCTGCAATGGGAATTATATGATTGTGCTCTTTGATATATTCCAACTTGTTTGAGGGTACTTTAACCAGCCTGTAAGTTAAATTTTTGATAACAGCATGCTTTGTTGTCTTGGGCTATATCCATCTGATTATATGAAATTTTCTGTATGTGTTCCTTTCCTGTATATGCCAGATTCTAGTTTTCTAGGTTTTCTGGTTAGTTTCAAGTCTAAGAAAGGGATTTCATTGTTTGTCTCTTTTTCTATGGTAAATTTTAATTAAGTAGTCTTAACGCATATCCACCTATATCAAAATTTTATTGTATTGGAACACCACAGTGAAGAAAAACACATTAAATTATAGATGAGTCATATTTTTTACACATCAGCTTGGGAACTATTGTCGTAATAGAGCTGATGATGCAAATAATATTTCACAAAACATGTAAGTGAAGCTGATGTGTAAAAAATATGACTCATCTATAATTTAATACATATCCACCTGTTTCTCATTTAAATTGCCCAGATGTCATCCACATATCTAAACCAAAGTTTGAAATTAGTGAGCATAGATATATATATACCTCCGTAGGAAACAAAACAGGCATTTACCTAAAATCACAATCTCTTGATAGAAGTCTTTTGCATTTAAAATTGTAGAATATTTTTCTTCTTTTTTTTTTTTCAGAAAAATCCCAATCCTGAGTATCCTCATCTAACTGTTGCTGAAAATGGAGAAGCACCCTTAATAATAGTTTATATTTGGCCCACTTTTGAAATACAGTGTGTTTTACGGGAAGGAGCTCAGAAAGTATACACATGCCTAAGCTATAGGTAAGTACATAAAAAATATTAACTAGCATTATCATAAATATTATAGCTTACAAATAGGATAGACATTTTTCTAAAAGCCTATAAGAAACACGTGTGTTTATATAGTTATATGTAATTCGGAATAACCTTCATGTATATGTTGGTAGTAAAATCGGTATGCAGTTCAATAAAAGTAAGGAAATTCTTTTATTACATCTTGCAAGGAAATTTGCAATAAAAGAATTTCTGTAAATGTTTATCTCAATTAATATTAAGTGGGTAGAAGAATAAGTGTATAACAATTTTATGTTTTGAGTAAAAGTGTTCTTATGTTAATACATAAATTTTCCTTATTTATAGCTCTAATGGTGAACTATTATGTTCACAAGCAGGTGAACCAGATTACATGTTGACAATATGGAAGTGGAAAGAAAAGCAAATAATGCTGAGGCAGCAATCGTATATATCAACTGTGTTTAGTGTCAACTTCTCCTCATATGCTCCAAATCAATTAACAACTTGTGGTAAGATGACTTAATTTCTGTAAGGCTGTCATAGTACAAATGTGGGCCCAAATGACCTCGCTGTTGACGGGCCCTAAAACACCACACACTCACTCACTAGTACAAATGTAGGAATGAATATGAGCGTTATTTATGGCAAAATTTAAGTAACATCAATATTATAAACACCAGTCAAAGAATTACATATCTATTCTTTCTGTTGTTAAGACCCAATATGACATTAGAATTGAAAGAGGGTTATACAAGTGAAATTAACATTTGGAACATACTTAAAAATAAATAATGCATTTCTGGAAAAAGGTGTGCGTGTGTGTGTGTGTGTGTGTGTGTGTGTGTGTGTGTGTGTGTGTGTGTGTGTGTGTGTGTGTGTGTGTGTGTGTGTGTGTGTGTGTGTGTGTGCGTGCGTGCGTGCGTGTGTAGGTGCGTGCGTGCGTGCGTGTGTGAAGAGTATAGCTCAAAAAAGAAATGTTTGTTTAATACCAAGCTTGATTAATTAAAGGAAATGGATTAAATAAACTATAATAATAGTTAATGACTACTTGACGAATAAAATGTATATCTTAAATTTTCTGGAAATAGCCTCTGAAGCTCCATTTATTCTGAATTATTTTACGTAACTATTAAGGTGTAGAAAGGGTAACATATTACTATTTAAAATATATAGATATTGGTAAATTGCACAATTTAAGTAAATCTTGTGGTGCTTTATTATTATTTATTTATTTTGGGATTAAATTTTTGTTTGGAATTCAATAGTCCCTCTAAGGTAAGCAGTAAAGAAATTAAAAATGTTAAATAATTCATGATTGATAGCTATTACGTGCGCCATGGCATAGTGGGCTAGAGCATTGTGCTTTGGTTCCCTGCAATGGAATGCACCTAGAATCGATCCCACCCTTGGGGGTTGTGGATTTTAAGTCCTGAGTATAGGACAGGTGCCCACTCAGCATCGTGAGGAAATTGAGGAGCTACACTAGGTAGTGGACCCTGATCTAAGAAGTCAACTTTCTGGCTGAGGGTGCTGTGACGCTGACCATATCTCCTTCCCATATCAGTTGGATGATCGCTCACCTCTGCCTTGCATATGTGGGCGTGAGGCTGTTAGTCGGTTTAGCAGGCTCTGGCCTGCTTGCAGGCTGCTATGCTATGGGTTACGCTTTTACATTATGTTATTACCTGATCATCAAGCTTTAATTGACATATGAATAAATGTTATTTAAGTTTAATGTTAATTAAACAGTTTTATTTTTCCTCATACAAGCAGAAGACTTTGGAAAATAACATACATTTGGAGCCTTAAATCATATTTTCATTCTGTGCAGAAAGTAGCTGTAAAGGAACATACAATTGGCATTTTCTGATTGTGATTAGGATTTTGTGTTCTTTCTTTTCATGCCTAAAATACTGCAATTTATTCTCTTTCATGCAATTTATTCTCTTTCACCTAAGTCCAGTTTTAAATTTTCATTGGGAATTTTAAAAATGTAGTATGTATGTTGCTAAGGCTCTGGTGTGAACAATGAAGTCATTCTGCTTCTAGCTTCCTAGTACTTAGAAGTTATATCTTGATAATTTTGTAAAGCTGCACAGTTTTGTAGATGTTCTCTATCCATTACTATATCTTGAGAGCAGAATACACAATTTGAAGAAGTTAGTCTGCCAATTCTATGGAGATGTTTTCCAAGGCAATCATGTCCTGTAGTAAGCCTCCTCATGGCAACAGCAGATTTATGTGGCAATTCCGAAATTACAGTGGAGTTTTCTAGAAGTATTTTCATATTCCAGTTACCAATATTTAAAAACAAAAGCCGTGTTTATCAGTGGATTATAGAATTTGCCCCATGCTTGTTGCAATTCAAGAATGAAAATATCTGTATAAAGTTAAAAGCTCTTTTGAGGGGAATTAAGGGGCCTTGAAACTTGTATTTATATTGGAATCCCAGTATAAAATCTTTAGTTAGATTAAAACAGAAAATGCATTCCTTCTTTAATATATCTTTGTCTATCGCCTTTGTTTTTCTAGTTGTAAAAGATTAGATAAGGTTAAAGAGTACTTCAGATTATGTACAGAAAATGATTTTATTTGTAATACAATATCTCAAAAATATATTGTGACTTTGTGGATTCATAGAATTAAAAGTCTTGTTTGCAGAAATTGAAAATGCTCTTTACTGCAGTAAGCAGTAACTTTGAAAACCCCTTGCAGCAGTAAAAAGATGTGTACACAACAGCAGCCTTCAAGGTTGTCTCGTTCGCCCTGCTGCATGTAAACAAATGAAAGAAATCACTGCGGTACACTTCATATGTCCACACACTCACAATTACTGCACAACTGCCAACAGCAACTCAATTAATAACCGACTTTGCTCTAACACTTTGCAGGGTTTTTATACCTCCAGTCATTGTTCTAGAATGCAGTCGATTGTTTGATAACAATCGCAATGTAGCAAGAGAAAGACGGAACTATCTCTGTCTCCTTCTCTCTCTTGGCAAGCATCTAATTCTGCGCACCACTATCTGTCTCTTTCTTTCCTGCCCATGCATAGCACTGGTTTTGCAGCAGCTCCAACAAAACAATGCAATCAGTGACAATATTTTAATAATATTTGTTACAGTCTTTGATAAAATAAAAAATGAGAAACATTTTTTGTGTAAAGAAGTTTTTCCATTTAAAAAAATGCCTTGAAATCTTGTACAACACATGAAATATAATATTTGTAATATTTTTGTTCCATGGTATGCACATAAATGCACTCCCCACTATACATACATAGACTTTTTTAAAACCCTTGGAGTAAAACAGAAAATGCAGAAAAACATGCACATTGTGTAACATGACAGGAGGATTTTACAAATTTCTAACAATGCTGATATCCTTTAAGCTACCATTTCCTTAAAATTCGATTTGTGTTCAAGATTGGGCTAGTGACTTCCCCACAGTGCTTTTTATGTGATTTTGTGATGTTTTCATCACAACCTCAGCCAGTAGATTACCAGCTGAAGCTGTGATGAAAACATCATGAAACTGGTCCTGAGAATTCAACAATTTCTTTAAAGAGATAAGTGAAGTTTGTTACCAAATGTTGTAGTTTATTTATAATGACATAATTATATAGTATCTTTATTTATATTATATTAACCCAATATATATATATATATATATATATATATATATATATATATATAAAGTGACTTTGTGAGTTCGTAGAATTAAAAGCCCAATTTGCCGAAATTCTAAATGTTCTTTATTTGTGTAGAAATACTCTCCGTAGCAGCAAAGTTACATCACATATCACAACACAATCTTCCAGTAACAGCTGATTACATTAGCTCTTGTTACAACAGCAACACAGCTGACTCTCGTTTTACAACAACACTCTTGTTACACACTGCAACATCTCACTGATTTACAACTCGCAACTCACTCACTCCCGTTACACAACTCATCACTTCCTCAAATACCTCCTGATATTTTCTAGATTATTCGAAAATAAACCAGAACCCGAACAGTCTCTATCAGTCAAGAAGTAACTAGAAATTTCCATTTATCTCAGTTTGTTTGTTTCGGCAGACCTTTATCTGCATGTTATCTTTGCCGGCTCTTGGTTTTCACACTTCCCGCTTATCAGTTCCTTTTGTGTAAACAAGCTGTGCTATTGATAGCAGATTGGTAGAAAGTGCTGGCAGTAAACAGTTTTTCATCCACATGTATTGTTAATTTAACTAGTCAGAATGGTTTATAATAGAGTAGAACTGCCAGCTTAGGATATAGATTAAAGATATATGTAAAGCAGCTGGGAAACCGGCTGCTATAGGTTAGATAGCTTAGTAGGTTAGGAGTAGTTAGTTTAGATATAGGTAATCTGCGAAATGTAATAATGTTCCAATCTAAAGAAATGTAATAACAATAAAGAGATGTAACTGTGGAACTTATGTCCTGGTATAGACTCAAGGCACCAGGGCATAGTTCATGCAGATTTTATTTTTATTTTTATTTTTATTTTTATTTTTATTTTTTTTTATTGTAGACACTGCTCCCTCCTCAAGGCTGGTCGTCCTGAAAAGCACCATTGTAGCAGGCCAGACGATCCAAGTGTACCACCAACATCTTCCCTCAGGGCACCTTCTGGATGCGGTAAACCACGTCATTTGTCCTCTTCACCACTTGGTACAGTCCTTGCCATGGCTGTTGAGGTTTGTCGATCGTTCGGTTTGCTCCCAGGTGTCCTCCTGAAGTACCGCCATGCACTTCCTCCAAGACCTTCGGGACCTTACTTCGGGGAAGTACCAACTGTTGTTTCTGCATCTTTCCATCGGGCGATTCCCATACCCGGATCAGCACGCCCTCTCTGATCTTCAGCGAGTCCCATTGGGCCCAGTACGACTTATAGGTGGTGCTCCTAGGTGCGATGTCCTCCCAGGTTAGTGTTGTCTCTGCTTCCGCTTTCCTCAAGAGTGGTACTAAGTCTGCATCTTCCAGCTGCTCCCTCCTCAGGTCTGCTCTATCCCAACCATCTCCAGGCACTGTCGTGACCACTCTGACAGCTGCGGCATGCTCCTTCTCTTCCACTCTTGTGAACTAGCTGCACTCCTCTGGGCAGGGTCTTCGGGACATGGTGTCTGCATTCGTAGATACGGGTTCGCGACAATATATATGTGTGTGTGTGTATGTGTGTGTGTATGTGTATGTGTGTGTGTGTGCTAATGATAAAATTGATTTAATTTTTTTCAAATATCATGTTGTTGGTCAGAATAGTTACAGTAGGATTGACAACTGTGTTCAGTTCACAATTTTTGCAATGACTTTCATTAAACTAAATGAATGCAGAATTTTTATTTTGTTTCATAGGTTCAGCACATATAAAATTCTGGAAAATAGCAAGAACTTTCACAGGTGTTAAACTATTAGGACAGCTAGGCAAATTTGGCAAAACAGAGGTTTCTGATGTTATAGGATGCCTTGCACTTCCAAATGAAAAGGTTGGTATATACTCCTTTTTAAAAATTCTTTTTTAATTTATTTTAGTAGTGTTTGACATCTGCTTTACTACATATGGCACTACAGGCTCATTATTGCTTTATGGCATTAAATAATGTTAATAGAGTGACTGTCCACTGTCACTTTGCTAATGTGATCAGTTCAATTTTTTAGTGACTTCACCTTTCTTGTTGCGGCACAGCGGTGAAATGTTGTAATTAAATATGCATGATGTGGGCTCTTCTTTGATACAGTTTATCAAACTTAAGACTTCTCCTGCAGTAGTAGACTGACTGCATGTTACAGCATTCACCACAAACCTGCACGGAGAGCAGTACCTTTTGTGACACCAGAAATGCCTCATGGGTTTACTCACTCTTCAGTCACACACTCACATTCATTCACTCATGCATGCATACACTCATTCACTCACTCATTCACATACTTTCTTACTCTCTGATAATCTGCTTTTTCACAAATATGTTTGCTTACGTAGCCACTGAAAGTTTTCACACATTCTACTCCTTTTGGAGGCAGAGATGAAGGAAAACTTAGAGAGGATTGTGGTTATCTGAGAAAATTGCTACATATCTCTGTTCAACTCTCCAACTACCCAGTGATGACCTCACAAAACTGGGACCACATTCACTGCATCACACACTATATCTTTGGTACAGAACTTGGCATCCAGATTATGGTGCAGCTCCTCCACTACAGTATCATCATCCTCTTGTTTTCTTTCCTCTAGCCATTTTATTGTTGAGCTAGATACTCTTCTTCACTACATTTATTTTACCTTCCATTTTAGATAGAATTTCTTTTCACTCCTTTGCAATGTCATCTTTCAGAGCTTTCAATGTTGCATTTGTCTCAGATTTTACAGTGTCAGTGCTAAAACTGAGTTGGACTTTCATTTTTTTTCTGTAAATTATGCCCTCCACGTTAAGTCATATCAGACGATGAATGAAATGGGTGAAATGATGCTCAAATGAGCCCAGGGTCCATAGAGCTTAGAGTTACCCAATATTTGTCTTTCAGGATAAGGGAAAACCCCGGAAGAAACCTCATCCAGGTAACATACCCTAACCGAGATTCAAACTCTGGACCTCCAGTGTGAAGCAGACATGCTACCATCTACACTACCGAGGTGGGCAGGGCTTTCATTTACTGTATTCTATTCTTAATTTCTGTTTTCTTCTTCATTTCTCATTATTCCTCCATTCCAAATTTCATTTTCTCTATATAAGATTTAATTTCTGTCTCCACTTCTCCATTCTGGCTAACAATGTTTTAAGCTTTTCCTCCACAACTTAGGATAGAATAGGATAGAATCATACCGAGGGGATTTGTTACTGTGACCAGTGTTGATCTACTGTATCTATGCCCCAAGTGGAGCATTCCTAAAGGAGGGATGAGGCAAGAGGAGACAGAGGGTGGCTGACCCAAGGAGTCGCAACAGTGCAGAGGGGGGTCTTTAATATTAACCAGTCAGAAACTTCGCAGCAGGTCAGTACAGCCGGCATTCCACCCACTGTCTTCCTAAAGTGGCCCACTAAGTTGGTACTGGAGACCATCCTACCGGAGGAGGAGGTGTTTAACGGAGCATACCACCCTACTATGCTGACACTTTCTACCCTAAAAGGAACCACCAGGTGAGAAATGATGTGAAATGATAATTCAGATGAAATGGAGGGACAGGAAATTCGTGGTATGTAATTAATCTTCCAAGCATTTGCCTGGTGACCGTATAAATCCCCCAAAAAAAACTCCTTGGATCAGGTAGGCTGGCCATGGGAATGGAACCCAGACTATGCAGATACCGGCCACAAATGAAACCGTCTGAGCCATCTCGCTCGGTATAATACAGGGGTGTAGTGAAATACTTGCAAAATAGCCACTTTTCCCAGAGAGCTCAATCACCGTTTAATGTAAGACTTTTCCAACTTCTTCTGCATAGTACTACTTACTACAGCAGCAGTTGTCATAAACTCAGTTGAAGAACAGCATTTATGTTGCATGAATAATACTCATTAATACATAAAGAACAAAATATTACAATAAAATATAATAATTTGCTACAAACTTCACTTAAATTTTTATCTGGTATTTATTAATTTAAGTTCTTAGTTTGCAACCAGATTTACATTGGCAGTATCAAACATAATTTAGAAACCAGAATGAAGGAACATTTTAGAAATATTAGGTATAAACAGATTGATAAATCAGCTGTGGCTGATCAGTTTAGGTCATTTAACAATGAACAAAATCCAGAAGTTAAATTATTAAAGCCTTTAAATGGTCCGACAGATTTAATGGTTTGGGAGAAAATATTTGTCTTGAAAAATAGAAATTGCATAATGAATTTTGAAATACCACCAATCGATTCTGTCTTTAAGCTTATTTTATATTCAGAGTTTTATAATAAATACAAAAATAATCCATCACTTAGTGGCTGTAACAATAGCAAGAGGAATAAGCAGACTGATAATGTGAATGAAGATTTGTGGAACTACCTCTTGTGTTCTTGAAGAATTTATCCATTTCTTTAAAAGATCAGTGAAGTTTGTAGCAAATTATGTTTTATTGTAATACTCACTTATTACTTTTTGTTTGCTAGCGAACATACTGGCTTATATAGGTATGAAGGTTTCTGCAGAACAATCTGGAATGTTCTGAATACATGTTTTACAGGAGGGGAGCAGGGATATTTACAGAAGGTTCTGGTGTTTATGCTGAATGAGAGTGCTCCTTATCTCTGTTGGTTTCACAACCTGCCTGTCACTGAACCTCTCGAAGCTTGTGCCTTGTCAATGCATCATAATAGTAGCATTACAATGCAGGATGCTCATTTGTATATAGGAGGTGGTCCACTGTCGCATAGGTGCATTTGATGGACATGCAGTTCAGAATATCATGGAGCAAAGTTCCTATTCAACTTATACATAACTGATAATAACTATTACTATGCTCATACCTGTATTCACTTGAGAGTTTGATGGCACCGTCTCTACTCTATGTGGGGCCTGTGCACCAAACACCTGCTGCGGAGTAGAACTACAATGCCCAAAACTGAAGCCTGTAAAGTGCTGTATGCAACCACTTGCAAGTAGCTGCTGGACATCCCCCATGAGCTCTGTGATGGCACTTCCTACGCATGACATGTGTAGACCGCTGCCTGCCAGGGGTAAACAATCCTTCCCATACAATGCTGTGTTACTATGCCTATATGTTCCTACATATCCTGCACTCATTTTTGGGTACTTCCAGTTATACTCCGCACCCGATTTTTTGAACACAGGTCCCACATAGAGCAGAGATGATATCATCAAATTCTCCAGCAAATACAGTTATGAGTATAGTGATAGTGCTCTTGTGAGTTCCATATAATTTATAACATTTAAATGTAATAATATTGTGACTTTGTGGGTTCGTAGAATTAAAAGTCCAATTTGCAGAAAATAAAAATCATTCTTTATTTGCATTGGAATACACTGTTCAATTCTCACGTAACAACATTACATCACATATCACAATCTACAGCACCAAGGTTGACAACAATAACAAACATTAGCTTTTGTTACAACACTTCACAGCTGACTCTCGTTATACACACAACTGACTCATCACTAGCCATGGCTTCTTTTTATACACCCATTCATGAATTACAGACTTTTCTGTCAATCACTAAATTTTTCTGGAATAAAGAAGGCATCTAATGACATAATCCAAATATTCTATCACTTTCGAGAAACGTGAAACCCTCTCTGGGCCGGCAAGTCTTTCACCTCTGTGATAAACTATCCGTCTCTTGCTTATCGGCGCTAACGTTAATTGTCTGCACTTTGTGAATGCTAGCCGCCTATCAGTTCCTTTGTGTACACTAGCCGTGCGATTGTAAACTGATTATGCAAGCTCTTTATTACCGTGAAACATTATCCGCTGTTTATTTTCTATTTGTGCCGAAACTTTTATTCCTGTTGCCGCGACAATATGATGTCTTCATCATCTTTTTGTAGAGATAAATTGTTAAATTTTCTCCTTCTCTCTCTCTTTCTTAAAACTAGCAGCTAATTTGAAGTCACTATTTATGCATAGTTGTATGTAATAGGCTTAAAGTTATACATTGTAAAATATAAAAGCATGTTTTACATTTAGAACTTATTCAGCCATCATAACAGCATAAAATGGCATGATTTATTGAAGGGATTTATCAGAATATTTCAATCTTTGTAATATTTAAACTTGAGAAAATAAAATAGTACATCCTCAGTATGTGTTACTTTGCTTTCTCTCTCTCACTTGCTTCACCTCTCTATTTATATAATACTGAACAGAAATACCTTTAAAGTAGATCTAAAAATGTTAGGTTCACATGTATTAGTACAGCATTAATAGATGTTACAATATTGTAGTAAATATAAGCATAAAATAGCAGTTTATGTCTAAAAAATAATAGCTTTTAATTGTTTCAGGTAGTGTCAGGAGCTTATTGGGGAAATGTTCTTGTTTGGGATGAAGGTTTGATATCAGTTGAGATAACACAAAAGCAGAGGAAAAGGTGTCATGCTGCTGCAGTTACTCAGTTTGAATTTATGGATGGAGAACTGGTGACTGTGGGTAAATATGTACCTCATAATATAGTACCAATATATAAACCACTTTGGATGTTAATAGTTTCTAAAAAGAGTATAGCAGTGTTGTGTTCAAAAACAGACTGCTGTAAGTAGCAAAAAAGATTTTCACTATTATTATCCTGATTATTCTTCCAAGACTCAATGAGCACTATATAAAATGTAATTTATGTTATTTCAATAGAATTTCATTCATTTACAAGATCTGTTTGTTACTAGGACTGAATATGATAAAAGAGAAAGAATTATATTAGATAATTGATGGAAATTAATCATTTCTTCACACTAGCCATATATAGGCTAAGGTTTTTGATAGGTAGTCAACATGAAAAATTCAATGCCATGGCCGGGATTTGAACCACGGATCTCCCGGTTTCTGTTCAATCTTACTGTAAGACTAGTATAGCACCCAAACCTCAACCTGGAGTACCAGAGCTCCTATTTATATCCCCGGGGTCAGGATAACTCAGCTATACACTCAAGCACTATGTATCCATTTTAGTTGCCTTCTACAACATGCCCTGACTACATTGGGACTATACTTTAAATCCACAGAGGGTTCTTTTATTACTTATAAATTAAAAATTTTATGATACACTGTTACACCCTTTTTGCTTTTACTTCATATACTTACACAATACTATGTTTATATGTGCTTGCATGACAAACATTTTACAGGCCATCTTCAAATGTATAAATAGGCAATCATAGCCTTTAGTCAAGTTTGTACTTAATGCTTGGCCATGATATGAATGTCCTTGTTGGGAGGAAGAATTAAACTGTACAAAATAAGTGGGCAGGGCTTGGAGGTGCAGTCATATAAAGAAAATATCTGAAGCTGGGAGCTACAATTACTAGTGAGCTGAGTCCAGCAAAAATAATGCTATTTTCATTGTGCAACTGTACTGCCTTGCCCTCACTTTCTTCTGATCTTTAGTCTTGACATTATTATAAATTGTCAACAAAACAAAGGCTTCCTCCTCTAATTACATTCATAATTGGTCAACTAGTATCTACTTCACCATATCAATAAGCACCTGCCTCTTACATGAGTAATGAATTCTTACCTGTTAGACCACATATTAAGCTGACCTTGTAACTTTCACATACAACAAATATCAGCTTCTGCAAACCTTCATATTTTAAAATAAAGCTATATCATTGAAGAGTAATTTCAAATCAATAAACTATGCAAAGATAAGTGAGTCATATCAGAGCTTCTTAAAAGATTGCTAAAAAATTCAAAATGTACATATACGTATTAGAAATTGTTCATTTATTTTCATTATGTCTGTATAATTGTAATTCTCTATTTCTTTAACTCAGTGCAATGAATCTTTAATTTAATTGTTTATCTTTAATATTCTTAGCTACATCTGTAAGCTTTCAGATTTTATTTTAATATATGTAACTGTTCATTGAAGAAGATAACCAGATATGGTTAATCTTTTTCAAGGACTTAAAATGAACTCTTAAACTCTTAAACACTTTCCAGTTGGAAAGAGATTGAAAATGGAGGCAATTGCCTTTGAAACTAGTCTCTCAATAATATAAAAAAGTAAGTGACAGGTATCAATAAACCAACAACAAATAGTGTTTGCAATTAACTCTTAAAAATTAGTTCTCTAAGGTATCTTAAAAAAATCTCTGTACACTATGAATTGTTCCAGGAATGGATGGTTTTATTAAAATGTGGTATATGGACACAGTAGAACAGGCAGATCCACCAGAGGATGACAGAGTTGTTGAAGTAGACCCACAATTTGAATTTGATATTAAAACTGGACATGAAAGAGCATCTCTTATGTGTATAATAAAAATTTCTGATGATCCAGATGATACTCTCTGGTTTGGTCAGGTAAATGCATTGTTGCTCATAACATATTTACTGTGTTCAACTTTTTGCAGTAATACACGCATGTTATTCTCCATAGATACTGCCATGTAGATTTTAAAACATTATGTTTAGAGGCACTCTCTTTTCATATAAACAAAGAGAGCAGTAGACACCATATTAAAGTGATTTGACAATATATTTCCAAATTATATGATGCTGGTCAATAAATCAATATTATGATTTTAGCAAATTTTCACAATAAGAATAAAATGAAGCAAAATCCTCTAATTTTGCAAAATTCCAGTGATCTTAAGTATAAAACTTGGTTTTCACTTTATCTTAAATTTATTACTGTGAACTATTAAACATTACAATTAATAATCAAATAAAATTCTCAGTTACACAAATAATGAAGTGATGGTTAAGGACAGTTTTCTGCTACATTGCTCTTTTCATTCTGTTAGAGTAGCAAATGTCAAAATTTTGGAAACAGACCCTTCTGTCATTAGTGAAGTAATGGTTAGTGAAGGACAGAGTAACATTCTTGGAAAATGACCCTTTTATTACCTGACCAGAGTGAGAGAGTAAGGGTGAATTAGGAACGTTGGCAAGACGACAAGTACAAAAGAACATGGAATTCCGAACACCAAATAGATTACACATTTTCTCCCTCAGGTCTCTCATTATTTACTTTCAAATAAGGATTCCTAAGAGCATGTATTTAGTCATGAAGATGGGTTGGACAGCGAATGTTACAGTGCACAGCAGAGTGAAAGGGTTTGCTAATGGGGGTATATATGTGTTGGAAAGCAACATTTTGATATGCAAGTTTTGTGATGTTCGTATAGAATGGGAGAAAAAGGACACTGTGTAAAAACATTGTTTTAAAAATAAGGAACATTTGAAATGTAAATCAAACACATAGCTGTGAAATGCCAGGCATCAACAGAGATTTCAATAGAAAGACGAGGAAAGCTAAAATTGAAAAAAAAAACTGAATTTGTGATGGACACTACAGCGATGCTACTGAAAACCAACATTGCAGTGGGAAAGATAGATGATCCTGCAGTATGTCAGTGACTTAAAAAATACGTCCCATGTGAGAGCAAAATACAATAATGATGATTATGCGCATATGTAGGTACGATGGTAGGACCGTTTATAGACGTTTGCATGTGTTGGCCTGTTAAAGACTCCATTTTAAAGGTTTTTTTTTTTTTTTTTTTTTTGCTTTATTGCTAGGGTTGGGTGACCTTCTTAGAGACAACCAAATATTAAACAATCCTTGTTAGGATAACGAGATTTGGCAGTAATATGTGATGAAAGTGAATCAGCAGGCCGCTATGTGTTCGCAATATTAGTCAAAACTCAAGACGCAGTATTTCAACAGGAGATTTTCTTATTAGATTGTGTGTTTTTAGATTCTGCCAACAGCAAGATATGTTCTCAAAGCAATCCTGAGTACTTTTCATGCATTTAAAATTGATCGTGAAAATGTGAAATAAGTTGTCATTGATTCTGCTGCATATACAATAAAATGTTGTCGCTAACAGCAAGACATGTTCTCAAAGCAATCCTGAGTACTTCTCATGTACTTGAAATTGATCGTGAAAATGTGAAATAAGTTGTCACTGATTCTGCTGCATATATGATAAAATGTTGTGAATTATTGCAGGGAATTATGAGAGAACATTTGTTTCACATCACTTGCTGGGCCCATAAATTTAGTTTATTTGGTGAAGTCTTGCAAAAGAATTTTAGAGAATGTAATACCGTTGTCTCAATGATGAATTGTTTCCACATGTCCAGGAAAATCAGACATGAGTATCATTCATATTTAGATGAAAATCATTTAGATAAGGCAATTGCTTTGTATCCTGAGCCTGTGTTGTCTAGATGAGGAATTGTGAGTTTATTGCTAATGTAGAGTTGCAGTTAGAAGTAACTAAACAACCATATTCACATCTGCTGGTTTCGAAGATCAATGAATTGAAGAGTAGGATGGAAGTCATAGCTTCTGGTCATACTGGGGAATTAGTTGAAAATATTATTGAAGAATTTGATGAATTACTTCAAAACGATCTCAGACAGCTTCTAAGAAGCATAGGTTACATTGTTTTACAGAAAATTGCAAAACATACTTTGCCAAAGAATGATTATAGTTTATTTTTGCTGCTGAATTTATTTCATCCAAGTCATGTTGTGCAAGTAATCACTTCAAGCGTTTCAGCCATTAGTTATAAATGAACTTCATAAATACAAGAAAAGCAGATGAATACTTGGTATTGTCAGTTAGATACAAGCATTTTAGAAGCAGTTGAAATATATTTAGAAAACATTTTCCCAAACCAAGGAGAATGAAAATAGTCTGTGGTGCTCCAATAGGAAACAATTGTTGTTTTATAAAGATGAGTTGGATTAGAAACACTAAACATCACTAACTAAATAAATTAAGTACCTGAACATATTTTGAGGACTAAGGACTTGTCCCCATTGGCATATGCCCAAGCCAGTGGACAAGTCCTTCGTCCTTGAAACATGAATGTAACACAGTTTTTTTTTCTCTTCATTTTTGTAAATCCTTTTAACTTCAGTTATATTGAAGTTTTCTATTGTCATAAACAATAGTGTTTGTCATATTGTCAGATTGTCTACTGTCTCTCTTCGATCTTTGTCTTAGGTGTGTGATAAAGCTGGTACATCAGAGGGAGTGATATAAAGTTTTAATTATCACCCAGTAATATTTATGCTGGAGTGATGAACATTTTTCAGTGTCATCATTGATCTCTCGGGACATAATGTTGATAGTTTCAGTGATTTGAGTCCTTTTGTTTTTTTACAACTGACCGGGAAATTCATGATTAGATGTCGACTGTTTATGGAAATGATTGCCCTCATATGACTCTATTGTGAGGTGGAAAAGGAATTCTCAAACTGGTCACATGTCCCTGACAGATGAGCCAAGAGCTGATAGACGGTCAATGACAGATGATGCTGTCATAGTGAAGAAAGTGGAGTGTTTATTACCGGAAGACAGATGAGCAACCATCCAAATGATCATGAATGAGACACATCTTAGTTATGGTAGTGTGTGGAAAATTATTCATGACAAACTGCACATGTCTAAGGTGTCTGCACGGTGGGTTCCACATTTTCTAAACCCTTTCCAAAAGCAAATATGGCATGACCATTCAAGATAGATGTTGATGCTGTTGGAACAGGATGAAGATGATTTTTTCGATTGTCTGGTAACCGTGGATAAATCCTGGATCTATCAGTATGATCCAGAAACAAAAACCATGAGAATGGAATGGAAACATGCCGATTCCCCCCCTCCCAAAAAGGGCAAAGGTACAAAAGTCAGCTGGGAAGGTCATGCTTTCAGTTTTCTGGGACTCTCATGGAGTCATCCTTACAAATTATCTTGTCAAAGGTCAAACCATCACTGGCAGATACTACTGCAATCTTCTGGACAAGCTACGAGCAGCTTTGATTAAGAAATGACGCGATATGCTCTCCAAAGGTGTTCATCTTCTGGCTGACAGTGCAACAGCTCATTCTTCTCAAGTTGCAGTTGAAAAATCAAAGGAATGTGGCTTTGAGTCCTTATAGCATCCGCCTTATTTGCCCAATCTTGCACCAAGTGACTTTTTCTTGTTACTGAGAATGAAGAATCCGTTGTGTGGTCGCTGATTTGACAACATAAATGAAGTGGAAGAGTGGTTTAAAGTGAATTCTGCAGACTTCTACAATCAAGGTATTTAGAAGATCAAAAAACGCTGGGAAAATGTGTAAATCTGGATGGTCACTACGTAGAGAAGAACTAACAAGCACATATCAACACGAACTCTCTATCACATTTTTTAAAGGGTGAAAATTAAAACTTTATGGCACCTCCTCGTATCACTTGCATGTGCTGCCGTAATAGCCATGACAGGTGTTAACTGATCTGGATAGGGGCTAGACTTAATGTGCAGAATATTGGAATTCTGCACCAGATTTAAGGTGGCATTGATCCATAGAATAGTAAAATAATAGGATTGCTAAATTATAAATTACAGTTGCTTGCTTCAGTTATCATCATCCTCATTAAATATTCTGGAAATAATTGAAGAGAGAAGACTGAGATGGTATAGACATGTCATAAGAACACCAAATGAATGCCAAAGAAGATATTGAAATGGGAGATAGAAGGGACAAGGAGGAAGGGGTGACCTAGATAGAAGTGGATGAATGACGGGAAAAGGAGCATGGAACAAAGGGGACTGACAGGGGTGCTGAGGACCAGAAAACTTGGAGATTAAAAATTTCTTGTGTGTGATGGAAAACCATTGTAGTGTGGAACAATTCCAAAATAAATTATCATCGTCGTCGTCGTCGTCGTTTGTGTTGTTGTGCAATATTATAGATGTAATCATAGAGTATTCAAAACAGTATCTGTAATTACTTTATTAAGATAACTGGTATGTCTTATTTGCACTCCTGGTATACTTTATTTGACAACAAAGATTCAGATTCATATAATTTATTAGCCGTAGGAGTCAACCAGATCCATGACATTGTCAAAAATGCAGTTTATGTACAATATTTTCAAAAATATAAATATGTTTTACAGTATGGATGAAAATTTTACAAATTAATATAATGTCTAATACAATATTACATTTTAAAAGTATAGTAAAATAACATTTATATTACAATTTTATATTTAAAATTCACTTATGCTAAAAGGTAAAAATTGTATTAATATCAGTTGCATTGATTGCCTAAAGCTTTCGTAAATTAAAAGTCTAGTTTTTTGAGGCAAATGATTTTACAAAATACTACCTAGATGTGATGTGTTATTAAGGCATCTAGTAAGTCTATGACAATTTAAATGGACATTGCTGGATGCTCTAGTATTGTAATCATATCACTGAGAATTCAGTTGCAGAAGACTTAGGTTTCGTTGAATGAAAGACACAGGTTCCAGGATATAAATGCAAGGAAGAGGTAAAGTTTTCAAATCTCTAAACACCCTTTTACTACTGGTTGTAACTGACATAAAGGAATCTCAGAAACTATTTGTAGTTGGTTTATTAATACTCGTCACTTACTTGTTTATATTAACGAGAGACTAGTTTCAAAGGTATTCGCCTCCATTTTCAATCTCTTTCCAACTGGCATCTGTTGTTGTCTGCTCTCTCTCTCTCTCTCTGGTGGTGGAACTATGAACTTCTTTGTAAAATTATCTACTGGTGAGATTTCAAAGTTCATTATACGATCCTTATTTTTCCATATGAATATGTTCTCCCATGTTGTCTGAATATGTTCTCCCATGTTGTCAATTTATTTTGGTTTATCACTCCTTTTAATAATTTTGGATTTGGATCAATGTCATGATTTTCATTCCAAAAATGAAATGCTACTGCTGACTTATGTTCTTGTTTCAATCTGATGTTTCTAAAGTGTTTTTGACTCTGGTTTTTAGATTTCTTTTAGTTTGACCTATGTAGCATTTTTCACAATTCTTACAACTTATCTGGTATATTCCGGATCTGTTAACTGATGGGATTTCATCTTTTGTTTTTGAATTTAGCAATTTTAAAATTGAGTGTCTATTAGTAGGTGCCAAGGTGATATTTTGTTCCTTGAAGATCTTTTTAAATTTATTAAATGTCTTTGGGTGATATGTGAATGAACATTAAAAGGAGTGATAAACCAAAATAAATTGACAACATGGGAGAACATATTCATATGGAAAAATAAGGATCACGTAATGAACTTTGAAATCCCACCAGTAGATAATTTGACAACGAAGTTCATAGTTCCACCACCAGAGAGAGAGAGAGAGCAGACAACAACAGATGCCAGTTGGAAAGAGATTCAAAATGGAGGCGAATGCCTTTGAAACTAGTCTCTCATTAATATAAACAAGTAAGTGACGAGTATTAATAAACCAGCTACAAATAGTTTCTGAGATTAATTTTGACGTCACTGTTACTAAATTCCTCCAAACACATAGTACATAAAGGATTTACTACAATACTACAATGATATCACTTCAGACATTTTCATATTTTATGTCTATAAATTCATCATGATTTACCTGCAAGAAAAATGATTATAGTGCACGGATGTTGAATAAAAGCATTCTGTATGCACGGAATCAAATTTTATAATTGCAAAGATTTAAAAACATGGATTGTAAAGTATTTCTAATCTCTGTCTTTTACAGATTAAGATTCAATACTTATTTTTTACTTCTCTCAACAGGATGCAAACGGAGGAATGTGGAAAATAGATCTAAATGTTGTTGCTACACCTTTGCCACCAGAAAAAATATTTTTTTGTCATGCAGGACCAGTTGTTGATATAGCACCTGCACCTTTTGGCAATTATATTGCAACTTTAGGAAAGGATGGGAGGCTTTTTTTATTTGATGTTGCCATGAAAAAGCTGATAGCAAGTAAAAAGTTTCAGGCTGAAGGAAGAACTTTAATGTGGTTGCCCATAAAGGTAATTGTTATTATACTATTTTTTGCATAGTTTAGGCAAAACATATTGCATAACCAAATCATGCATTTGAAAAGAATAGAATACTTTATTTGTCACATTATACTGACATATTGAGCAATGTTCATAAGTTGGTGACTCGTCAAGATTTAGATTTAAGATCAAAGAATGAGAAGCTATGACTGCAATATTTAGTAAGTATAATAAAGCAAAGAAATATCAAGTATGTACAATGCATAAATTTCCTAAAATTATATACTAAGGTACATTGAGATCACAGTTCATCATCCATGTATTCCATTTTAGAAGTTCCTAAGGTTTTTTGCTGTATAGCATCTGCAGTTTGTTACCTAACTTTCTGTGATAAATACATATTTAAATTGTCTTCCTCTAATATACTTCTTTTTTACCTGTTCAGCATATGATATAATAATTTTTCTACTTATTTTTCAGCTGGATAAAACTGGAAGCACATTAATAGCTGGGTTTAGTGATGGAATGTTAAGAGTGATGTCAGTTAGTATTGGGCAACAAAACAGTACGATTACTCTAATACAAGTTTCAAAGCCACATGTAAAACCCATAACAGCTATGTGTTTGAATATTCGTGGTATTCTGGCAACAGGTAGTGAAGATGCTACAGTCTTTGCTTATCAGGTGTCAGTGAAAACAATATATCCTACATTAGTTCCACTTGGATTTGTAAACGTTCCAAATGGTGTGACCTATCTTGAATGGCATCCTAAAATAGTAAGTGCAGACTCTTAGATGCTCTTGCTCACTAAAATTATACTGAAAAGATGTTACTCTGTAGCAAATTGTTTTGTTCACAATATTTTTAAATTTCTCTGACATAATCATTATTATTTTCTCTCTAAAATAGAGGAAGGATTAAATTCAATACAAAACTTGCTATAAACATTTTTCCAGAAATAGGGGAAGGGTATCCAATTTTGGATACTTAAGTTTTTTGCTCCATAATGACTTTGGAAATTGGTACAGTCAATATTACAAATTATTTTTGAACAATGTTTTGTATGTGTTTAATTGTACTAAATATGTTATCCACAGTAAGTACTGATAGGAGAGAATTTCAAACTTTAATAAATCTCACAGTTTCCCCAACTTGAAAACAAGGAACCCTGTATCCGGCAATCTGAGTATTATAAGTCTACTTCATTATTTCAGTATATATTTGTATTACTTTTTAAGACAAATGTCACATTTATAATATAGAGGCTCCCTTTCAAGACTTGGCACAGTTTTCATGGACCCAACCCTTCTATATGGGCACTGGATCCAGTCTTCATGAAATTTTCGCCACAATTGATGCACTCGGTTTTTTCATATTTAAAGCTCAGCGCTTTTTTCACTCTTTGTGCATGGAATCGGTAAAAATGTTGTGGTTCAAGGAGTAGATGCCACAACAAGTAAAGGCTGACCTAAAAGCTTCATTCTGCACAATTTGGTGCTAATTACTGATTTTTTATTGTAGTGGCATCTTATTGGCATAAGATGGCTAACATTTTTATTTGTTTATTCAATGCATCATCTTCTCTTCTGATAAAATGTTTTTATATGTACCAATAGCACTTTTGTTTCATTTCCTTAGAAATTAATTTTTCTGTCTTCTAATGTGCTTTTAGGGACATAGAACTATTCATTTGCTTCTCTAATACTTAGTTATCACCTCTTATTACTTCATCAATTGCTAACTCATGTTTTCCGCCATCCAGTTCCTTCTATTCCTCCCCATATTTATCTGAAACAAATAAACTATGAATACATTTGTCCGATACCATGTTCTGAATTCTTGTCCGATATTGGGTGCATTACACATTAAATGTGAACAGGTCACTACACCTAACACATTTAAACAAAAGCAATGCCTTCATCCATATTTTTAGATTAATGTACGGTAAATAATTTGCAGTGCTTAAAAGTATATTTCACTCAACAGTATTGTAGTATCAGGTTCACAAAATTATCTTTGTGCAGCAGGAAGCAGGTCAGAAATAAGAAACCTCTCTTTTATGTCTTTGTTTTTAATTTACTTCCTCCAACGTTAAGTCATATCGGATGATGAATGAAATGGGTGAAATGATGCTCAAATGAGTCCGAGGTCCATGAAGCTTAGAGCTACCCGACATTCGTCTTTTAGGATAAGGGAAAAACTGGAAAACACCTTATCCAGATAACTCACCCTGACCGAGATTTGAACTCGGTACTTCTTGAACGTGAGGCAGATATGCTACCATCTACGCTACTGAGGCGGGCTCTCTTATATGAGATCAATTTTTTGTTCAGTCATACAATGCTCCCTTTCCAGCTTGCCTCTAGAAGGTCCATTGTACCAAAACCAGAAACTGATACTGTCTGATATAGGGTTCCATCTGATATCGAGTGAGTTTCCCCTATTAAAGACCTAGATAAAAAATTAAGCTTTAGAAAAATTGTGTGTGTGCTTGTACGTGCATGTGCGCATGCGCGCGCGTGTGTGAATTATTTATTTTTTCAGTATTGTTTATTGAACTCACCAGTCCAGTACAAAGTAATATTAAATACATTTATTTCCAATTGTTATCACTTTATCGAGATTTAACTGTTTATCACTTTGTTTCTGCCATTCTTTTTTTATCATCACTAAGGAATGGATTTTTAGGTGCTAAAAAGTTTAATTAATTCATTTTTTATGCATTAAAAATCAAGAAAATATTTGTTAAAAGGTTCCAAATATTTATTAAAACACCAAAAATATGTTCTTTCATTTTACATAACAGAAAAATTTGTAATAAAAAAGAACTGTCTTGAAAACTCACCAATAATGGGTTATTGATATCACATGTCAGTTGTTGGAAATTGTTTGGAGTTACCATGCCTTCTCTAAATTGTCCATTAGAAATCTCTGTCAATTATAACATAACACTGCCTGGTATTGGAAGTATGATTGTTCTACGTCACAGAATGTCACTCTTGCATAGTTCATAAGAGGCGTGTCACTAGTACTTACACTGTCAATGTCTACTTGATGAACTTCTAGGACATAGGCAACTTGTCTCATAGTTTGAAACCCTGTATTTTTTTCAAACACCGATTTGAACTTGTATTTTAAGTGTGCAATTTTAATCCCTCAAGTGAGTTGTTTTTTATTTCTATATTAACGATTTCTTTAACAGTTTCTGTCAAGAGATTAGTTGTTGCTTCTAGTTTTTTAATGGAATTGCACAAGAAGCTCAAATTAGCAGCAGTGTTTGCCATGTCATTTCTTAAACAACTGTCACTTAGCAGATTTTGAAAAATTTCTATAGATGAAGCATTATCTTTATCCAGTTTATCCACCACCAATTTAAAGCTATCAAAATGTTCTGCATAGTACACCACTGCTGAAGGCCAAGTGCCCCATGGAGTAACAATTGTTGTTGGTGGTAATGGAACATTAGGGTTTTTGTTTCTAAAGAGATGAAATCTCTTAAGTGTTATAACAAACATCTTCTTTCCATTGGACACCAATTTATCTACATTGGGATATAGTGATTGGACAGTTTCACATATCTATGTAGCGCAGGCACAATACAAGTCACTTGTATCATTTTCGGCAAGCTGATGCTAAGTACTTTTGCTACTTTTTTCATAGATGCTGCATTGGTCAGGAAAATAAGCACAACATCTTACTTAACTCCATTTGGCCAAATATATGCATACTTTCATTGAAGAGCCTAGCAACATTAATGTGATTTCACACTCTTCAGAATAAAACTTTGAAAGAATCCATAATTTATTTCAATAATGCAGAAATAAACAATGTTAAAAACACAAAGTTTCTTGGTATTTGGTTATAAAAGTGTAAAATGGGACAGCCACATCAGTGCACTAACAAATAAAATCAGCACTGTTTGTTACACTTTTCAAATGCTAGTTAATAATGTATATCTTGTAAATCTGAAAATAATGAGAAATGCCCATTCAGTCGTATGATATGGGATTGTGCTCTGGGAGAGTTCATCACAATGTAAAACCTTGTTTAAAGTCCCTAGAAACTTCTAATCACAATGACAGCAGTAAATTTAGATCCATATATAAGTCAATCTTTTAAAGCATTTCATATCTTACCCCTCTCAAGCATCTACCTTTATAATGAATTCTGTTTACAAGACAACACTTAACTTGCAGCAATATAACTGCATTACTATATGAAAGTTAGATTTACATATAATAAGAACCAATACAACATTGTTGGAAAACAGAACAATTTACCAAATTGTATATAAGGTACCAAATTATATAAAAAAACTTTCTGTCAATTTGAAGTCATTAAAGAAATTTACTGCCTTTAAATCAGTTCTATTGGTACTTTCTTGATCATTGTTACTATTCGAGAGGAATTAATCAACAGTGGAATATATATTGTGAATAATCGCATTATGTATAAGAATTTATTGTGACTTTGTGGGTTCATGAAATCAAAAGTCCAGCTTACAAACACAAAAAAATTGCACTTTATTTCCATAGAAATACGCTTCATACACATACACAATACAACATACAAGGTCAACAAACACAGCTGTTACCCGCATGCATTCAATTACTGACTAACTCATCTTTGGCGGGCAGGCTGCCTTTTTATATTTACTAACATTCCTTTTACTCTAAAACAAGTGAAAGGTTATGTTAGGGACAGAAAATAATGGTTTCTCTTAGTGGTTGAAGAGAAAACACCTCAGCATTTGCCTTACAACCTGTTAAGCCAGGAAAAAATCTATGATCACAGTGGCTGGTCAAACGCATTGAATCCAGAACCTCCCGAATGTAAACCTCATATATTAATGTGGAGTCATCTTGCTTGGTTGTTCCAGTGAAAATCTACTATAATTAATTGAATGTTGATGGAAGAAACACTTTTTGTAGAAATACTTTCTGATTACAGTAGGTCCTTCTTTATCTGGATCAACTGGGACCAGGGCTGACCTGAGTTAATGAAAAATACAGGTTATCCAGAGAATGATGAAAAAATTGCAGAACATCATGAAATATTTTTAATGGAGTTTAGGAATTATTATTGCCACACTTTCATCTAAAAACATAACTGTTTATACTGTAATTTGTGATGTAGACAATATTGCTAAAAACTAGTCAGTAAAAAAAGACAGTGAGTTGCTGTCTCAGTTTAGTATATCGCTTATCAGCAGTATGAACAGTGTAACACATCTGTTTTAATATTTGAAGTTCATTTGGCAATGTTTCGACTTGACTCTCAAAATAAAACATTTATTTCTCTGTGTTCGCTATTGTAGGTCATAACCACAGCTGGTTCATCAGCACTGTCTGAATCTAAATGCTCCTCATTTTCATTTTCAGTAACACTGCATGATGCAATAATGCCATCCTCTAAAAAGTGGTTTATAACCTCTGTTATTATTGATTTGCAACCAGTTGCCAATGTCTTCATTAACATCAGAACAGCAACCAATTTCTTTAAAAATGTCTATAAAATCTTCTCCCACACTTATTTCTTTCTCTTCAGACTTGTTTTCTGGCAAGCCACGCACACCAGGCCACAACTTTCTCCATGACTTTATCATAGTTTCTTTTCCAACCTGGCCCCAAGTATGTGGAGTGAGTGCAATGAATTTGCCCGCCAGAAAGAGAATTTGAGTAATGTACCTACTGAGAATAGCAA